>LR778256.1:26030239-26135008 GCA_902810595.1 Coregonus sp. 'balchen'
TACACCTTGATATACCGTACACATGACTTAAACATTTCAACATTACTTATATACACCTTGATATACCGTACGCATGACTTAAACATTTCAACATTACTTATATACACCTTGATATACCGTACACATGACTTAAACATTTCAACATTACTTATATACACCTTGATATACCGTACACATGACTTAAACATTTCAACATTACTTATATACACCTTGATATACCGTACACATGACTTAAACATTTCAACATTACTTATATACACCTTGATATACCGTACGCATGACTTAAACATTTCAACATTACTTATATACACCTTGATATACCGTACACATGACTTAAACATTTCAACATTACTTATATACACCTTGATATACCGTACACATGACTTAAACATTTCCACATTACTTATATACGCCTTGATATACCGTACACATGACTTAAACATTTCAACATTACTTATATACACCTTGATATACCGTACACATGACTTAAACATTTCAACATTACTTATATACACCTTGATATACCGTACGCATGACTTAAACATTTCAACATTACTTATATACACCTTGATATACCGTACGCATGACTTAAACATTTCAACATTACTTATATACACCTTGATATACCGTACACATGACTTAAACATTTCAACATTACTTATATACACCTTGATATACCGTACACATGACTTAAACATTTCAACATTACTTATATACACCTTGATATACCGTACACCATAGAGCATGATAGAGTCCTCCAGTGGCCAACAGGCCGTTTTAACACGGGCAGCACCATAGAGCATGATAGAGGCCTCTAGTGGCCAACAGGCCGTTTTAACACGGGCAGCACCATAGAGCATGATAGAGGCCTCTAGTGGCCAACAGGCCGTTTTAACACGGGCAGCACCATAGAGCATGATAGAGGCCTCTAGTGGCCAACAGGCCGTTTTAACACGGGCAGCACCATAGAGCATGATAGAGGCCTCTAGTGGCCAACAGGCCGTTTTAACACGGGCAGCACCATAGAGCATGATAGAGGCCTCTAGTGGCCAACAGGCCGTTTTAACACGGGCAGCACCATTGAGGGCTTCCACCATTTTTTTATGTAGTCAACTGGGTGGGACTTCCAACTTCATTGGCTGATCCCTCCTGGTGACCCTGTTGGAGTCATGTCAAACCGGGTCATCATGAGGGTTCAGCCAATCGTCAAGAAGGAAAATGTACTGCAAAATGGCGATTGCCTCACAATGGAGCTGCCAATGCTGTCCCGGACGCTATGTTGGCAAAGATGCAAAGATGAGTCTTCGATCCATACAGTATCTCTACGTCACGCGCACACGCTCCACCTTCAACGTAACCATAGCAACCCCTTACAGCGATCTTGGTGCTCCCTGAGTGATATGTCCTGTGATATGGTCACTCTGTCCCTGGCTACATCACAACAGGAGAGACCTCAGGCACTGGCTACAGCATCCCCGCAGTACATATCTCAGAGAGCATCCCCACAGTACATATCTCAGAGAGCATCCCCGCAGTACATATCTCAGAGAGCATCCCCGCAGTACATATCTCAGAGAGCATCCCCGCAGTACATATCTCAGAGAGCATCCCCACAGTACATATCTCAGAGAGCATCCCCACAGTACATATCCCAGAGAGCATCCCCACTGTGTGTGTGTGTGTGTGTGTGTGTGTGTGTGAGAGAGATGTGGCTGGGATGGGGTCATTGAGGAGTGATGGAGAGGAGCTGTCCTTGAGTATAGGAAGGTTGATTTAACACGCCCCACACACACACACACACACACACACACACACACACACACACACACACACACACACACACACACACACACACACACACACTATGTGCTGCATCAGTGCATTTCTAGACAGCCTGACCACATGATCATCGCACTGGAAGTCAACAGGAAAGACACCCCAGTGTTCCTCTAGTAATGGGCTGTGTTGTATGGAGGTGACTGTTGGAATACAGCGCTAATGATGGGACGATATGGTGTATTGGAGGTAGAATATATTCCAGGTAGAGGTGGAATATGATTCTATAATGTCTCTGTATATTCCAGGTAGAGGTGGAATATGATTCTATAATGTGTCTGTCTCTGTATATTCCAGGTAGAGGTGGAATATGATTCTATAATGTGTCTGTATATTCCAGGTAGAGGTGGAATATGATTCTATAATGTGTCTGTATATTCCAGGTAGAGGTGGAATATGATTCTATAATGTGTCTGTATATTCCAGGTAGAGATGGAATATGATTCTATAATGTGTCTGTATATTCCAGGTAGAGGTGGAATATGATTCTATAATGTCTCTATCTCTGTATATTCCAGGTAGAGGTGGAATATGATTCTATAATGTGTTTGTATATTCCAGGTAGAGGTGGAATATGATTCTATAATGTGTCTGTATATTCCAGGTAGAGGTGGAATATGATTCTATAATGTGTCTGTATATTCCAGGTAGAGGTGGAATATGATTATATAATGTGTCTGTATATTCCAGGTAGAGGTGGAATATGATTCTATAATGTGTCTGTATATTCCAGGTAGAGATGGAATATGATTCTATAATGTGTCTGTAAATTCCAGGTAGAGGTGGAATATGATTCTATAATGTGTCTGTATATTCCAGGTAGAGGTGGAATATGATTCTATAATGTGTCTGTATATTCCAGGTAGAGGTGGAATATGATTCTATAATGTGTCTGTATATTCCAGGTAGAGGTGGAGGTGTACAGGAGAGACTCTAAGAAGCTTCCAGGTCTAGGAGAACCTGACATCGACTGGGAGGAGAGTGTTTACCTGAATCTGATCTTAATGAAGGTTGGTATGACACCATGCACATTCCCAGTACTAACCAGGCCCGGCCCTGAACAGGCTGTCTCCATCCCAGTACTAACCAGGCCCTGAACAGGCTGTCTCCATCCCAGTACTAACCAGGCCCTGAACAGGCTGTCTCCATCCCAGCACTAACCAGGCCCGACCCTGAACAGGCTGTCTCCATCCCAGCACTAACCAGGCCCTGAACAGGCTGTCTCCATCCCAGTACTAACCAGGCCCGGCCCTGAACAGGCTGTCTCCATCCCAGCACTAACCAGGCCCGACCCTGAACAGGCTGTCTCCCATCCCAGCACTAACCAGGCCCGACCCTGAACAGGCTGTCTCCATCCCAGCACTAACCAGGCCCGACCCTGAACAGGCTGTCTCCATCCCAGCACTAACCAGGCCCGACCCTGAACAGGCTGTCTCCATCCCAGTACTAACCAGGCCCTGAACAGGCTGTCTCCATCCCAGCACTAACCAGGCCCTGAACAGGCTGTCTCCATCCCAGCACTAACCAGGCCCTGAACAGGCTGTCTCCATCCCAGCACTAACCAGGCCCGACCCTGAACAGGCTGTCTCCATCCCAGTACTAACCAGGCCCTGAACAGGCTGTCTCCATCCCAGTACTAACCAGGCCCTGAACAGGCTGTCTCCATCCCAGTACTAACCAGGCCCTGAACAGGCTGTCTCCATCCCAGTACTAACCAGGCCCGACCCTGAACAGGCTGTCTCCATCCCAGTACTAACCAGGCCCGACCCTGAACAGGCTGTCTCCCATCCCAGCACTAACCAGGCCCTGAACAGGCTGTCTCCATCCCAATACTAACCAGGCCCTGAACAGGCTGTCTCCATCCCAGTACTAACCAGGCCCGACCCTGAACAGGCTGTCTCCATCCCAGCACTAACCAGGCCCGACCCTGAACAGGCTGTCTCCATCCCAGTACTAACCAGGCCCTGAACAGGCTGTCTCCATCCCAGCACTAACCAGGCCCTGAACAGGCTGTCTCCCATCCCAGCACTAACCAGGCCCGACCCTGAACAGGCTGTCTCCCATCCCAGTACTAACCAGGCCCGACCCTGAACAGGCAGTCTCCATCCCAGCACTAACCAGGCCCTGAACAGGCTGTCTCCCATCCCAGCACTAACCAGGCCCTGAACAGGCTGTCTCCATCCCAGTACTAACCAGGCCCTGAACAGGCTGTCTCCATCCCAGTACTAACCAGGCCCTGAACAGGCTGTCTCCCATCCCAGTACTAACCAGGCCCGACCCTGAACAGGCTGTCTCCCATCCCAGCACTAACCAGGCCCTGAACAGGCTGTCTCCATCCCAGTACTAACCAGGCCCTGAACAGGCTGTCTCCCATCCCAGTACTAACCAGGCCCGACCCTGAACAGGCTGTCTCCCATCCCAGCACTAACCAGGCCCTGAACAGGCTGTCTCCCATCCCAGCACTAACCAGGCCCTGAACAGGCTGTCTCCATCCCAGTACTAACCAGGCCCTGAACAGGCTGTCTCCCATCCCAGTACTAACCAGGCCCTGAACAGGCTGTCTCCCATCCCAGTACTAACCAGGCCCGACCCTGAACAGGCTGTCTCCCATCCCAGTACTAACCAGGCCCGACCCTGAACAGGCTGTCTCCATCCCAGTACTAACCAGGCCCTGAACAGGCTGTCTCCATCCCAGTACTAACCAGGCCCGACCCTGAACAGGCTGTCTCCCATCCCAGTACTAACCAGGCCCTGAACAGGCTGTCTCCATCCCAGTACTAACCAGGCCCTGAACAGGCTGTCTCCATCCCAGTACTAACCAGGCCCGACCCTGAACAGGCTGTCTCCATCCCAGCACTAACCAGGCCCTGAACAGGCTGTCTCCATCCCAGTACTAACCAGGCCCTGAACAGGCTGTCTCCATCCCAGCACTAACCAGGCCCGACCCTGAACAGGCTGTCTCCATCCCAGCACTAACCAGGCCCTGAACAGACTGTCTCCATCCCAGTACTAACCAGGCCCTGAACAGGCTGTCTCCATCCCAGCACTAACCAGGCCCTGAACAGGCTGTCTCCATCCCAGCACTAACCAGGCCCGACCCTGAACAGGCTGTCTCCATCCCAGTACTAACCAGGCCCTGAACAGGCTGTCTCCATCCCAGTACTAACCAGGCCCTGAACAGGCTGTCTCCATCCCAGTACTAACCAGGCCCTGAACAGGCTGTCTCCATCCCAGTACTAACCAGGCCCGACCCTGAACAGGCTGTCTCCATCCCAGTACTAACCAGGCCCGACCCTGAACAGGCTGTCTCCCATCCCAGCACTAACCAGGCCCTGAACAGGCTGTCTCCATCCCAATACTAACCAGGCCCTGAACAGGCTGTCTCCATCCCAGTACTAACCAGGCCCGACCCTGAACAGGCTGTCTCCATCCCAGCACTAACCAGGCCCGACCCTGAACAGGCTGTCTCCATCCCAGTACTAACCAGGCCCTGAACAGGCTGTCTCCATCCCAGCACTAACCAGGCCCTGAACAGGCTGTCTCCCATCCCAGCACTAACCAGGCCCGACCCTGAACAGGCTGTCTCCCATCCCAGTACTAACCAGGCCCGACCCTGAACAGGCAGTCTCCATCCCAGCACTAACCAGGCCCTGAACAGGCTGTCTCCCATCCCAGCACTAACCAGGCCCTGAACAGGCTGTCTCCATCCCAGTACTAACCAGGCCCTGAACAGGCTGTCTCCATCCCAGTACTAACCAGGCCCTGAACAGGCTGTCTCCCATCCCAGTACTAACCAGGCCCGACCCTGAACAGGCTGTCTCCCATCCCAGCACTAACCAGGCCCTGAACAGGCTGTCTCCATCCCAGTACTAACCAGGCCTGAACAGGCTGTCTCCCATCCCAGTACTAACCAGGCCCGACCCTGAACAGGCTGTCTCCCATCCCAGCACTAACCAGGCCCTGAACAGGCTGTCTCCCATCCCAGCACTAACCAGGCCCTGAACAGGCTGTCTCCATCCCAGTACTAACCAGGCCTGAACAGGCTGTCTCCCATCCCAGTACTAACCAGGCCCTGAACAGGCTGTCTCCCATCCCAGTACTAACCAGGCCCGACCCTGAACAGGCTGTCTCCCCATCCCAGTACTAACCAGGCCCGACCCTGAACAGGCTGTCTCCATCCCAGTACTAACCAGGCCCTGAACAGGCTGTCTCCATCCCAGTACTAACCAGGCCGACCCTGAACAGGCTGTCTCCCATCCCAGTACTAACCAGGCCCTGAACAGGCTGTCTCCATCCCAGTACTAACCAGGCCCTGAACAGGCTGTCTCCATCCCAGTACTAACCAGGCCCGACCCTGAACAGGCTGTCTCCATCCCAGCACTAACCAGGCCCTGAACAGGCTGTCTCCATCCCAGTACTAACCAGGCCCTGAACAGGCTGTCTCCATCCCAGCACTAACCAGGCCCGACCCTGAACAGGCTGTCTCCATCCCAGCACTAACCAGGCCCTGAACAGGCTGTCTCCATCCCAGTACTAACCAGGCCCTGAACAGGCTGTCTCCATCCCAGTATAACCAGGCCTGAACAGGCTGTCTCCATCCCAGCACTAACCAGGCCCGACCCTGAACAGGCTGTCTCCATCCCAGTACTAACCAGGCCCTGAACAGGCTGTCTCCCATCCCAGCACTAACCAGGCCCTGAACAGGCTGTCTCCATCCCAGTACTAACCAGGCCCTGAACAGGCTGTCTCCATCCCAGTACTAACCAGGCCTGAACAGGCTGTCTCCATCCCAGTACTAACCAGGCCCTGAACAGGCTTTTCTCCATCCCAGCACTAACCAGGCCCTGAACAGGCTGTCTCCATCCGAGTACTAACCAGCCCTGACAACAGGCTGTCTCCATCCCAGTATAACCAGGCCCTGAACAGCTGTCTCCATCCCAGATAACCGGGCCCTGAACAGGCTGTCTCCATCCCAGCACAAACCCAGGCCCTGAACACGGCGTCTCCATCCAGTACTAACCAGGCCTGAACAGGCTTTTCCATCCCAGCACTAACCAGGCCTGAACAGGCTGTCTCCATCCCAGACAAACCAGGCCTGAACAGGCTGTCTCCACCCCAGTTAACAGGCCCTGAACAGGCTGTTTTCATCCCAGTACTAACCAGGCCTGAACGGCTGTCTCCATCCAGGACTAACCGCCCTGTAACAGGCTGCTCCATCCAGTCAACCGAGGCCCACCCTGAACAGGCTGTCTCCATCCCAGTACTAACCAGCCTGAACGGCTGTCTCCATCCCAGTATAACCAGGCCCTGAACAGGCTGTCTCCATCCCAGCACTAACCAGGCCCGACCATGAACAGGCTGTCTCCATCCCAGTACTAACCAGGCCCTGAACAGGCTGCTCCATCCCAGCACTACCAGGCGACCTGAACAGCGTCTCCTCCCACACTAACAGCCCGACCCTGAACACTGTCCCATCCAGCCTACCAGGCCGCGACCCTAAACAGGCTGTCTCATCCCGTACTACCCAGGCCCTGAAAGGCTGTCTCCATCCCAGTACTAACAGGCCCTGAACAGGCGGGTCTCACATCCCAGACTAACCAGGACCCGAACAGCTGTCTCCATCCCAGTACAACCAGGCCCACCTGAACAGGCTGTCCCATCCCAGTACAACACAGACCCGAAAGTGTCATCCATCCCAGTACTACCAGGGCCGCCCTGACAGGCTGTCTCCATCCCAGTACTACCAGGCCCGACCCGACAGGCTGTCTCCATCCAGTACTAACCAGGCCTGAACAGCTGTCTCCATCCCAGAGTACTAACCAGGCCCTGAACAGGCGTCTCCATCCCAGTAACTAACCAGGCCGACCCTGAACAGGCGTCTCCATCCCAGTACTAACCAGGCCCTGAACAGGCTGTCCCATCCAGTACTACCAGGCCCTGAACAGGCTGTCTCCATCCCAGTACTAACCAGGCCCGACCCTGAACAGGCTGTCTCCATCCAGTACTAAGCCAGGCCTGAACGGCATGTCTCCATCCCATACTAACCAGGCCACTAACAGGCTGTCTCCATCCCAGTACTACACAAGCCCGACCCTGACAGGCTGTCTCCATCCCAGTACTAACCAGGCCCGAACAGCTGTCTCCACCCAGTACTAACCAGCCCTGAACAGGCTGTCTATCCAGTACAAACCCAGCCGACCCTGAACAGGCTGTCTCCATCATCTAACCAGGCCCTGAACAGGCTGTCCATCAGTACTAACAGCACCCCTGAACAGTGTCTCCATCCCAGTATAACCGGGACCTGAAAGGCTGTCTCCATCCCAGTAATAACCAGCGCCTGAAAGGGTTCCATCCCGTACTAACGGCGACCGGGAAACAGGTGTCTCAATCCAGTTAACAGGCCCTGAACAGCTGTCTCCATCCCAGTACTAACCAGGCCCTGACAGGCTGTCCCATCCCAGTCTAACCAGCCTGAACGGCTGTCTCCTCCAGTACTAACCAGGCCCGACCCTGAACAGCTGTCTCCATCCAGTACTAACAGCCTGAACAGGCTGTCTCATCCCAGTTAAAACAGGCCCTGGAACAGGCTGTTCCATCCCAGGTACTAACCAGGCCGACCCTAACGGGCTGTGTTCCATCCCAGTACACCAGGCCTGACAGGCTGTCTCATCCCAGGTACAACCAGGCCCTGAACAGGCTGTCTCCATCCCATTACAACCAGGCCCGAGCCTGAACAGCTGTCTCCATCCAGTACTAACCAGCCCTGACAGCTGTCTCATCCCAGTATAACCAGGCCTGGAACAGGCTGTCTCCATCCCAGACTAACCAGCTGAAAACAGGCTGTCTCCCATCCCAGTACTAACAGGTGGACCCGACCCTGAACAGGCTGTCTCCATCCCAGCACTAACCGGCTGAACAGGCTGTCTCCATCCCACACACAGGCCCTGAACGGTGTCTCCATCCCAGAGTAACAGGCCTGAACAGTGTCCTCCCATCCCAGTACTAAACCAGGCCTGAACAGGCTGTCTCCCATCCCATGTACTAACCAGGCCAGCTGAACAGGCTGTCTCATCCCGTACTAACCAGGTCCGACCCTGGAAAGGCTTCTCATCCATTTACTAACCGGCCTGACAGGCTGTTCCTCCCAGTAACCAGCCCGTGAACAGTGTCTCCCATCCCAGTTTTTAACCAGGCCCTGACAGGCTGTCTCCATCCAGTACTAACAGAGCCACTGAAACGGGCTTCCCATCAGTAAACCAGGCACGACTGAACAGGCTGTTACCAGCACTAACATAAAAGGCTGTTATAGACAACCAGCCCTGACACTTCCCACCAGCACTAACCAGGCCCGACCCTGAACAGGCTGTCTCCATCCCAGCACTAACCAGGCCCTGAACAGGCTGTCTCCATCCCAGTACTAACCAGGCCCTGAACAGGCTGTCTCCATCCCAGTACTAACCAGGCCCTGAACAGGCTGTCTCCATCCCAGCCTAACCAGGCCCCCTGAACAGGCTGTCTCCATCCCAGTACTAACCAGGCCCACAGGCTCCATCCACCTCCGGCCCGAACAGGCTGTCTCCATCCCAGTACTAACCAGGCCCCCTGAACAGGCTGTCTCCATCCCAGACTAACCAGGCCCTGAACAGGCTGTCTCCATCCAGCAACCACCCAAACAGGCCTCCAGAAACCCCCTGAACAGGCTGTCTCCATCCCCAGTACTAACCAGGCCCTGAACAGGCTGTCTCCATCCCATACTAACCAGGCCCTGAACAGGCTGTCTCCATCCCAGTACTAACCAGGCCCTGAACAGGCTGTCCCCCATCCCAGCACTAACCAGGCCCTGAACAGGCTGTCTCCATCCCAGTACTAACCAGGGCCCTGAACAGGCTGTCTCCATCCCAGCACTAACCAGGGCCCTGAACAGGCTGTCTCCATCCCAGTACTAACCAGGCCCTGAACAGGCTGTCTCCATCCCAGTACTAACCAGGCCCTGAACAGGCTGTCTCCATCCCAGTACTAACCAGGCCCTGAACAGGCTGTCTCCATCCCAGCACTAACCAGGCCCTGAACAGGCTGTCTCCATCCCAGTACTAACCAGGCCCGACCCTGAACAGGCTGTCTCCATCCCAGTACTAACCAGGCCCTGAACAGGCTGTCTCCATCCCAGTACTAACCAGGCCCTGAACAGGCTGTCTCCATCCCAGCACTAACCAGGCCCGACCCTGAACAGGCTGTCTCCATCCCAGTACTAACCAGGCCCTGAACAGGCTGTCTCCATCCCAGCACTAACCAGGCCCGACCCTGAACAGGCTGTCTCCATCCCAGCACTAACCAGGCCCGACCCTGAACAGGCTGTCTCCATCCCAGCACTAACCAGGCCCGACCCTGAACGGCTGTCCTCCATCCCAGTACTAACCAGGCTAACCAGACCCTGAACAGGCTGTCTCCCATCCCAGTACTAAACCCAGGCCCTGAACAGGCTGTCTCCATCCAGACTTCCCGCAACGAACCAGGCCGCTACCCTGAACAGGCTGTCTCCATCCCAGTAACTAACACAGGCCCGACCCTGAACAGGCTGTCTCCATCCCAGTGACTAACCAGGCCCGACCCTGACCAGGCTGTCTCCATCCCAGTACTAACCAGGCCCGACCCTGAAACAGGCTGTCTCCATCCCCAGTACTAACCAGGCCCGACCCTGAACAGGCTGTCTCCATCCCAGTACTAACCAGGCCCTGAAAAGGCTGTCTCCATCCCAGTACTAACAGGCCCTGAACAGGCTGTCTCCATCCCAGTACTAACCAGGCCCGACCCTGAACAGGCTGTCTCCATCCCCAGTACTAACCAGGCCCTGAACAGGCTGTCTCCATCCCAGTACTAACCAGGCCCTGAACATGCTGTCTCCATCCCATTACTAACCAGGCCCGACTGAACGGGCTGTCTCCCATCCCAGTACTAACCAGGCCCTGAAACAGGCTGTCTCCATCCCAGTACTAACCAGGCCCGACCTGAACAGGCTGTCTCCATCCCAGTACTAACCAGGCCCGACCCTGAACAGGCTGTCTCCATCCCCAGTACTAACCAGGCCCCTGAACAGGCGTCTCCATCCCAGTACTAACCAGGCCCACCTGAAACAGGCTGTCTCATTCCCAGTACTAACCAGGCCCGACCCTGAACAGGCTGTCTCCATCCCAGTACTAACCAGGCCCTGAACAGGCTGTCTCCATCCCAGTACTAACCAGGCCCTGAACAGGCTGTCTCCATCCCAGTACTAACCAGGCCCGACCCTGAAACAGGCTGTCTCCATCCAGTACTAACCAGGCCCCTGAACAGGCTGTCTCCATCCCAGTACTAACCAGGCCCTGCTGAACAGGCTGTCTCCATCCCAGTACTAACCAGGCCCGACCCTGAACAGGCTGTCTCCATCCCAGTACTAACCAGGCCCTGAACAGGCTGTCTCCATCCCAAATACTAACCAGGCCCTGAACAGGCTGTCCCCCATCCCAGTACTAACCAGGCCCGACCCTGAACAGGCTGTTCTCCATCCCAGTACTAACCAGGCCCTGAACAGGCTGTCTCCATCCCAGACTAACCAGGCACCCTGAACAGGCTGTCTCCATCCAGTATTAACCAGGCCGACCCTGAACAGGCGTCTCCATCCATTTACTAACCAGGCCTGACAGGCTGTCTCATCCAGTACTAACCAGGCCCTGACGGCGTCCCCATCCCAGTATAACCATGGCCGACTGAACAGGCTGTCTCCATCCCGTTACTTACCAGGCCCGAACAGCGTCTCCATCCAGTACTAACCAGGCCCTGAACAGGCTGTCTCCATCCCAGTACTAACCAGGCCCGACCTAGCCTATGTAAATCTACAATCCCCCATAGTGCAACAGTTGACCTGTTCTATTCTGTGAGATAAATAAATATTCCAAACATATTCTGGGACAGTTGTGGGATGTGATAGATCCCAAATTAATACAACCACCAAAAACCTTTTAAAAGCAATGAGGCTGACGCAACAGATCAGAACGTTTAGCTTAAAATGTTAATAAACTATTTGGCAATTTTTTCACATTATAAGCGCAGCAATGTGCACACGGCAGTAGGCTATAAGCACGAATGTTCCAAAATGCAATCAATTAGTGGGAAAACACCGTTCTCAAAAGTGACTGCAAGTGCGATTATGCATGTAATGCTTTATTATAAAGGTGCATTTTTATTGTGAAAAATGATCTTCCCATAAACTTGAAACTCACGTGCCACCTATGTATGCCAGTTAGTCTCTACACCGGTTGTAAAGCGGATTAATGTGCCACTTTAGTTGTGATACAAACCTTATCAAAACCTATAGGCCTATGGGCTAGGCTACATGAGGTGTATGGTTTGAAAAAGTCGCAAAAAACAGGCATTCTTGTCTCTTGCACACAAGCTGGGCATCATTCACAAGTGATAATACATCATTCACAAGCGATAATACATCATTCACAAGCGATAATACATCATTCACAAGCGATAATACATCATTCACAAGCGATAATACATCATTCACAAGCAATAATACATCATTCACAAGCGATAATACATCATTCACAAGCGATAATACATCATTCACAAGCAATAATACATCACTCACAAGCGATGGCCTAATATTGTCACCCATCACACTACTCATTTTTTTGGTGTGTATTTGACACCCCATCTTGTCTCATCGCTGCAACTCCCCAACGGGCTCGGGGAGAGGCGAAGGTCGAGTCATGCGTCCTCCGAAACATGACCCGGCTAACCGCGCTCCTTAACACCCGCCAGCTTAACCCGGAAGCCAGCCGCACCAATGTGTCGGAGGAAACACCGTTCAACTGGCAACCGTGGTCAGCCTGCAGGCACCCGGCCCGCCACAAGGAGTCGCTAGGGCACGATGAGCCAAGTAAGGCCCCCCCCGGCCAAACCCTCCCCTAAACCAGACGACGCTGGGCCAATTGTGCGCCGTCCTGTGGGACTCCCGTCCACGGCCAGTTGTGGCACAGCCTGGGAATGAACCCAGGTCTGTAGTGACGTCTCTACTGCGATGTAGTGCCTTAGACCGCTGCAGCACTCAGGAGGCCCTCCATCACACTATTCTTCAGTTAATCTTTGCATATACTAAATAATATGTGTGAAATTTGTTTTGATTTAGAATGGACCATTATCATGCGGGGGGGGGGGGGTACATAGCAAATGGAGGCACTTTTCCTGTGGTTCATTTTCATGCCAGCCAGGTAGGCTATACTCCTGTTGTAAAGAGAAGCAATGTGCTTAATATTAGGAAAGTTGAGAAATAAATATAGTAGGCCTAGCCTATAGAAAGCTGATGGGATCCTCCTCTTTTTATTAGAGGCCATCACTCTGTTTTCTCCCGCAACTGCATAGCCTATAGAAATGTTGCGCAGTATGAGCTCATGGGCTCTCATGAAGTGTTCGATTAGATTTTCGATGACCTTTGCATTGATGTCTGAGTGATTAGAGGGACAGTAGAGTGCTGATTACCAGGCAGTTAGCAGGTTTGGTAGGCTACTAATGACCAGCAGCAGCATCAGAGCTTGGAGAAGCCAACTGTAGTTACCTTGGAATTTAACTGTGGTCATGACTTGGGAACTCCGGTGTGGCGGTAATATGGTTAACCGTAACATCCCTACCCTTGGCTCATCTCTGCAGCTCTTCAATGGGCTCGGGTGAGGTCGAAGGTCGAGTCATGCGTCCTCTGAAACATAATAATAATAATAATATGCCATTTAGCAGACGCTTTTATCCAAAGCGACTTACAGTCATGCGTGCATACATTTTTGTGTATGGGTGGTCCCGGGGATCGAACCCACTACCCTGGCGTTACAAGCGCCGTGCTCTACCAGCTGAGCTACAGAGGACCAAACATGACCCGCCTGGCTGCCTACCTCTTATCACACTGCTCGCTTGACCCGGATGTGTCAGAGGAAACACCGTTCAACTGACGACCGGAGTCAGCCTGCAGGCGCCCGGCCCTGCCACAAGGCGTCTCTAGGGCACGATGAGCCAAGGAACGCCCCCCCGGCCAAACCCTCCCCTACCCCGGACGGCGCTAGGCCAATTGTGCGCCGTCCTATGGGGCTCCCGGTCACGGCCGGCTGTGACACCGCCTGGGTTCGACCCCCAGGCTGTAATGGCGCCTCAACACTGCGGTGCAGTGCTTTTGACCACTGCGCCGCCCAGGACTCAGGACACCATGCACATTTTGACAGCAAATCTTAGACTACAAGACCACATATACTTTGTGTGCTGTAAACTATATGTTTTGACTTCACATCTCCCCTTTATTCAATGTGTGTCCAATTGAGTTCAGAATAGGGTTGCAAAATTTCCCAGAAAACCCTAGTTCAGAATATGGTTGAATGAAACCAAATTCATGACCTCTGTTTTTTCTCTCAGCTGGACTATGTGGTGACCTGTGCCGTCTGCACACGCTCAGATGCAGGAGACATCCACATCCACAGGAAGAAGTCTCAGGTAAGAGACAGGACTCTGCAGACTAGATGGTCCCAAAGGAATACAATTACTAATGTAGCTATGGATAGATAGGCCTCCATAGAACCTGACCCAGGAACTCTCTCTCTCTGTCTCTCTCCCTCTCTCTCCCCCCCGTCTCTCCTGTCTCTCTCCCCTCCCCTCGCTCTGTCTGTCCTCTCTGTCTCTCTCCCCCTCTCTCTGTCTCTCTCCCCCCTCTCTGTCCTCTTCTCCTCTTTCTCTCTCCCCCTCCCCTGTCTCTCTCTCTTCGTTCTTCCTCTCTCTCTCTGTCTCTCTCTTCTTCTCTCTTGTCTCTGCCCCTCTCTTTCTCTCTCTGTCTCTCTTCGTCTCTCTCTATTCTTCTCTGTCTCTCTCTCTCTCTCTCTCTCTCCTCTCTCCCTCTCTCTCTCTCTTCTCTCTGTCTCTCTCTCTCTCTCTCTTCCCTCTCTCTCTCTCTCTCTCCTTCTCTCTCCTCTCTCTCTCTCTCTCTCTCTCTTCTCTTTTTCTTCTCCCTCTCTCTGCTTCTCTCCCCTCTCCTTCTTCCGCTCTTCCTTCTCTCTCTCTCCTCCTCTCTCTCTCTCGTCTCTCTCTCTCTGTCTCTCTCCTCTATCCCTCTCTCTCTCTCTCCCTCTCTCTCTCTCTTCTCTCTCTCTCTCTTCTCTCTACTCTCTATCCGGTCTCTCATCTCTTGTCTCTATTCTCCTATCTCTCTCTCTCTACCTCTCTTCTCTCTCTCCTCTCTCTCTCTCTCTCTCCACAGCAAGTGTATGCGTCTCCAAGTAAACACGCCATGGACAGTAAAGGAGAGGAGTCTAAGATGAGCTACCCCAACATCTTCTTTATGATTGACAACTTTGAGGAGGTAACCACAACAACCACCCTTATCCCCCCTCCCTGCCCAATAAGGCGCCTGACAGGTTGTGATTGACAGGCGGGGCATCCAGTAGGACCCCTGAGGAATGGGCTGTGTATTGAAGTGTGACCTGGGGTGTATTCATTAGTCGGATTCTGTTGCAACTGGAAACCGTTTACTCCAAATGGAAAACGTTTAGCAATGAAAATGAGAGTTTCTATTGGTCCCTCCCCGTTTCATTCCATTTGCTCTGTTTGCTTCCGTTGGTTCCTAGAGTCAGTGGCGATTTTAGCAAATATTGGTGGGGAAAACAAACAAATAAAAATGTTGGGGATGCAGCCAGCAAAGCCACTACACTAAACAATACATTAATTGCACTATAACGGTGACAAACGGTGCCCACAACCTGTTAGGGCCTAATTAAAGCTGTCCCAACAGCAGAGTCCCAACAGCAGAGTCCCAGCAGCAGAGTCCCGACAGCAGAGTCCCAGCAGCAGAGTCCCAACAGCAGAGTCCCGACAGCAGAGTCCCGACAGCAGAGTCCCGACAGCAGAGTCCCAACAGCAGAGTCCCAACAGCAGAGTCCCAACAGCAGAGTCCCGACAGCAGAGTCCCAGCAGCAGAGTCCCAACAGCAGAGTCCCAGCAGCAGAGTCCCAACAGCAGAGTCCCAACAGCAGAGTCCCAACAGCAGAGTCCCAACACCTTACCACTGCTACACCTGGCTATCAGAGGAGCCTTGTCTGGCAGCGAAACAGTTCATTCAGCCTCATTTACTGCCTTTTAAAAGAAACATAGCTGATATGGCTGACTTGCTTAAACAAATGTGGTTTCTACTGACAATTGAGATGTACAAACTATGGCATAAGGGGACGACGAGCGGATAAGAGGCAATCCGTAATTTTGATTAAGATATTAATGAGCGAGCTAGGACGGACGTAGTCAATATAACTATTTGTTCAGCACTTTTGAAATGTACAGCGACAGAATTCAGAACATGGGCCGTCCTTACAGTGTTCTCCCTGTACACCAAGTCAGAACCGTAGGATAAATAAAGGGGGCATATAAGCAGACAATGAAAGCTCTTACAATATTCGATGATGACATTTCTCTAAAACAGGCTATAGGCTACATGTGCACCACCAAGTCAGAACAGTAGGCTAAGTTATGAGGGGGAAAGGGACCAAATTATTAGGGTGAGGCACATGGGCTACTAACAGCTTACTACACAACATACACTTAGTATTACTTTCTTAGCTACAGTATACATATCTCCCTGGCATATTACATCATTTATGCAGCAGCCTACAAGACATTTTTGGACTCACCTTGTTGTGCTGTGCTCACTTGAACAGGAAGGTGGCGCGGCGGTCCTTCGTGGCCAAATTTTGTCATCAAACTTTGTCATCAAAGTCTGCCATTCTCTGAGTATATGGTGCTTTCAAGACAACTGGGAACTCTGAAAAAACAAGGTTGAATCGTGACGTGATGACGTCAGTGATCTTCAGGTCGGAGCTCTAGAAAGAGGGCCTGAGTTCCCGACAATTAGAATTCCGAGTCGGATGACGGTTCAAAACTTATTTTCCCAGTCGGAGCTCGTTTTTTCCCCGAGTTCCCAGTTGTCTTGAACTCACTGAAGTCAGATTTCCCAGTTCCGAGTTAACAGTTGTTTTGAGCACGGCAGAAATCATGCTGGATTGAATTCCAACGGGGGGCCAGTATGAAAAATGTATGCACTCACTAACTGTATGTCGCTCTGGATAAGAGTGTCTGCTAAAATGACTAAAAAATTTAAAATAAATTGACAGTTTTTTAATTTAAGCTTGGAAAAGACACCCTTAAACCCAGACTTGGACCCCACACCCACTCCACTGAATAGCAGGCTAGTGATTGCTTTGCAACGCTTGCAGTTAGCCACTGATTCCTTCCAAACCACTCATTGTTGAATTTGCGATTTCCAACTTTGTTGTGTAATGTTTATGTCCAATGGCCGATGAGCACCGATACTTTTTATCTGTCATTTCTCTTCATTATTTCTCTTCAAATGACAGTCATCATCATGAATCAAGTCGACAATCTACTGGCAAATCCTTTTTAATCCTTGCTAGCTACGATTTTGAAAAGTATGATGCTGACATGATCAGTCCAATCAAAGCTACTGTAGATATAACGTGATTTGACGTCATTTTATCTGTGGCCAATGACCTTGAGCCTTCTTGGATGGGCACTTCTAATGCAACTCTATGGCAGCACCTAAGGGGCTTGAATGTTCGAGCTCTACCCTTAGATTTTGCGGTGACGTAGTGTCCCCATGAGTGACAGAACATTGAGCCAATCACGGCGTAACTAGAGAACATTACCAACCCCTACGCTCCGTATGTTCCGCTGGCTGCCCCACCACCACAGAAAGCACTGAGCCAGGCTGAAACACCTGCATTTTGGAGCTGCTTTACTCCAGAAAGCAAAAAAAGAGACAATGTTTGTATGCGGCTTTTATTAACTCAATTAATTTTAATTTGACATTGTTTGATATGTTTGATATGTGACACGTATTAATACCAAAATAACATGCAAAAACAGGCTCTGCCCCACCTGCCCTGAATGACGGGTCGCCACTGCCCAGAGTAAACGGTTTCCGTTGCAAAAACGTTTTGCAACAGACCAGACGCAACGGCATTCTGACTAATGAATACACCCCTGATGCTGTCAGTCCATTTTAAAAGCCACTACTCCAGTCACTGATTCTAGTGCATCAACCTCATGGCATGTGGTCCTCTGTAGCTCAGCTGGTAGAGCACGGCGCTTGAAATGTATATTATAATTATAAATGGATAGATTATGGCAGACCGGGTCAGTTACAAATGGCTTTTTCCTCCCTCTCTCCCTCCCTCCCTCCCTCTCTCTCTCTCTCCCTCCCTCCCTCCCTCCCTCCCTCCTGGATATCAATGACTTTCTTTCTAGGTATTTCCAGTAAAGAATAAAACAGTAATGGTTTAACCCGTCTTCCAGTTACCGGTATCAGCTCTCTCAGTTCTTTCATTGGCAATAATAAAATGTTGCCCATATTCTTGAAGAATGTTAAACTCACTGGTTTGAGACTTACAGAATTGACCAAAGCCACTAAATATCGCTGCTAATTAAATATCTATATTAAAAATACTGTGATTGAAGAAAAATAGTTCAGAGATTAAATTAGTTTAAAAAGACATGTTAATTACCATTTCTACACGCTTTCTACCTGGTTTAAGCCGTTTAAGTTCAGACTGGAGTATTTTTTTCATAAAACAAATACACATATATATATTATTTACTCAGACACCCGCAACCCATAAGAGACACGCACACACACACACACACACACACACGCACACGCACACGCACACGCACACACACACACATTAGACACACACACACACACACGTTAGACACACATTAGGGTCGTGACCCACCAGTTGAGAATCGCTCTTCTAACGTGTGTGTGTGTGTGTGTGTGTGTGTGCGTGCGTGCGTGTGCGTGTCTCTCTCTGTCTGTGTAGGTGTTCTGTGACATGACGGTAGGAGAGGGGGAGATGGTGTGTGTGGAGTTGGTAGCCAGCGATAAGAGCAACCTGTTCCAAGGAGTCATCTTCCAAGGCTCCATCCGCTATGAGGCTCTGAAGAAGGTCTACGACAACAGAGTAAGGATCCATAACCTTCCTCTATAGACGTATATCTGGAGTTCCTCTCTGGAGAATATATAGTCTGTGGAAATGTGAAATCAGCCTCAAGCTGTGAGAAACGTTACTGCTTGAATTACATAAAGACGACACACCTTGGAAAGAAGGGAACTGGTTATGTTTGTCTTGATGAAATGTAGTTTACGGACATTACTAAAATAAAAAATAAAAAACAGGACATTGTAGTTTACCGAAATTTCTAAGGGAAAAACCGAGGACACATAGATGGTTAAATACAGTTGAAGTCGGAAGTTTACATGAACTTAGGTTGGAGTCATTAAAACTCGTTTTTTCAACCACTCCACAAATTTCTTGTTAACAAACTATAGTTTTGGCAAGTCGGTTAGGACATCTACTTTGTGCATGACACAAGTAATTTTTCCAACAATTGTTTACAGACAGATTATTTCACTTATAATTCACTGTATCACAATTCCAGTGGGTCAGAAGTTTACATACACTAAGTTGACTGTGCCTTTAAACAGCTTGGAAAATTCCAGAAAAAGATGTCATGGCTTTAGAAGCTTCTGATAGGCTAATTGACATCATTTGAGTCAATTAGAGGTATACCTGTGGATGTATTTCAAGGCCTACCTTCAAACTCAGTGCCTCTTTGCTTGACATCATGGGAAAATCAAAAGAAATCAGCCAAGACCTCAGAAAAAGAATTGTAGACCTCCACAAGTCTGGTTAATCTTTGGGAGCAATTTCCAAACGCCTGAAGGTACCACGTTCATCTGTACAAACAATAGCACGCAAGTATAAACACCATGGGACCACGCAGCCGTCATACCGCTCAGGAAGGAGACGCGTTCTGTCTACTAGAGATTAACGTACTTTGGTGCGAAAAGTGCAAATCAATCCCAGAACAACAGCAAAGGACCTTGTGAAGATGCTGGAGGAAACAGGTACAAAAGTATCTATATCCACAGTAAAACAAGTCCTATATCGACATAACCTGAAAGGCCTCTCAGCAAGGAAGAAGCCACTGCTCCAAAACCGCCATAAAAAAGCCAGACTACGGTTTGCAACTGCACATGGGGACAAAGATCATACTTTTTGGAGAAATGTCCTCTGGTCTGAAATAGAACTGTTTGGCCATAATGACCATCGTTATGTTTGGAGGAAAAAGGAAGTTGCTTGCAAGCCGAAGAACACCATCCCAACCGTGAAGCACGGGGGTGGCAGCATCATGCTGTGGGGGTGCTTTGCTGCAGGAGTGAATGGTGCACTTCACAAAATAGATGGCATCATGAGGAAGGAAAATTATGTGGATATATTGAAGCAACATCTCAAGACATCAGTCAGGAAGTTAAAGCTTGGTCGCAAATGGTTCTTCCAAATGGACAACGACCCCAAGCATACTTCCAAAGTTGTGGCATAATGGCTTAAGGACAACAAAGTCAAGGTATTGGAGTGGCCATCACAAAGCCCTGACCTCAATCCTATAGAAAATGTGTGGGCAGAACTGAAAAAGCGTGTGCGAGCAAGGAGGCCTACAAACCTGACTCAGTTACACCAGCTCTGTCAGGAGGAATGGGCCAAAATTCACCCAACTTATTGTGGGAAGCTTGTGGAAGGCTACCCGAAACGTTTGACCCAAGTTAAACAATTTAAAGGCAATGCTACCAAATACTAATTGAGCGTATGTAAACTTCTGACCCACTGGGAATGTGATGAAAGAAATGAAAGCTGAAATAAATCATTCTCTCTACTATTATTCTGACATTTCACATTCTTAAAATAAAGTGGTGATCCTAACTGACCTAAGACAGGGAATTTTTACTAGGATTATATGTTAGGAATTGTGAAAAACTGAGTTTAAATGTATTTGGCTAAGCTGTATGTAAACTTCCGACTTCAACTGTACATGACAAGATTGAAAACAATCCATATGAAGTCTTTATTTTCTGTTCTGTCTTTTGTTTGTTTGTAGGTGAGCGTGGCAGCTAAGATGGCCCAGCGCATGTCATTTGGCTTCTATAAGTACAACAACATGGAGTTTGTCAGGATGAAGGGACCGCAGGGCAAAGGTCACGCTGAGATGGCAGTGAGCCGGGTCCCGACCGGAGACACCTCCCCCTGCGGCACAGAGGAGGACCTGGACTCACCCCTACACGAGAGGGTGGGTAGAGTACAGGCCGCACACACACACAAGAAGATTAGACACACACACACACACAAGAAGATTAGACACACACACACACACACACACGAGAAGGTTAGACACACACACACACACACACACACACACGAGAAGATTAGACACACACACACACACACACACACACACACACACACACACACACACACGAGAAGGTTAGACACACACATGAGCCGGGTCCCGACCGGAGACACCTCCACTTCTATTCTGTAACTTGTGTGTGTGTGTGCTCGTGTGTGTGTGTGTGTGTGTGCTCGTGTGTGTGTGTGTGTGTGTGTGTGCTTGCGTTTACCACACAGGAAATAGACGATATATGATTGATTGTATCTTCAGTCCCAGATGGTCTCCATGTCTGAGATACTGTCACCCTTTAACTGGCGTTTAGTCTGATGGCCACTAGAGTTGGGGACATCAGAGACTGGATTTAACTGGCGTTTAGTCTGATGGCCACTAGAGTTGGGGACATCAGAGACTGGATTTAACTGGCGTTTAGTCTGATGGCCACTAGAGTTGGGGACAGCAGAGACTGGATTTAACTGGCGTTTAGTCTGATGGCCACTAGAGTTGGGGACATCAGAGACTGGATTTAACTGGCGTTTAGTCTGATGGCCACTAGAGTTGGGGACATCAGAGACTGGATTTAACTGAGGTTCTGATGGCCACTAGAGTTGTGGACATCAGAGACTGGATTTAACTGAGGTTCTGATGTTCACTAGAGTTGTGGAGGCAAGAATGGAATGACTTAAAACGTGTTCTGGCACGGTCCGTGTTACACAAAACCCACTCTATTAAAGATCAATGACTATGTAGCAACATGGCAGTAGAGTATGTTATTATTTCAGTTACTATGGTAGGATCGTGTTCTTCCTCTTGGTACGATTAGATATGTTCTGATTGGCTGTCTGTGTGTTCTCTCCGTAGTAGGTTGGTTCTGATTGGCTGTCTGTGTGTTCTCTCCGTAGTAGGTTGGTTGTGATTGGCTGTCTGTGTGTTCTCTCTGTAGTAGGTTGGTTGTGATTGGCTGTCTGTGTGTTCTCTCCGTAGTAGGTTGGTTCTGATTGGCTGTCTGTGTGTTCTCTCTGTAGTAGGTTGGTTGTGATTGGCTGTCTGTGTGTTCTCTCTGTAGTAGGTTGGTTGTGATTGGCTGTCTGTGTGTTCTCTCCGTAGTAGGTTGGTTCTGATTGGCTGTCTGTGTGTTCTCTCCGTAGTAGGTTGGTTGTGATTGCCTTTCTGTGTTCTCTCTGTAGTACGTTGGTTGTGATTGGCTATCTGTGTTGTTTGGTCAGGTGACGTCGTTCAGCACCCCTCCCACCCCGGAGAGGACCCGCCCCTCATTCTTCTCCCCGTCTCTCCGGAGGAAGGTCCCCAGGAACCGTATCGCTGAGATGAAGAAGAGCCACTCAGCCAACGATAGTGAAGAGCTCTTCAGGGAAGAGGATGACGAGGGTAACAATATTCCTATACCCCAACACCCCAGTAAAACCCAACCCTACTTCCTACCCCAACACCACAGTAAAACCCAACCCTACTTCCTACCCCAACACCCCAGTAAAACCCAACCCTACTTCCTACCCCAACACCCCAGTAAAACCCAACCCTACTTCCTACCCCAACACCCCAGTAAAACCCAACCCTACTTCCTACCCCAACACCCCAGTAAAACCCAACCCTACCCAACACCCCAGTAAAACCCAACCCTACTTCCTACCCCAACACCCCAGTAAAACCCAACCCTACTTCCTACCCCAACACCCCAGTAAAACCCAACCCTACCCCAACACCCCAGTAAAACCCAACACCCCAGTAAAACCCAACCCTACCCCAACACCCCAGTAAACCCCAACACCCCAGTAAAACCCAACCCTACTTCCTACCCCAACACCCCAGTAAAACCCAACCCTAATTCCTACCCTACTGACCTTAGCAGAGCAGTGAAAACGGTTACATTGAAATGTCCAAAACCCTTTCAACCCCAGTGTGTAAAGTGTTTTATTAAATCATTTTTGTACACTTGGTAAAAAAAAAAAGAGATTCTAGAGATTTGCAGGTAAAGAGAGGCAAGTGATCTAACCCGGAGAGAGAGAGAGATCTAACCCTGAGAGAGAGATCTAACCCTGAGAGAGAGAGAGAGAGAGAGATCTAACCCTGAGAGAGAGAGAGAGAGAGAGATCTAACCCTGAGAGAGAGAGATCTAACCCTGAGAGAGAGAGAGAGAGGGAGAGAGAGAGATCTAACCGAGAGAGAGAGATCTAACCCCGAGAGAGAGAGAGAGATCTAACCCTGAGAGAGAGAGAGAGATCTAACCCTGAGAGAGAGAGAGATCTAACCCTGAGAGAGTTAGAGAGAGTTGGAGATGAATGATTGCCCTGTTTGTGTTGATGAAGAGAGTGTATGTAATGTTTAGTAGTCTTGGTTCATTCTGACCTGGTAGAGAGAAGCTGGCTAACTGTAGCTGCAGAAATAGGGAGAAAGATATTCTAGTTGCCCTGGCTGGAAGAGATGAACTATAACCTGTATCATGTTACCCTGGATGTGTTGCAGAGAGAGTGTATAACCTGTATCACGTTACCCTGGATGTGTTGAAGAGAGAGTGTATAACCTGTATCATGTTACCCTGGATGTGTTGAAGAGAGAGTGTATAACCTATAACCTGTATCATGTTACCCTGGATGTGTTGAAGAGAGAGTGTATAACCTGTATCATGTTACCCTGGATGTGTTGAAGAGAGAGTGTATAACCTGTATCATGTTACCCTGGATGTATTGAAGAGAGAGTGTATAACCTGTATCATGTTACCCTGGATGTGTTGAAGAGAGAGTGTATAACCTGTATCATGTTACCCTGGATGTGTTGAAGAGAGAGTGTATAACCTGTATCATGTTACCCTGGATGTGTTGAAGAGAGAGTGTATAACCTGTATCATGTTACCCTGGATGTGTTGAAGAGAGAGTGTATAACCTGTATCATGTTACCCTGGATGTGTTGAAGAGAGAGTGTATAACCTGTATCATGTTACCCTGGATGTGTTGAAGAGAGAGTGTATAACCTGTATCACTGTGTCCCCATGCAGACCTGTGTAACCAGTCCAACCTGCGGTCTCGCTCCCTGTCGGGTACAGGTCGATCCCTGGTGGGATCTTGGCTCAAACTGAACCGTACAGACGAGTACTTCCTGCTTTACTCCCACCTGACCTACGTCACCCTGCCGCTGCACCGTATCACCTCAGGTCAAAGACGCACACGCCATCGGTCCCAAATGGTTTCCTGTTCCCCCGTTAGTCACAAGCACAATTTGAAAGATGTTAATGAGTTACTGTTCATAGAAGGAAATCAGTCAATTGAAATAAATTCATTAGGCCCTAATCTGTGGATTTCACATGACTGGGCAGGGGCGCAGCCATGGGTGGGCCTGGGAGGGCATAGGCCCACCCACTGGGGAGCCAGAACCAGCCAATCAGAATTAGTTTTTCCCCACACAAGGGCTTTATTACAGACAGAAATACTCCTCAGCTGACTGCTCATTTCTTTTTTATGTTATTGTAAACTGCTGACTGATTTTTGTTGTTGTTGTCTGTCATCAGATATCCTGGAGGTGAGACAAAAGCCCATCCTGATGACATAGCAGATCAGATCAGAGCTCCAGTCCTCCTCCAACTGCCCCAGAGCCTCCCTACCAAGAGCCTACCTGCATCAGGCCCTGACTGACACCACTACAACCCAGTGGCGAGATGGAGAACTACAGCAACACTACCGCCATCTGGTGGTGACATGGAGGAATTACAGCGACACTACCGCCATCTGGTGGTGACATGGATTTACTGCGACACTACTGCCATCTGGTGTTGACATGGAGGAATTACAGCAACACTACCACCATCTGGTGGTAACATGGAGGAATTACAGCAACACTACCACCATCTGGTGTTGACATGGAGGACTTACAGCAACACTACCACCATCTGGTGGTGAGATGGAGGAATTTCAGCAACACTACCACCATCTGGTGTTGACATGGAGGACTTACAGCAACACTACCACCATCTGGTGGTGAGATGGAGGAATTTCAGCAACACTACCACCATCTGGTGGTGAGATGGAGGAATTTCAGCAACACTACCGCCATCTGGTGGTGACATGGAGGAATTACAGCGACACTACCGCCATCTGGTGTCGACATGGAGGAATTACAGCAACATTACCACCATCTGGTGTTGACATGGAGGACTTACAGCAACACTACCACCATCTGGTGGTGACATGGAGGACTTACAGCAACACTACCACCAGGTGGCGATTCAGAGAACTACAACCAAACCTGGCGTCAACGGCTAGCGATGACTTAAAGGGAAACCTTTTGTAACAATGAAAACCAGCCAATCAAAAAGTGCCTCTTCCCTCTGTCATGTCCCTGCTCGATGAGGATTCGCAGGTGGGTGCGAGGCGGTCGCCAGGGAAACAGGCATAGCAACACATCCTGGGACACACCTGTCCTTCAGAATCACATGATCACGAAGTGAAGCGCCATTGGCTGAACTCTGACCTGGAACGAAAAGGATTTAGAATGTCTCTTGGACAAATCTAAAATGGAGCCCTATTCCCTGTATAGTGCACCGACTCTGACCCAAAGCACTGTAGTGCTCTATAAAGGGAATAGGGTTCTATTTTGGACAACGCCTCTGTTGTCTTGTAAATATCTTGCTGCTTAACTACTCACTGATAAGCCTAGAGAAAGGTTACGCTTCATTCTGACGGAACATAAAGCTTCTCTCTGTTTTGCTGTTGCGTGTTTTTGGTGTCTTTCTCCATCACTGTGTGGTGGGGGAAGGTTGAAGGGATTGTGTGTGTGTGTGTGTGTGTCTACAACGTTTTATAGGTCCCAGGGTTTTGGTGATGTGCTGCCTGTGGTCTTCAGCGCACCACTTCAGCGTTACTCTGAGGCCCAAATGGCACCCTAGTCCCTGTATTGACCAGGGCTATAGTATATAGGAAATAGGGTGCCGTTTTGGGACGCGGTCTTGAGTATCTATTAAGTTTACTCTACAGTTTTAAATGTGACTTTTTAACTTTCAACAGGGAACTTAAAATGATGATCCGTATAAAAAAAGACTTGGAAATTCACACACACCTATCAAAGACTGGAGAAATATCAGGATTTTCCTCAGCACTAGAACAAGATGGCTGAATATAGAAACCCAGCGCCTGCTGATACTCAGCGTTAGGAGCCGTAACCAACACAACTCTGTGCAGGGATACTAAAGCCTGTTGATACCTGGTGTAACCTCATCCCCAGGCTCCCATTTCTGTCGCACAGAGCCTGGTAACGGTGTGGGACTGTCTAGAAACTTAGGGGGGGGGAATAAGGCTGTAACGTAACAAAATGTGGAAAAAGTCAAGGGGTCTGAATACTTTCCGAATGCACTGTAGATAAGGAAACACTCTGGGCTCCAGGAAAACAATTTTAAGATAGTAACGATATTTTAATTTTATTTTGGTGGTGGGAATGGGCTTCCATATGTATCGGATGGGTTAGGGTTAATCACAATAAATGTTACACCACATTAACCATAATATTTTGGGAAGACCAATTGATTCTAAATTCCAGCATATAAAGTTTGTGAAAACTATTTCTAAGATGCATACTTACAGATTTTCCTAACTCACGTCGTTGAACCCCCTAAGCTAGCATATGGAATTGTTTTAAAGATGGTCAACCCTAAAGTCCACAATACAAAGGGGAGGGTCTAAGGGTTGGACTAGATGCTGATGGACTGAGAGATCAGCCAATTAAAACCGGCGGCTGTTTCCACCACTCCTGCCACAGACTCCCATTCGAGTTCCATTCTGAAGAGAGAGAGAGAGAGGAGGGAAAGAGAGAGAGAGAGAGACAGAGAGAGAGACAGAGAGCGAGGGAGGGATGAGAGAGAGAGAGAGAGAGAGAGAGACAGAGAGAGAGAGAGGGGGAGAGAGACAGAGACAGAGACAGAGAGAGAGGGGGAGAGAGAGAGAGAGAGACAGAGAGAGAGAGAGACAGAGACAGAGAGAGAGAGCGAGAGAGAGCCGGCTGGTTGATGAGATTACACCTGGCGCATAGAGGGATGGACCAGGAAATCTGTTCACGATGCGGAAACACCGTGGACGGATACGAGATGCATTTTAATACCATGTGTAGATGCAACGGATAAAATGTGGGCACAATCAGAACGTGAACCTAGATCAGGACAAGGGACGGCAGTTAGCACCAGGTATAAACAGGGCCGATGTGTGAATGACCCCTGACCCCATCCTTCCTAAGCACTGTTGGAATGCTTCAGACATGCATCCTTCCATCCTACCTGCCTTGAAGTAATCACAGATCTCCAATTGGTTGGATAGGTGTAAGCCTCGCACAACTCAATCTTGATCAACTCGACGTCTGTTTCTGATTTATTTGAATCGTGTGTAGTAAAGTGAGAAAACGTGCACCCCTTGAAGTCCGCAGGGTCAGGATTGGGCAACGCTGGCTTACACCTATCCAATCACTTAAGAGCTGTGATTACCTCAAGGGAACCAGAAAGGATGGACACATTTCTTCCGGATTTCAACTGGGCTCCTCTCTGTTCCCTCAAGCCTTAAAACCATTAATGTAACATAAAAGCTTTAGTCAATGTTCGTTTAGTTAGTTAAGATTCCCCACTTCTCTGTTGTATCATTTCTCCCCGTTACTAGATGCTGACGACAACGTTACATTAACCACTCAGACGTCAGTACCAGCAGCAGAGTTCTCCATGCTGTTTCCTGTAGTTTGGCCATCTGGTTGTATTGGTCGTAGTCTTCACAGAGACTCAGTTGGTTTTGCTCACGTCCTTTCCTCCTTTTAAAAAAAGGTCAAAAGGTACTCGAGGGGAGGAAACGTGGAAACAAGTGTGCTTGTATGAAATTAATCTCCTTCTCCTTCAGACAGATTATGTTTACAGAGGAATCTCTAAATGTGTAAAGTTATAACACATTTAGCTAGTTGTGCCAGACATTTTCTAGGTCAAAAGGTCACCAGCGTATCTTTTCTAAACGTGTGCATGCTTTTCTCCTCAGAGAAAACAGCTGATTCAAAGACTGATATCAAATCACTTCCTGGCAGGATACAGTTGTGCTTCCTTGGTGGGAAGAAGCTTTGAGGAGAGGACACTCCTCTGTTCAACTTTTAACCAATTTCCTGAGATTCTACATATTCTGCCATGGAGCAGAGAGGAAATGTTGCAGTTTTAAAGCTCATTTCCTGTAATTCTATAAATTTCGCCATGGCTAATGCTGTGTTCATTTGCTCAAACATAAAATCAATACTGCTAAATTTGTTTTTGGAATGTAATTCTCCCTCACTGACTAGCTTTTATTTTGGCAGAGTGGTTTCAGAGAGAAGCCTGTCCCGCCATTCTCTGGTCTAAAGTAGTGCACTATATAGGGAATAGGGTGCCATTCTCTGGTCTAAAGTAGTGCACTATATAGGGAATAGGGTGCCATTCTCTGGTCTAAAGTAGTGCACTATATAGGGAATAGGGTGCCATTCTTTGGTCTAAAGTAGTGCACTATATAGGGAATAGGGTGCCATTCTCTGGTCTAAAGTAGTGCACTATATAGGGAATAGGGTGCCATTCTCTGGTCTAAAGTAGTGCACTATATAGGGAATAGGGTGCCATTCTCTGGTCTAAAGTAGTGCACTATATAGGGAATAGGGTGCCATTCTCTGGTCTAAAGTAGTGCACTAAATAGGGAATAGGGTGCCATTCTCTGGTCTAAAGTAGTGCACTAAATAGGGAATAGGGTGCCATTCTCTGGTCTAAAGTAGTGCACTAAATAGGGAATAGGGTGCCATTCTCTGGTCTAAAGTAGTGCACTAAATAGGGAATAGGGTGCCATTCTCTGGTCTAAAGTAGTGCACTATATAGGGAATAGGGTGCCATTCTCTGGTCTAAAGTAGTGCACTATATAGGGAATAGGGTGCCATTCTCTGGTCTAAAGTAGTGCACTATATAGGGAATAGGGTGCCATTCTCTGGTCTAAAGTAGTGCACTATATAGGGAATAGGGTGCCATTCTCTGGTCTAAAGTAGTGCACTATATAGGGAATAGGGTGCCATTCTCTGGTCTAAAGTAGTGCACTATATAGGGAATAGGGTGCCATTCTCTGGTCTAAAGTAGTGCACTATATAGGGAATAGGGTGCCATTCTCTGGTCTAAAGTAGTGCACTATATAGGGAATAGGGTGCCATTCTCTGGTCTAAAGTAGTGCACTATATAGGGAATAGGGTGCCATTCTCTGGTCTAAAGTAGTGCACTATATAGGGAATAGGGTGCCATTCTCTGGTCTAAAGTAGTGCACTATATAGGGAATAGGGTGCCATTCTCTGGTCTAAAGTAGTGCACTATATAGGGAATAGGGTGCCATTCTCTGGTCTAAAGTAGTGCACTATATAGGGAATAGGGTGCCATTCTCTGGTCTAAAGTAGTGCACCATATAGGGAATAGGGTGCCATTCTCTGGTCTAAAGTAGTGCACTATATAGGGAATAGGGTGCCATTCTCTGGTCTAAAGTAGTGCACTATATAGGGAATAGGGTGCCATTCTCTGGTCTAAAGTAGTGCACTATACTATATAGGGAATAGGGTGCCATTCTCTGGTCTAAAGTAGTGCACTATATAGGGAATAGGGTGCCATTCTCTGGTCTAAAGTAGTGCACTATATAGGGAATAGGGTGCCATTCTCTGGTCTAAAGTAGTGCACTATATAGGGAATAGGGTACCAGTTGGGACACAGGCATCAAACTGCTTTAACTACTACTACCAAAAAATACAATTTTTGCAGCGTTACAATTACATTATTACAGATCCAATATTACATTATTCCAGATCCATTATTCCAGATCCATTATTCCAGATCCATTATTCCAGATCAGATCCTTTTCAGAACATTTTGGAACCTTGTTTATTACTCTTCTGCTTCTCTTGGCACTAGAGGCCCCTGTCTGTCTCTCTGTCTGTCCCCTGCGGGAACGACACCGTTCCAAAATGCTTCTTTACCCACGTTGGTTTTTGTATCAATAGACAGTAGATGTGCATGTTAGGGCCATACTTCTGTATCAATACCAGTCTGTATTGTACATTTCCCTGTACTGATAAATACACATCAGCAGAAAATACCGTGGAAGTGTCATTTCTTTCCCTCAGGCCCATTAGTCATGGATCACCAGAGGTACACTGTGTTCATATTCTGACCCAAATAGCACCGGATTCCCTTCATAGTTCTACGTTTGACAGGTCAGACCCTTCTTCTAAGTATGAGATGCATTTAAAGGCAAGTCTGGTAAATATTTCAGTGTTCACCTCAACCGACAGTGCCAAGAAAAAAAACAAGTGGTACCTGTCGAAATGTTTATGGATTTATTCCCCAATCAATCAATCAATCAATGACTACAAATGTATCAAGACAGGCAATGGCTGCGAGCCTCACCTCAGTGACTTCAGGTCATACAAAAGGACACTTGGAAAACAACCCAAACAGCATCTTTCACACCAACTGACGCCTTGTGGAAAACATACAGCCCTTCCCTGCCTCCAAAATGGCTCCCGACGTAGTGACTACCTTCGACCATCTCCAGCTCGCTCACTAGCTCCGGCTGTGTGTTCGTGTGACCTGTGTTTTCCCACAAGGCATCAACACTGCTAAATTAAAATTGGTTTTTGAAACCGACAAAAACACATGTAAAGAAAAATCTCACTCCAGCACAACATATTTCGATTTATCTTCTACAATAAATACAGTCTTACAAAAGCAAAAACGTCTGAACACACATTCAGTATAAACACAGATAGACAGGACACTGGGTTTACAGAGTAAAAGGTGGAAACTAACTAGATGCCGTTGGGGGTTATCTAGTCCAAACTGACCCAGTCTTACATTTAACATAAAGGGCAGCAGACAGAATGGCATCCTACACCCTATATAGTGCACTAGTGTATCCCTATATAGTGCACTAGTGTATCCCTATATAGTGCACTAGTGTATCCCTATATAGTGCACTAGTGTATCCCTATATAGTGCACTAGTGTATCCCTATATAGTGCACTAGTGTATTATTATAGGGGATAGGGTGCCATTTGGGATGAAACCTCAACACACCCTTCAAAAAAACACTGGTTTGCTCATTGTGTTATCCCCGGAGAGCCGACAGAGCAGGTAGAAAAATACTCCCAGTTCATACTAGTCTTCCACACTTTTGTTAAATCACTTCCCTCGCCCACACAACCAGAAGAACCAAATCATAACAGTAGATCGCTATCCGTTAAATATCTGAAATTTTTAAAAACAGCCTGCTTCCCTCTCCTCCTCCTCCTCTTGAATGAAACAATAGCAGCAGTATTCAATCTAGACGGAATGTTACTGAATCCCACAATAACATGAATATGGGTCATTCAACAAGTCTTATGACAGTTAGGAGCAAAACAGTGGAGCCCACTGACCTTTCACAGTCCTACGATGAACCATCTTTTCTAACTTCAACTAAAAATGTGTTGTTACACAACGCATGCAAATAAAACATTTCATTTCAACGGGCACATGTCCGGTGTGTCTCTGTGTGACAGTACGTCTAGTCCAGGTGTCTCTCTGTACGTCTAGTCCAGGTGTCTCTCTGTACGTCTAGTCCAGGTGTGTCTCTGTGTGACAGTGCGTCTAGTCCAGGTGTGTCTGTGTGACAGTGCGTCTAGTCCAGGTGTGTCTCTGTGTGACAGTGCGTCTAGTCCAGGTGTCTCTCTGTACGTCTAGTCCAGGTGTGTCTCTGTGTGACAGTGCGTCTAGTCCAGGTGTGTCTGTGTGACAGTGCGTCTAGTCCAGGTGTGTCTCTGTGTGACAGTACGTCTAGTCCAGGTGTGTCTCTGTGTGACAGTACGTCTAGTCCAGGTGTCTCTCTGTACGTCTAGTCCAGGTGTGTCTCTGTGTGACAGTACGTCTAGTCCAGGTGTCTCTCTGTGTGACAGTACGTCTAGTCCAGGTGTGTCTCTGTGTGACAGTACGTCTAGTCCAGGTGTGTCTCTGTGTGACAGTACGTCTAGTCCAGGTGTCTCTCTGTACGTCTAGTCCAGGTGTGTCTCTGTGTGACAGTACGTCTAGTCCAGGTGTGTCTCTGTGTGACAGTACGTCTAGTCCAGGTGTCTCTGTGTGACAGTACGTGTAGTCCAGGTGTGTGAAGATAAAAGGGGTATAGGACTGGGGTAGAGGGGTATAGGACTGGGGTATAGGGGTATAGGACTGGGGTATAGGGGCATAGGACTGGGGTATAGGGGTATAGGACTGGGGTATAGGACTGGGGTATAGGGGTATAGGACTGGGGTAGAGGGGTATAGGACTGGGGTATAGGACTGGGGTATAGGGGTATAGGGCTGGGGTAGAGGGGTATAGGACTGGGATATAGGACTGGGGTATAGGGGTATAGGACTGGGGTATAGGGGCATAGGACTGGGGTATAGGGGCATAGGACTGGGGTATAGGGGTATAGGACTGGGGTATAGGGGCATAGGACTGGGGTATAGGGGCATAGGACTGGGGTATAGGGGTATAGACTGGGGTAGGTATAGGGGGTATCATAGGACTGGGGTATAGGGTATAGGACTGGGTATGACTGGTAAGGGGTATAGGACTGGGGTATAGGGGTATAGGACTGGGGTATAGGACTGGGGTATAGGGGTATAGGACTGGGGTATAGGGGTATAGGACTGGTGGGTATAGGACTGGGGTATAGGACTGGGGTATGGGGCTAGTATAGGGTATAGGACTGGGGTAAAGGGGTATAGGACTGGGGTAGGTTAGGACTGGGGTAATGGGGTCTAGGGTATAGGGGTATAGGACTGGGGTATAGGGTATAGGACTGGGGTAGAGGGGTATAGGACTGGGGTATATGGGGTATAGGACTGGGGTATAGGGGTATAGGCTGGGGTATAGGGGAATATAGGACTGGGGTAGAGGGGTATAGGACTGGGGTATAGGGGTATAGGACTGGGGTATAGGGGTATAGGACTGGGTAAGGGTATAGGACTGGGGTATAGGACTGGGGTAGAGGGTATAGGACTGGGTATATGGGGTATAGGACTGGGTAAGGGGTATAGGACTGGGGTAGAGGGGTATAGGACTGGGGTTAGAGGGTATAGGACTGGGGTATAGACTGGGGATAGAGGGTATAGGACTGGGGTATAGGGGTATAGGACTGGGGTAGAGGGGTATAGGGGTAACTGGGGTAGGGTATAGGACTGGGGTATAGGACTGGGGTATAGGGGTATAGGACGGTGGAGGGGTATAGGGTATAGGACTGGGGTATAGACTGGGGTATAGGGGTATAGGACTGGGGTAAGGGGTATAGGACTGGTAGGGTATAGGACTGGGGTATAGGGGATAGGACTGGGGTATAGGTACTGGGTATAGGGGTATAGGACTGGGGTATAGGCTGAGGGTATAGGGTATAGGGCTAGGGGTAAGGGGTATAGGACTGGGGTATAGGGGTATAGGACGGGGTAGGGGTATAGGGCATAGGACTGGGTGTATAGGACTGGGGTATAGGGGTATAGGACTGGGGTATAGGGGCTAGGGGATAATGGGGTATAGGAACTGGGGTATAGGGTATAGGACTGGGGTATAGGGGTATAGGATAGGGGTGTAGGGTATCTGGGTATAGGGGATAGGACTGGGGTATAGGGGCTAGGACTGGGGTATAGGGGTATAGGACTGGGGTAAGGGGCTAGGGGTATAGGACTGGGGTAATAGGGGTATAGGACTGGGGTATAGGGGTATAGGACTGGGGTAGAGGGGTATAGGGGTATAGGCTAGGGTATAGGGGTATAGGACTGGGGTAGAGGGGTATAGGACTGGGGTATAGGGGCATAGGACTGGGGTATAGGACTGGGGTATAGGGGCATAGGACTGGGGTATAGGGGCATAGGACTGGGGTATAGGGGTATAGGACTGGGGTAGAGGGGTATAGGACTGGGGTATAGGACTGGGGTATAGGGGTATAGGACTGGGGTATAGGGGTCTAGGACTGGGGTATAGGGGTATAGGACTGGGGTATAGGGGTATAGGACTGGGGTATAGGGGCATAGGACTGGGGTAGAGGGGCTAGGGGTATAGGACTGGGGTATAGGGGTCTAGGACTGGGGTATAGGGGTATAGGACTGGGGTAGAGGGGCTAGGAGAATAGGACTGAGATCTAGGTTTGGACCTGTGGTTAGTTGATAGGGAGAAGGGTTGAGTGGAGTTTGAGCCTGTATCCCCCCCCCCCCCCCAGGGGCGAGTCCCCCCCCCAGGGGCGAGTCCCCTAAACTTTCTTCTCCTCCAGTATGTTGTGCAGTTCATCAGCGTCCTCTGCTGTCTTCACCCTGATGAGCATGGCCACAGGGTTGGTAGGGTTGCTGTGGTCCACCACAGGGTTAGGAACACATACCACCATAACGTTGTTCTTCCCCATCCTGGAACACGGTATGGAGGCCTGGACCATGATGTTCAACAGGATGTTACCTGGAGGAGAGAGAGAGAGGGTTGTTATTGACGAGGCCTGGACCATGATGTTCAACAGGATGTTCCCTGGAGGAGAGAGAGAGAGGGTTGTTATTGACGAGGCCTGGACCATGATGTTCAACAGGATGTTACCTGGAGGAGAGAGAGAGAGGGTTGTTATTGACGAGGCCTGGACCATGATGTTCAACAGGATGTTACCTGGAGGAGAGAGAGAGAGGGTTGTTATTGACGAGGCCTGGACCATGATGTTCAACAGGATGTTACCTGGAGGAGAGAGAGAGAGGGTTGTTATTGACGAGGCCTGGACCATGATGTTCAACAGGATGTTACCTGGAGGAGAGAGAGAGAGGGTTGTTATTGACGAGGCCTGGACCATGATGTTCAACAGGATGTTCCCTGGAGGAGAGAGAGAGAGGGTTGTTATTGACGAGGCCTGGACCATGATGTTCAACAGGATGTTACCTGGAGGAGAGAGAGAGAGGGTTGTTATTGACGAGGCCTGGACCATGATGTTCAACAGGATGTTACCTGGAGGAGAGAGAGGGTTGTTATTGACGAGGCCTGGACCATGATGTTCAACAGGATGTTACCTGGAGGAGAGAGAGAGAGGGTTGTTATTGACGAGGCCTGGACCATGATGTTCAACAGGATGTTACCTGGAGGAGAGAGAGAGAGGGTTGTTATTGACGAGGCCTGGACCATGATGTTCAACAGGATGTTACCTGGAGGAGAGAGAGAGAGGGTTGTTATTGACGAGGCCTGGACCATGATGTTCAACAGGATGTTACCTGGAGGAGAGAGAGAGAGGGTTGTTATTGACGAGGCCTGGACCATGATGTTCAACAGGATGTTACCTGGAGGAGAGAGAGAGAGGGTTGTTATTGACGAGGCCTGGACCATGATGTTCAACAGGATGTTACCTGGAGGAGAGAGAGAGAGGGTTGTAGGACCTCTAGGGCCTGTAGGACCTGCCTTGTTGATAGTGCTGTTAAGAAGGTAGAGCAGCGCTTTATTATGGACAGACTTCTCCCCATCTTAGCTACTGTTGCATCAATATGTTTTGACCATGACAGTTTACAATCTAGGGTTACTCCAAGCAGTTTAGTCACCTCAACTTGCTCAATTTCCACATGATTTATTACAAGAGTTAGTTGATGTTTACACGGGGGAAATTCATTTGTTCTGACATTCTATACAAAAAAAAAAAAAAAAAAGACATTAAAAACAACATGTGAGTCCACAATTCTTGGGTGACATTAATGATTCACAGTGTGAGTAACCCTTCTCCACTGGGGAGGGATGAGACTGCAGATATCCCCAGTACTGTAATACCTCCGTGTGGCCACTAGAGGGAGGATAGGAGTGTTTAGTAAACTCCTCACGTCGTCTACAGCTCCACAGCAGCAGCCGAAACAGGAGACAGAAGCACCAGGACACAGAAACCCACCAGGGGCTGGTCTCCCCAGCACAGCCTTAGTATTGGGCCAGCAGGCAAAAACACTTAAAATCGGTAGAGATTTGTCAAACCGTGAGGTGCATAAAGTGAATCGGACGTCATGATTGCAAAGATAACAAATTAAAAACCCTCCTTATCCTATTGCTACATTTAGAAAAAGACAACAAATATGCTGATGTCATTTTACAGGAGCCTCCGTAGTGTACATCACACAATGTTTTGCGGATATTTCTACATACAGTTGTCAAATATATTGGCACCCTTGCATTTTACAACGGAGCACAACGTTCTCTTCTCAATACTGGTTGAATGGCTATTTTTTAACCCTGTAGGCACCTGCAATTTACCACAGGCAGCGTTTCCCCTAGGATTTATTTCAGCAGCGGTGGCAACGGTAGCGGGGCATTGCTTCTAGTGGGGGGTGCACTGCCACTAGCATTAGCATTAGCCCAACGACATGCTAGGTGTTCCATAGACTTACAATCATTGAGCCGACGACGACACATTTAAAAAGCGCCTCCGCAGAAATATCTCATTTTTTGCAGCGGTGGCAACAATGAATGAATATAAGGGGGAACGCCAGCAGGTGAGAAATGGAAAACAACTTGCCTACAACCAAAATAATTGATTTCCCCTCTACCAGTTAGTCTAGTCATGGTCACTAGGTAAGGTTTAAACAGATTTAATAAAAAAGGTAAGGTTTGATAAGGTTTAATAACGTACCCAGGTTAGTGTCAGCGCGGACTATCAGCTGTGTCTTTCCCTCTGGGGTTGTTTTCAGATGCAGCGTTCCAACTCCCTTCTCCTTGAACTCAGTCTCTTTTTTATAGAACAGTTTACACCTGGAACACACATGGGATTCACATGGAAGAAACATTTCTGAAGAATATTGGAAGTGTGTAGTAACAAATACAAAACAGCAAAGCATGCGAAAGAATTGAATAATTTACTGTTTCATAAAGCCTAGAATAATTGTACATTTCGTTACGTTATCTAATATATATAGCCAGTCTTTTCCAGCGAGTCGAAAAGGTTTTGAAGCAACGCACCGTTAAAATATAACACTGCAGAATGTTTGGCGAATGTGAATCATGATACATTCCATTGGATAATTTCCAAGACGTATCTATAAACCAGATCCTACAGATTGACATAACCCTATTTTAAGATGTTTCTGGAAAATGCTGGAAACCCAGACATACTTCTTAGAGTAGAAGGCATCCGACTCCTTGATCTCTTGGACTTCAACTTTGGGTGGTTCATCAGACTCCTCTCCATTCTCCTCTACAGGGTGACAAGGAAGAGGGACGGACAGACGTTACGGAGAGCAGGCAACATTGTCCAATCTTATTTCATTTTTTTTAATAACCAAATGTAAAGCTTAAACAAATAATATTATAATATAATATTATGCCATTTAGCAGACGCTTTTATCCAAAGCGACTTACAGTCATGTGTGCATACATTTTTGTGTATGGGTGGTCCCGGGGATCGAACCCACTACCCTGGCGTTACAAGCGCCATGCTCTACCAATTGAGCTACAGAGGACCACAAAAACACATGGTCTAAATCCACTTTACACTAAAGAATATTTACAACATTGACTATTATCCAGAATGACTTTCCATGTGAGCTCAGCCCGCTGAAAGTGACATCTAATAAAAAGAGGTTTAATCTCCGGGTTTAAAAACCAATACAACCTTCAAATATCATTAACGCCAGATAAAATGGTAAAACATTATGGTTTACCAATATTGCAGAGTGAAGGTTTATCATAATTCTGATGAAATGTACTAAACTATCATCATAGTTGTTTTTCCAACATGTTTCACAAAACAATGTTGACAATAAACCAGGAAATGTAAATAGTATAAAAGTATTCCTTCTACCCCCCGAAAATATATATAAAAAATAAAATAAAAATAATTGTAAAGTGGTTATCCCACTGGCTATAAGGTGAATGCACCAATTTGTAAGTCGCTCTGGATAAGAGCGTCTGCTAAATGACGTAAATGTAAATGTAATATTTGTCTCACCATTTTTTATATTTTTTATAATGATTTAGCCTACAGAAAATATATTCATGAATCTAGTCAATAAAAACTATTTATCCTCTGTCTGTATTCTGGCTATGTGTTGTCCATCACTAGCAGTACCATATAACCAGGTAACATTCTGGGTGTATCCATCACTAGCAGCACCATATAACCAGGTAACATTCTGGGTGTATCCATCACTAGCAGCACCATATAACCAGGTAACATTCTGGGTGTGGTGTCCATCACTAGCAGCACCATATAACCAGGTAACATTCTGGGTGTGTCCATCACTAGCAGCACCATATAACCAGGTAACATTCTGGGTGTGTTGTCCATCACTAGCAGCACCATATAACCAGGTAACATTCTGGGTGTGTCCATCACTAGCAGCACCATATAACCAGGTAACATTCTGGGTGTGGTGTCCATCACTAGCAGCACCATATAACCAGGTAACATTCTGGGTGTGTCCATCACTAGCAGCACCATATAACCAGGTAACATTCTGGGTGTGTCCATCACTAGCAGCACCATATAACCAGGTAACATTCTGGGTGTGTCCATCACTAGCAGCACCATATAACCAGGTAACATTCTGGGTGTGTTGTCCATCACTAGCAGCACCATATAACCAGGTAACATTCTGGGTGTGGTGTCCATCACTAGCAGCACCATATAACCAGGTAACATTCTGGGTGTGTTGTCCATCACTAGCAGCACCATATAACCAGGTAACATTCTGGGTGTGTCCATCACTAACAGCACCATATAACCAGGTAACATTCTGGGTGTGGTGTCCATCACTAGCAGCACCATATAACCAGGTAACATTCTGGGTGTGGTGTCCATCACTAGCAGCACCATATAACCAGGTAACATTCTGGGTGTGGTGTCCATCACTAGCAGCACCATATAACCAGGTAACATTCTGGGTGTGTCCATCACTAGCAGCACCATATAACCAGGTAACATTCTGGGTGTGTCCATCACTAGCAGCACCATATAACCAGGTAACATTCTGGGTGTGTTGTCCATCACTAGCAGCACCATATAACCAGGTAACATTCTGGGTGTGTTGTCCATCACTAGCAGCACCATATAACCAGGTAACATTCTGGGTGTGTCCATCACTAGCAGCACCATATAACCAGGTAACATTCTGGGTGTGTCCATCACTAGCAGCACCATATAACCAGGTAACATTCTGGGTGTGTTGTCCATCACTAGCAGCACCATATAACCAGGTAACATTCTGGGTGTGTCCATCACTAGCAGCACCATATAACCAGGTAACATTCTGGGTGTGTTGTCCATCACTAGCAGCACCATATAACCAGGTAACATTCTGGGTGTGTCCATCACTAGCAGCACCATATAACCAGGTAACATTCTGGGTGTGTCCATCACTAGCAGCACCATATAACCAGGTAACATTCTGGGTGTGGTGTCCATCACTAGCAGCACCATATAACCAGGTAACATTCTGGGTGTGTCCATCACTAGCAGCACCATATAACCAGGTAACATTCTGGGTGTGGTGTCCATCACTAGCAGCACCATATAACCAGGTAACATTCTGGGTGTGTCCATCACTAGCAGCACCATATAACCAGGTAACATTCTGGGTGTGTCCATCACTAACAGCACCATATAACCAGGTAACATTCTGGGTGTGTCCATCACTAACAGCACCATATAACCAGGTAACATTCTGGGTGTGTCCATCACTAGCAGCACCATATAACCAGGTAACATTCTGGGTGTGTCCATCACTAGCAGCACCATATAACCAGGTAACATTCTGGGTGTGGTGTCCATCACTAGCAGCACCATATAACCAGGTAACATTCTGGGTGTGGTGTCCATCACTAGCAGCACCATATAACCAGGTAACATTCTGGGTGTGGTGTCCATCACTAGCAGCACCATATAACCAGGTAACATTCTGGGTGTGTCCATCACTAGCAGCACCATATAACCAGGTAACATTCTGGGTGTGTTGTCCATCACTAGCAGCACCATATAACCAGGTAACATTCTGGGTGTGTCCATCACTAGCAGCACCATATAACCAGGTAACATTCTGGGTGTGTTGTCCATCACTAGCAGCACCATATAACCAGGTAACATTCTGGGTGTGGTGTCCATCACTAGCAGCACCATATAACCAGGTAACATTCTGGGTGTGGTGTCCATCACTAGCAGCACCATATAACCAGGTAACATTCTGGGTGTGTCCATCACTAGCAGCACCATATAACCAGGTAACATTCTGGGTGTGTTGTCCATCACTAGCAGCACCATATAACCAGGTAACATTCTGGGTGTGGTGTCCATCACTAGCAGCACCATATAACCAGGTAACATTCTGGGTGTGTTGTCCATCACTAGCAGCACCATATAACCAGGTAACATTCTGGGTGTGTTGTCCATCACTAGCAGCACCATATAACCAGGTAACATTCTGGGTGTGGTGTCCATCACTAGCAGCACCATATAACCAGGTAACATTCTGGGTGTGTCCATCACTAGCAGCACCATATAACCAGGTAACATTCTGGGTGTGTTGTCCATCACTAGCAGTACCATATAACCAGGTAACATTCTGGGTGTGTCCATCACTAGCAGCACCATATAACCAGGTAACATTCTGGGTGTGTTGTCCATCACTAGCAGCACCATATAACCAGGTAACATTCTGGGTGTGTCCATCACTAACAGCACCATATAACCAGGTAACATTCTGGGTGTGGTGTCCATCACTAGCAGCACCATATAACCAGGTAACATTCTGGGTGTGTCCATCACTAGCAGCACCATATAACCAGGTAACATTCTGGGTGTGTCCATCACTAGCAGCACCATATAACCAGGTAACATTCTGGGTGTGTCCATCACTAGCAGCACCATATAACCAGGTAACATTCTGGGTGTGTCCATCACTAGCAGCACCATATAACCAGGTAACATTCTGGGTGTGGTGTCCATCACTAGCAGCACCATATAACCAGGTAACATTCTGGGTGTGTCCATCACTAGCAGCACCATATAACCAGGTAACATTCTGGGTGTGGTGTCCATCACTAGCAGCACCATATAACCAGGTAACATTCTGGGTGTGTCCATCACTAGCAGCACCATATAACCAGGTAACATTCTGGGTGTGGTGTCCATCACTAGCAGCACCATATAACCAGGTAACATTCTGGGTGTGTCCATCACTAGCAGCACCATATAACCAGGTAACATTCTGGGTGTGGTGTCCATCACTAGCAGCACCATATAACCAGGTAACATTCTGGGTGTGTCCATCACTAGCAGCACCATATAACCAGGTAACATTCTGGGTGTGGTGTCCATCACTAGCAGCACCATATAACCAGGTAACATTCTGGGTGTGTCCATCACTAGCAGCACCATATAACCAGGTAACATTCTGGGTGTGTCCATCACTAGCAGCACCATATAACCAGGTAACATTCTGGGTGTGTCCATCACTAGCAGCACCATATAACCAGGTAACATTCTGGGTGTGTTGTCCATCACTAGCAGCACCATATAACCAGGTAACATTCTGGGTGTGTCCATCACTAGCAGCACCATATAACCAGGTAACATTCTGGGTGTGTCCATCACTAGCAGCACCATATAACCAGGTAACATTCTGGGTGTGTTGTCCATCACTAGCAGCACCATATAACCAGGTAACATTCTGGGTGTGTCCATCACTAGCAGCACCATATAACCAGGTAACATTCTGGGTGTGGTGTCCATCACTAGCAGCACCATATAACCAGGTAACATTCTGGGTGTGTTGTCCATCACTAGCAGCACCATATAACCAGGTAACATTCTGGGTGTGTCCATCACTAGCAGCACCATATAACCAGGTAACATTCTGGGTGTGTTTAAGTTATGTACTTGGTGAATTATGGGGATTCTGATTACTATTAAACCCCTTCAGTTGAAGTAGTAACACAAGGAATAAAATCAAATACACAAGAATGGATTTATATACAGGAAGTACCAGATCACTGTGGAGCTATATACAGGAAGTACCAGATCACTGTGGAGCTATATACAGGAAGTACCAGATCAATGTGGAGCTATATACAGGAAGTACCAGATCAATGTGGAGCTATATACAGGAAGTACCAGATCAATGTGGAGCTATATACAGGAAGTACCAGATCAATGTGGAGCTATATACAGGAAGTACCAGATCACTGTGGAGCTATATACAGGAAGTACCAGATCAATGTGGAGCTATATACAGGAAGTACCAGATCAATGTGGAGCTATATACAGGAAGTACCAGATCAATGTGGAGCTATATACAGGAAGTACCAGATCAATGTGGAGCTATATACAGGAAGTACCAGATCAATGTGGAGCTATATACAGGAAGTACCAGATCAATGTGGAGCTATATACAGGAAGTACCAGATCAATGTGGAGCTATATACAGGAAGTACCAGATCAATGTGGAGCTATATACAGGAAGTACCAGATCAATGTGGAGCTATATACAGGAAGTACCAGATCAATGTGGAGCTATATACAGGAAGTACCAGATCAATGTGCAGCTATATACAGGAAGTACCAGATCAATGTGGAGCTATATACAGGAAGTACCAGATCAATGTGGAGCTATATACAGGAAAGTACCAGATCAATGTGGAGCTATATACAGGAAGTACCAGATCACTGTGGAGCTATATACAGGAAGTACCAGATCAATGTGGAGCTATATACAGGAAGTACCAGATAAATGTGGAGCTATATACAGGAAGTACCAGATCAATGTGGAGCTATATACAGGAAGTACCAGTACCAGATCAATGTGGAGACGTACGAGGTATATGAGGTAGATATGTACATGAAGGCAGGGTAAAGTGACTAAGCATCAGGATAGATAATAATAAGGTATATGAGGTAGATATGGACATGAAGGCAGGGTAAAGTGACTAGGCATCAGGATAGATAATAATAAGGTATATGAGGTAGATATGTACGTGAAGGCAGGGTAAAGTGACTAGGCATCAGGATAGATAATAATAAGGTATTTGAGGTAGATATGTACATGAAGGCAGGGTAAAGTGACTAGGCATCAGGATAGATAATAATAAGGTATTTGAGGTAGATATGTACATGAAGGCAGGGTAAAGTGACTAGGCATCAGGATAGATAATAATAAGGTATTTGAGGTAGATATGTACATGAAGGCAGGGTAATGTGACTAGGCATCAGGATAGATAATAATAAGGTATTTGAGGTAGATATGTACATGAAGGCAGGGTAAAGTGACCAGGCATCAGGATAGATAATAATAAGGTATTTGAGGTAGATATGTACATGAAGGCAGGGTAAAGTGACTAGGCATCAGGATAGATAATAATAAGGTATATGAGGTAGATATGTACATGAAGGCAGGGTAATGTGACTAGGCATCAGGATAGATAATAATAAGGTATTTGAGGTAGATATGTACATGAAGGCAGGGTAAAGTGACTAGGCATCAGGATAGATAATAATAAGGTATTTGAGGTAGATATGTACATGAAGGCAGGGTAAAGTGACTAGGCATCAGGATAGATCATAATAAGGTATTTGAGGTAGATATGTACATGAAGGCAGGGTAAAGTGACTAGGCATCAGGATAGATAATAATAAGGTATTTGAGGTAGATATGTACATGAAGGCAGGGTAATGTGACTAGGCATCAGGATAGATAATAATAAGGTATTTGAGGTAGATATGTACATGAAGGCAGGGTAAAGTGACTAGGCATCAGGATAGATAATAATAAGGTATATGAGGTAGATATGTCCATGAAGGCAGGGTAAAGTGACTAGGCATCAGGATAGATAATACGGTATTTGAGGTAGATATGTACATGAAGGCAGGGTAAAGTGACTAGGCATCAGGATAGATAATAATAAGGTATTTGAGGTAGATATGTACATGAAGGCAGGGTAAAGTGACTAGGCATCAGGATAGATAATAATAAGGTATTTGAGGTAGATATGTACATGAAGGCAGGGTAAAGTGACTAGGCAGGTATGACTAGTATAGAATATCTAGTCACCTGATATCATAGCTGTTAGGACAGTATTACATGAGTAATATTTCTATTTCCCTACATACATTAGACCTTCCATATCGTACCTGTTGTCTGGGTGGGGACAGCCTCAGCCTTGGCCCCACTGAAGGAGAAGCTAGGAAGAGAGGTGCCTCCAAACAGGGAGGAGGAGGAGGAGAAGGAGACGTTAGGAGATCCTCCAGAGCTCAGAGCCTTCTGGCCCAAGTTAAAGCTGATGCCAGCGGGGAGCGGAGCAGGAGCGGCGCTGGAGCTTTTCTCCGAGGCTGGAGCGGTGCCGTCCTTGCTGAAGGAGAAGAGTGGAGCTGTGGTTGCCGAGCCGACGGTACTAGAGGAGGGGGGTGTGGTACCGGCTGGCTGCTTCTCCTCCGGTGCTGCTGCCTTGCTACCGCTCGCCGAGCCCCCAGCCACAGCGCCACTCCCTCCAGCCCCTCCGTACTTCTTGTCGATGCTGGCCAGGTGCTTCTCATAGTCCCTGAAGATGGGGTTGAGGTCGCAGAGAGGGTTTCTGTTGACGTGCTTGGTGATCCAGTCCCTGACAGAGCAGTTGAGCGCTGTGAGCTGCTTCCTGTATTCCTGGTTGTCAGAGGAGGTACAGGAGCCGGAGCTCAGAGACAGACTGGAAACCACGGGGGAGGAACCGTTAGGCTGCTGCTCTGTGATGTCACCGCTGGAGGGGGGGCCGCTGAATGTTAATGAACCTAGGAGAGGGGGATGAGAGAGAGGAGGAGAGGATGAGAGGGGGATAGAGAGGAGGGGGATGAGAGGGGGATAGAGAGGAGGGGGATGAGAGGGTGATGGAGAGGAGGAGAGGGGGATGAGAGAGAAGAGGAGAGGAGAGGAGAGGAGAGGAGAGGAGAGGAGAGGAGAGGAGAGGAGAGGAGAGGAGAGGAGAGGAGAGGAGAGGAGAGGAGAGGAGAGGAGAGGAGAGGAGGAGAGGATGAGCAGGTGAAGAGGACAAGAGAAAACAGAAGGAGAAGGTGAGTGCTACAGCAGAGAGAAGCCTTAAGGCTTCAGCATGCGCGGTCGGCTGTTGCCTAGCCAACCCAACCAGTGTTCCCATACCTTCCACCTTCGCTTGAAAAACCACTAAAGCGGCAATAGTACCGTTTGTCCACCTTGAGACGCCGTAGCCAGTATAGTCACAATTAATCTAAGATAACAAGAAATACGTCATACATTTTTACATCTAACTAGGATGTTTGGTGCAGCATTTCTCAAGCGAAAGAATGTGCACGAAAACTAGCCTATCATTGAAGAATCCCTACTGTTGACCAATCACCCACGACTTTGGCTTGCGAACTTCGTCTTGACTCGAGAAATGTTTGTGTGCACAAACAGCCGAAAAAAACCCTAGCCGAAGACCAAAACATCCGAAAATGTTGTCATAATATATGCAGGAACTGTTTCAGATGGGAGGCATGCGGACGCCTTCAGTAGCCCTGAGTTTAACGGTAGAGAAGGAGAGAGACTGACTGAATACTGGAGCATCTCTGTTCTGTCATTCCACCCTCAGGTACCACACTGGGAGAGGAGCCGACACACTGATTCAGCTCCATTAGCCTCTAATACCAGATCCACACAGAGCCAACCCCACTGATTCAGCTCCATTAGCCTCTAATACCAGATCCACACAGAGCCAACCCCACTGATTCAGCTCCATTAACCTATAATACCAGATCCACACAGAGCCAACCCCACTGATTCAGCTCCATTAGCCTCTAATACCAGATCCACACAGAGCCAACCCCACTGATTCAGCTCCATTAGCCTCTAATACCAGATCCACACAGAGCCAACCCCACTGATTCAGCTCCATTAGCCTCTAATACCAGATCCACACAGAGCCAACCCCACTGATTCAGCTCCATTAACCTATAATACCAGATCCACACAGAGCCAACCCCACTGATTCAGCTCCATTAGCCTCTAATACCAGATCCACACAGAGCCAACCCCACTGATTCAGCTCCATTAGCCTCTAATACCAGATCCACACAGAGCCAACCCCACTGATTCAGCTCCATTAGCCTCTAATACCAGATCCACACAGAGCCAACCCCACTGATTCAGCTCCATTAGCCTCGAATACCAGATCCACACAGAGCCAACCCCACTGATTCAGCTCCATTAGCCTCTAATACCAGATCCACACAGAGCCAACCCCACTGATTCAGCTCCATTAGCCTCTAATACCAGATCCACACAGAGCCAACCCCACTGATTCAGGTCCATTAGCCTCTAATACCAGATCCACACAGAGCCAACCCCACTGATTCAGCTCCATTAGCCTCTAATGCCAGATCCACACAGAGCCAACCCCACTGATTCAGCTCCATTAGCCTCTAATACCAGATCCACACAGAGCCAACCCCACTGATTCAGCTCCATTAGCCTCTAATACCAGATCCACACAGAGCCAACCCCACTGATTCAGCTCCATTAACCTCTAATACCAGATCCACACAGAGCCAATCCCACTGATTCAGCTCCATTAACCTCTAATACCAGATCCCTCAACTCCATTTCATATCAACACCGGGCCACTTTCACAAGTTATCCTCCAGGACTAGCACTTTAACTGTCCAACGGTTAGAAATGCAGCCTCTTACCAGGTGTGGTGGTCTTGGTGGCAGCAGGCGAGGCGAACCCGGTGAAGGCTGGAGTGACGGGTGTAACACTGTTCCCATTGGACAGTTTGAACCCTGCCCCATTCCCGAACCCGGAGAAGGCCGTGATTCCCCCCGTGGCTGGCCCGGTTCCCAACGGAGGGGCCAGGGAGAACCCTTTAAACCCTTTGAACGTTCCTCCACTCTGCCCCTGCAGGCAGCACAGACAGGAAGGAAACAAATTATTCACTCCTATCTCCCTCCATTAGGCTACATCACCACTCTTTAAAAAGGGAGTTCTGGCATCGAAGGAAGGAAGCACTGCTTGACTTGGGTTAAAGTAAAGCTGGAAGGAAGCAAGCGATGCTTGACTTGGGTTAAAGTAAAGCTGGAAGGAAGGAAGCAATGCTTGAATTGGGTTAAAGTAAAGCTGGAAGGAAGAACTGCTTGAATTGGGTTAAAGTAAAGCTGGAAGGAAGGAAGCAATGTTTGAAGTGGGTTAAAGTAAAGCTGGAAGGAAGAACTGCTTGAATTGGGTTAAAGTTAAGCTGGAAGGAAGAACTGCTTGACTTGGGTTAATGTAAAGCTGGAAGGAAGAACTGCTTGAATTGGGTTAAAGTAAAGCTGGGTTGTGTTCAGAACTTGTGCAATAAGAAACCCTTGTTTCTGTTTTCTTCTAATGAACATTACCCAGGTTTCCACCTGACAGACTAAGACAGTATGCATGTGCGCTAGTTCCCACGGTGTTGGTTAGTTAAATTAGTCTATAAAAACTATGTGGCCATTAAGGCCAGATTCTAGCCTACCTCTGAACCAGCAGTTAGACACACAGACAGCATGCATGTCAGTTAGCCAGTTAGCCTACCTCTGAACCAGCAGCTAGACACACAGACAGCATGCATGTCAGTTAGCCAGGTAGCCTACCTCTGAACCAGCAGTTAGACACACAGACAGCATGCATGTCAGTTAGCCTACCTCTGAACCAGCAGTTAGACACACAGACAGCATGCATGTCAGTTAGCCAGGTAGCCTACCTCTGAACCAGCAGTTAGACACACAGACAGCATGCATGTCAGTTAGCCAGGTAGCCTACCTCTGAACCAGCAGCTAGACACACAGACAGCATGCATGTCAGTTAGCCAGGTAGCCTACCTCTGAACCAGCAGTTAGACACACAGACAGCATGCATGTCAGTTAGCCAGGTAGCCTACCTCTGAACCAGCAGCTAGACACACAGACAGCATGCATGTCAGTTAGCCAGGTAGCCTACCTCTGAACCAGCAGTTAGACACACAGACAGCATGCATGTCAGTTAGCCTACCTCTGAACCAGCAGTTAGACACACAGACAGCATGCATGTCAGTTAGCCAGGTAGCCTACCTCTGAACCAGCAGTTAGACACACAGACAGCATGCATGTCAGTTAGCCAGGTAGCCTACCTCTGAACCAGCAGTTAGACACACAGACAGCATGCATGTCAGTTAGCCAGGTAGCCTACCTCTGAACCAGCAGCTAGACACACAGACAGCATGCATGTCAGTTAGCCAGGTAGCCTACCTCTGAACCAGCAGCTAGACACACAGACAGCATGCATGTCAGTTAGCCAGGTAGCCTACCTCTGAACCAGCAGCCCGACGCTTGGCCTTCTTGATGGGCCTGCTCTTCATGACATCATCACTAGCGATGGAAAACGTCCCTGCCTGCTGAACACCATCACAACACTATTAGAGATAGGGTCAAAATATGTACAACAAATCCTTACTCTGCAATATAGTCCAGGCAATGTGTGCAAAGTTTTGGGTGAAATTCACATATCGGCTGGACTAATAGTTTTTTTAAACATTTTCCTGCAACTACAAGGATGATTCTAGAACGTTGAATCAACATGTTGATTTGACAAGCTTCTTTGTAACTGTATTTACTTAGGGCTGGCACAATTGCTGTATAGCCGTGTAACTGACGGTTATAGATGAAGACCTTCATGAAAATAAAATAAACAGTCATAACCGGTAAAAATAAATAAAAATAAAATAAAAAACTTGCTGACTGAAGATGGGGTGGCCGGGAATTTGTGCAGTTGAGTCAGTTTCTACGGTAACATGGCCTTAGCATGATGAAACTGTTGCTTCTTGCTGAAACAAGCAACAGACGATTCTTTGGTTGCCACAATGCAGCAGCACATAGAAATGGAAGGAATAGAACGGGGCTTGGACCTTCTAACCCTGGTCATTTGACTGGTAAACTCATGGGTACACTCGCAATGGCTGCCTGGTATTGTGATGCAATCGTTTCCATAGTAATGTAGAACGTTCACTAAAATGATGTTAACTGATGTGGCTCAAGCAATGGAATGTATTATTTGTAACGTCTGTTGAGTTGAATCAACAAATAACAGCACAGGGAACACTTCCTGCTTTTACTTCCTGCTTTGCTCCTAGGTTAAAAAAATACAAGGTTACAACAACGTAATAATTCCATGCGGAAGCGTTCGAACATAAACAAATTCATGGGACCAGCTCCGTTGAGAACTGCTAGCGCTGTTGCTAACTAGCAACGCTGGTCCCATGAATTGCAGAGTTACGGGATATTAGAACCCCATTGTCTTAACCTTGTAAACTTCAACCTAGATGTTAGCAAGCTGGCTAGACGGCTGTTGCATTAGCATAACATTATATTTTTGTTCAACAACCGTATGATCTGCTTCAGCCCGCTTGCCTTCTGCCTAGGCAGCGTAGCTACAACGCTTGAGCTGGTCCCACGGTTGATTCGGAGCGGTAGAACCTCAGCATTATTGTGACTCCGTTGTCTTAACCTTTCCCCATTTTTCAACCTAGCTTTGCTTCTATGGGGACACTCAAAATGGCAGCCAGTCCACCCATTATGACACCAGCCGTTCTATTCATTCTATTTCTATGTTAGCACATGCGGTCAGGAGCAGAGCAGAGGCGAAAATGGGTGTTTAAAATAAAACAAAAAACGCTACTTATTCCCGAGACCTCTGTCATTTGGCTGGCTACAGTGATCCAAAACGCCATGACCTATCCAACCAGGTCTTTAGCTCCTTCTGAGTATCCCCTCTATGCACAACACTGCCCAGATAACTGTTTTTACAACACAACGCATGTTGTATCTATTGGATTATCATATACTGGGATGCTGAAACTATTGAAACAGCCAACAACAGAAAGGGAGACTAATACTTTCTACTACTAGGCAAACGTGTGAAAGGCTAACCCCTGGACAGGTGCCTGCAGGGCTGTGTATTATTTATACAGTCTGTAGCACTATCAGTGAGGCTGTAGTAACATGGTACAGCAAGCCCACCTCCTCTCCTTCATCCTCCTGATCCCAGTTCCTGTCGGTCAGCTCTTTGTCAGCGATCCTCTTCGCCATCACAACGCTGCTCTCTGGAAGACGACACAAGAGACCCGTCAACACACAAATGATTCAACTGTGATAATTAAAAGATACTTCAAAAATGGTCTGGTTATTTTGTGAGGCCAGTGGTACATGATAAAAGTCTACTGTAAACAAATACAATATAGTATAAACACTAGAGAATTTCAGTAACAATATTTCAACATCAGGGACCTGGACTAACTAATTAACTACAGTAAACAGCAAACTAAGTTAACTACAGTAACTAGCTAATTAAGGCGAGTGCTTTTCTTATGTCCTGTTAGATTGAGTTGATGTAGCTAGCTATTAGTAGGTAGCTACTGTTGATACTGACTTAATTCACAAACTGTTGGACAAGAGGTGAGAGATGAGGACAAAAGAGCACAGATATGTTCTTGTTTGGTGAATAGTTATGGGCTGCTAATTCTTGATTCTGAAATATAAACAAAGGTAACTTTAGCTTGCAACATTAAGATGGCTAAATGCCTGGTAGTAGCTAGCTATATTGAATACTAGTTAGCTAGCTAGCTAAGTAACGTTAGCATACTATTGAGTCCGTATTTTCTCTTCCGGCTAAGGATAATTTGGCTAACCATCTGTGGGAGGACTTCCTTTCCCTAATGTTAGCTAACTCTAAAACGTGTGTAAACGTTCAAAAGACAAAAGTAGCTAGCCAACTAAAGTTGGCGAACATATTGATGCATGTAGCAAGAACGTGCGTTGTCCATTTAGCTAGCACGCTAGCTAGTTCGCTAACCAATTTAACAAGTTTTCTTTTTGAGGTTATGTTCTCGGTACTTTTTTTAGCCACCGTCCGTGCAGAGTAACTTTAATCAATAAGATAAGAGTAAGTAAATAAATAATAAAATAAGAGTTAACGTCAATCATTTGAAACGCTAGCCTAACAACCACGAAGTCTCACTGCTAGCGATGTTGCTAGGCTAGTTAGCTAACTAGCTAGCTACTGCTCCGATGTCATTGAATATAAAAGAAACATACCTTTTCCCGAATTAAATGTTCGATAACTACCCCTTGATAGTAAAACAATTCCAAATGTTACTAAACTTTGAATAATGGCTGGGTGTCCGAACAGCGAGGAAGAGGCGAAGCGAGAGGGTTTACTTCCGCCCAAAATCTGTCCACGAAAATAAAACCACCACAAAATTAGGATTTTTTTTTTTTAATGGCGGTCAATGAGTGTCGAATTTGGTCAACCTTAAAATGTAATTGTTAAATTTGGTCGAACAGAAGTTTCGCAATGGTTAGGCTGTTATGAATGCACTGATTTAAGTGGACGCACTTACTGTTTCCGTTATGTTATTCAGACGTGTAGCTATCTGCCCTCTCATTGGCTAGAATGGTCCCACCTGATCTCGCCCGTTCTATACACCTCAAGACTTCGTTTACACGCACACAATAATGCGATTATTGTGGATAATCCGATTCCTGTAATAGTTCGATTAAAATGTTTACATGCTTTGAAAGAAGAACGAATCCCCTAATAATCCTGTTTCCATGGACACATCTGAATACAGGCTACCCGATGGCACTGATAAATGCAATCAAAAATTAAACGTTCTACCACAGCGAACATGTTATTTTTGGGAAGCATATTTGATTCTGAGTTTGTAATGTGAAAACTACTTCTAAGAAGCATAGGTTCAGTTCCAAACTCACTCCACTCCTGCTAAAGAGGGGGGTTCGCTTGGCTGGTGCTAGCACATATAGTTGAAATACACTTCTGGAATGCCGATTGTGTTTACATGTCCTAATAATTCGAAAGATTGCTCAGAAAACCAGATGTTTTAATCGGCGTATGCTTACTTCGATTTTGACCGTACCCCGATAATTAAGATAAACAGAGGAAGGTGTTTACATGACTATTGCGTAATCAGCCTACTGCCATAATTCATTTAATATCAAATTATTAGTGTTTTAAACGAACTATTATATTAACCTGACTATCCACAATAATCGCATTATTGTGTGCTTGTAACCGTGCTCAGTAATGTCGCTTCCTCCCGCCTGTATTCCATCTTTGACGACATGTATTTCCATTGTTAGAGCGGTCACTTGATTATCTTGTCAATATAATAGAACATCTTGGGTTTAGTAAATTTGTCCAAACTCACTCACGCCGCCATTTTACAAAACGGAATCTCTGCGCGCCTCGTCTCCGTTTACCCAATGCGCAAGGGCGAAATATAGGACCATTCATGGGAGTTGCAGTCCTGTGGTAGAGTTTGAGAGTCCTCCAGAGCTCGGTGTCCGGATGTTTAAAAATATTTCTACTGAAATGCCAAAAAATTCCCCAAAGCTCACTTCCTCAAGAGCTTTGTGATGAGGTGATTACACACACACACTCTTAGAGTTGTGCTACACTATATATCTTGTGAGTGAGGCATATGGGGAGTGTACAATATTCATACTATGTATGATTCAAAATGGGCACAGAATGTGCTTGTGATACTTATGGCATGAGACGGTGTCTTTCTCATCAGGGCTGTGGCTTTGGGATTTGGACGCCAAATCATTATGGCTCCAGCCATAGCTAGGCTCCAGAGCTGCAGTAGGCCAAGACTGCAGTAGGCCAGGCTGCAGACTACAGAGGTTCCAGGGACTGGGGGGTAGAATGTCTCCAGTACTGCAGTAGGCCAGGCTGCAGACTACAGGGGTTCCAGGGACTGGGGGGTAGAATGTCTCCAGTACTGCAGTAGGCCAAGACTGCAGTAGGCCAGGCTGCAGACTACAGAGGTTCCAGGGACTGGGGGGTAGAATGTCTCCAGTACTGCAGTAGGCCAGGCTGCAGACTACAGAGGTTCCAGGGACTGGGGGGTAGAATGTCTCCAGTACTGCAGGGGGGGGGTAGAACCGTATAATGGTGCAGAGTTGGGAAGCAGAGCAGATGACTGGTCTCCAAGCCCCAGGATTCTCCAGTCCAGTGCCAGGGCCTTGCCAAGGCAGGAACAGGTGCTGGAGAAAAGGAGGAAGTGAGCTGGGAGCCCTAGCGACAAGAGGAGAGACCCTTGACCAGGGGAAACTTCCCCCCGGAGCAGCTGGCCTGGCCAGGGGAAGATACAGTGGGCCGGGGGCCTTGGGTTGGTTGGGTTGGCAATGCAAGAAAGAGGAAGCTGTTCTAACGTGGAGAGAGCAGGGACAGCAGCTCATTGAGGACAATTCAAGGTCAATGGAAATGTAAGGTGCGTTGAAGCATTTTACAGGGGAGTGAAATGCATGCTGCTGAAGCCAACTACCATGGGTCCTAGCTTGCTGCATTATGCTTTAGTTCCACTATTTCCTTTCCAACTTGATAATGATATTACATTTTGTCTTACCGGTATTTCAGAGTTCCAGTGAAGTGCATTAGGTTCAGACATCCATAGAGGGCCTTGGTAGGCTATTCTCCAGCCCAGGAAGGAGGGGCGTAGATGGGGTAACAAAAGGAGGCCCTCTGCCTGCCTGCTGGGTGGAGGAGATTACCAGCCAGGCTGACAAAATGGAGGGGCCCTACTGGGCACTATGGGGGGACCCCCTCCATAGGCAGGTTAAGAGCCACACACACGCGCGCGCGCACACACACACGCACGCACGCACACGCACAGCCAATAGGCATGGTAGGGTAGCCTGATCAGGGCTGACAGGTTCAATAGGTTTCAGATGTTTAGATGGGAGACTTCAGAGCTGGTAGAATCAAAGGCTTGTTATTCCCTGGACAGACAGAGCCTGTATCGATCACTATGAGAGGACGTCAGACCGCAGTGATTATCTCCCGATGAGGTTCTGATTCTAGCATGGCATCAACACATCAGGACAAGGACAATACTGTTCAACCACAGGTCTGTTATGTCAGAGCATTCTTCAGTCGGGTAGGAAGAATTGAAATTGGAAATACAGCTAAATCTGGTACAATATTTAAGGTATACAACTTCTTTCAACCACATAATTCCATATAAAACACTATAATGAATATAGTGAACTGAGGACTCCTGAGTGGCGCAGTGGTCTAAGGCACTGCATCGCAGTGCTAACTGTGCCACTAGAGATCCTGGTTCGAATCCAGGCTCTGTCGCAGCCGGCCGCGACCGGGAGACTCATGGGCGGCGCACAATTGGCCCAGCGTCGTCCAGGGTAGGGGAGGGAATGGCCGGCAGGGATGTAGCTCAGTTGATAGAGCATGGCGTTTGCAACGCCAGGGTTGTGGGTTCGATTCCCACGGGGGGCCAGTATAAAAAATATATATATGTATTCACTAACTGTAAGTCGTTCTGGATAAGAGCGTCTGCTAAATGACTAAAATGTATAGGATCTCTATGCTTAAATCCCCCCTCCAACCCTCCCCCGATCTTACTCCCTTAGTTATGTTCTTGATTAAATCCCAAGGTCTTTATTATAATTCCTGCAGCATGTATCTCTAATAGCTGGTCTGCTCTCATGACGACATGGCTGCATCCAAAATGGCCCCCTATTCCCTATATAGTGCACTACTCATAGGACTCTGGTCAAAATCAGTGCAGTATGTAGTGAGTTAGCAGCATGCCATTTGGGACGCTGCCGTATTTAAATGTCAATCAGGCACTATGCAGATCACTGAAGCCGTAATTACACCCAATTAGTTAACAGCGTTATGCAGTAATTAGCAGAGTGACAAATTAATTTCATGACTCAACACAATCTAAAACTAAAATGTTAACTGTAGAATTAGATGTGTATTTCTCTCATAGAAAGAGTTATAGGCTGTAATGCTCATCTATGTGTATTGGGATGTAATCAGCATCATGTCTTCTAGTGACAGGGAAGGGTGCTAACTAGTGACAGGGAAGGGTGCTAACTAGTGACAGGGAAGGGTACTAACTACTGACAGGGAAGGGTGCTAACTAGTGACAGGGAAGGGTGCTAACTAGTGACAGGGAAGGGTGCTAACTAGTGACAGGGAAGGGTACTAACTAGTGACAGGGAAGGGTGCTAACTAGTGACAGGGAAGGGTACTAACTAGTGACAGGGAAGGGTGCTAACTAGTGACAGGGAAGGGTACTAACTAGTGACAGGGAAGGGTGCTAACTAGTGACAGGGAAGGGTACTAACTAGTGACAGGGAAGGGTACTAACTAGTGACAGGGAAGGGTACTAACTAGTGATAGGGAAGGGTACTAACTAGTGACAGGGAAGGGTACTAACTAGTGACAGGGAAGGGTACTAACTAGTGACAGGGAAGGGTACTAACTAGTGATAGGAAAGGGTACTAAATAGTGACAGGGAAGGGTGCTAACTAGTGACAGGGAAGGGTATAACTAGTGACAGGGAAGGGTGCTAACTAGTGACAGGGAAGGGTACTAACTAGTGAAAGGGAAGGGTACTAACTAGTGACAGGGAAGAGTGCTAACTATGACAGGGAAGGGTACTAACTAGTGACAGCAAATGGTACTAACTAGTGACAGGTAAGGGGACTAACTAGTGACAGAGAAGGTTACTAACTAGTGAAAGGGAAGGGTACTAACTAGTGACAGGGAAGGGTGCTAACTAGTGACAAAGGGGAAAGGGGGCTAACTATGACAGGGGAAGGGTACTAACTAGTGAAAGGGAAGGGTTTCTAACTAGTGACAGGAAGGGTACTAACTAGTGGGCAAGGAGGGTACTAACTAGTGACAGAGAAGGTTACTAACTAGTGAAAGGGAAGGGTTTCTAATAGTGAAAGGGAAGGGTAAATAACTAGTGACAGGGGAAGGGTACTAACTAGTGACAGGGAAGGGTAAAAACTAGTGACAGGGAAGGGTACTAACTAGTGACACGGGAAGGGTACTAACTAGTGATAGGAAAGGGTACTAAATAGTGACAGGGAAGGGTGCTAACTAGTGACAGGGAAGGGTACTAACTAGTGACAGGGAAGGGTGCTAACTAGTGACAGGGAAGGGTACTAACTAGTGACAGGGAAGGGTGCTAACTAGTGACAGGGAAGGGTACTAACTAGTGACAGGGAAGGGTACTAACTAGTGACAGGGAAGGGTACTAACTAGTGATAGGGAAGGGTACTAACTAGTGACAGGGAAGGGTACTAACTAGTGACAGGGAAGGGTACTAACTAGTGACAGGGAAGGGTACTAACTAGTGATAGGAAAGGGTACTAAATAGTGACAGGGAAGGGTGCTAACTAGTGACAGGGAAGGGTACTAACTAGTGACAGGGAAGGGTGCTAACTAGTGACAGGGAAGGGTACTAACTAGTGAAAGGGAAGGGTACTAACTAGTGACAGGGAAGAGTGCTAACTAGTGACAGGGAAGGGTACTAACTAGTGACAGCAAATGGTACTAACTAGTGACAGGTAAGGGTACTAACTAGTGACAGAGAAGGTTACTAACTAGTGAAAGGGAAGGGTACTAACTAGTGACAGGGAAGGGTGCTAACTAGTGACAGGGAAGGGTGCTAACTAGTGACAGGGAAGGGTACTAACTAGTGACAGGGAAGGGTGCTAACTAGTGACAGGGAAGGGTACTAACTAGTGGCAAGGAAGGGTACTAACTAGTGACAGAGAAGGTTACTAACTAGTGAAAGGGAAGGGTACTAACTAGTGAAAGGGAAGGGTACTAACTAGTGACAGGGAAGGGTACTAACTAGTGACAGGGAAGGGTACTAACTAGTGACAGGGAAGGGTACTAACTAGTGACAGGGAAGGGTACTAACTAGTGATAGGAAAGGGTACTAAATAGTGACAGGGAAGGGTGCTAACTAGTGACAGGGAAGGGTACTAACTAGTGACAGGGAAGGGTGCTAACTAGTGACAGGGAAGGGTACTAACTAGTGAAAGGGAAGGGTACTAACTAGTGACAGGGAAGGGTGCTAACTAGTGACAGGGAAGGGTACTAACTAGTGACAGCAAATGGTACTAACTAGTGACAGGGAAGGGTACTAACTAGTGACAGAGAAGGTTACTAACTAGTGAAAGGGAAGGGTACTAACTAGTGACAGGGAAGGGTGCTAACTAGTGACAGGGAAGGGTACTAACTAGTGATAGGAAAGGGTACTAACTAGTGACGGAAGGGTGCTAACTAGTGACAGGGAAGGGTACTAACTAGTGACAGGGAAGGGTACTAGCTAGTGATAGGGAAGGGTACTAACTAGTGACAGGGAAGGGTACTAACTAGTGACAGGGAAGGGTACTAACTAGTGACAGGGAAGGGTACTAACTAGTGATAGGGAAGGGTACTAACTAGTGACAGGGAAGGGTACTAACTAGTGACAGGGAAGGGTACTAACTAGTGACAGGGAAGGGTACTAACTAGTGATAGGAAAGGGTACTAAATAGTGACAGGGAAGGGTGCTAACTAGTGAAAGGGAAGGGTACTAACTAGTGACAACAGGGAAGGGTGCTAACTAGTGACAGGGAAGGGTACTAACTAGTGACAGGGAAGGGTGCTAACTAGTGACAGGGAAGGGTGCTAACTAGTGACAGGGAAGGGTACTAACTAGTGACAGGGAAGGGTACTAACTAGTGACAGCAAATGGTACTAACTAGTGACAGGGAAGGGTACTAACTAGTGACAACAGGGAAGGGTGCTAACTAGTGACAGGGAAGGGTACTAACTAGTGACAGGGAAGGGTGCTAACTAGTGACAGGGAAGGGTACTAACTAGTGAAAGGGAAGGGTACTAACTAGTGACAGGGAAGGGTGCTAACTAGTGACAGGGAAGGGTACTAACTAGTGACAGCAAATGGTACTAACTAGTGACAGGGAAGGGTACTAACTAGTGACAGAGAAGGTTACTAACTAGTGAAAGGGAAGGGTACTAACTAGTGACAGGGAAGGGTGCTAACTAGTGACAGGGAAGGGTACTAACTAGTGATAGGAAAGGGTACTAACTAGTGACGGAAGGGTGCTAACTAGTGACAGGGAAGGGTACTAACTAGTGACAGGGAAGGGTACTAACTAGTGACAGCGAAGGGTACTAACTAGTGACAGCAAATGGTACTAACTAGTGACAGGGAAGGGTACTAACTAGTGACAGAGAAGGTTACTAACTAGTGAAAGGGAAGGGTACTAACTAGTGAAAGGGAAGGGTACTAACTAGTGACAGGGAAGGGTACTAACTAGTGACAGGGAAGGGTACTAACTAGTGACAGGGAAGGGTACTAACTAGTGATAGGGAAGGGTGCTAACTAGTGACAGGGAAGGGTACTAACTAGTGATAGGGAAGGGTACTAACTAGTGACAGCAAATGGTACTAACTAGTGACAGGGAAGGGTACTAACTAGTGACAGAGAAGGTTACTAACTAGTGAAAGGGAAGGGTACTAACTAGTGAAAGGGAAGGGTGTTAACTAGTGACAGCAAATGGTACTAACTAGTGACAGGGAAGGGTACTAACTAGTGACAGGGAAGGGTACTAACTAGTGACAGGGAAGGGTACTAACTAGTGACAGCAAATGGTACTAACTAGTGACAGGGAAGGGTACTAACTAGTGACAGAGAAGGTTACTAACTAGTGACAGGGAAGGGTACTAACTTGTGACAGGGAAGGGTACTAACTAGTGGCAGGGAAGGGTACTAACTAGTGACAGAGAAGGTTACTAACTAGTGACAGAAGGTTACTAACCCCCTCCATAGGCAGGTTAAGAGCCACACACACACACGCGCGCGCGCACACACACACGCGCACACCACGCACACACACACACGCACGCACGCACACACACAGCCAATAGGCATGGTAGGGTGCTAACTAGTGACAGGGAAGGGTACTAACTAGTGACAGGGAAGGGTGCTAACTAGTGACAGGGAAGGGTACTAACTAGTGACATGGAAGGGTGCTAACTAGTGACAGGGAAGGGTGCTAACTAGTGACAGGGAAGGGTACTAACTAGTGACAGGGAAGGGTACTAACTAGTGACAGGGAAGGGTGCTAACTAGTGACAGGGAAGGGTACTAACTAGTGACAGGGAAGGGTACTAACTAGTGGCAGGGAAGGGTACTAACTGGTGGCAGGGAAGGTTACTAACTAGTGACAGAGAAGATTACTAACTGGTGGCAGGGAAGGGTATTAACTAGTGACAGGGAAGGGTGCTAACTAGTGACAGGGAAGGGTACTAACTAGTGGCAGTGACGGGTACTAACTAGTGGCAGGGAAGGGTGCTAACTAGTGACAGGGAAGGGTACTAACTTGTGACAGGGAAGGGTACTAACTTGTGACAGGGAAGGGTACTAACTAGTGGCAGGGAAGGGTACTAACTAGGAAGGGAAGGGTGCTAACTAGTGAAAGGGAAGGGTGTTAACTAGTGACAGCAAATGGTACTAACTAGTGACAGGGAAGGGTACTAACTAGTGACAGGGAAGGGTACTAACTAGTGACAGGGAAGGGTACTAACTAGTGACAGCAAATGGTACTAACTAGTGACAGGGAAGGGTACTAACTAGTGACAGAGAAGGTTACTAACTAGTGACAGGGAAGGGTACTAACTTGTGACAGGGAAGGGTACTAACTAGTGGCAGGGAAGGGTACTAACTAGTGACAGAGAAGGTTACTAACTAGTGACAGAAGGTTACTAACCCCCTCCATAGGCAGGTTAAGAGCCACACACACACACGCGCGCGCGCACACACACACGCGCACACGCGCACACACACACACGCACGCACGCACACACACAGCCAATAGGCATGGTAGGGTGCTAACTAGTGACAGGGAAGGGTACTAACTAGTGACAGGGAAGGGTGCTAACTAGTGACAGGGAAGGGTACTAACTAGTGACAGGGAAGGGTGCTAACTAGTGACAGGGAAGGGTGCTAACTAGTGACAGGGAAGGGTACTAACTAGTGACAGGGAAGGGTACTAACTAGTGACAGGGAAGGGTGCTAACTAGTGACAGGGAAGGGTACTAACTAGTGACAGGGAAGGGTACTAACTAGTGGCAGGGAAGGGTACTAACTGGTGGCAGGGAAGGTTACTAACTAGTGACAGAGAAGATTACTAACTGGTGGCAGGGAAGGGTATTAACTAGTGACAGGGAAGGGTGCTAACTAGTGACAGGGAAGGGTACTAACTAGTGGCAGTGACGGGTACTAACTAGTGGCAGGGAAGGGTTGCTAACTAGTGACAGGGAAGGGTACTAACTTGTGACAGGGAAGGGTACTAACTTGTGACAGGGAAGGGTACTAACTAGTGGCAGGGAAGGGTACTAACTAGGAAGGGAAGGGTGCTAACTAGTGGCAGGGAAGGGTACTAACTAGTGACAGGGAAGGGTGCTAACTAGTGACAGGTAAGGGTGCTAACTAGTGACAGGGAAGGGTGCTAACTAGTGACAGGGAAGGGTGCTAACTAGTGACAGGGAAGGGTACTAACTAGTGACAGGGAAGGGTACTAACTAGTGACAGGGAAGGGTGCTAACTAGTGACAGGGAAGGGTGCTAACTAGTGACAACAGGGAAGGGTACTAACTAGTGACAGGGAAGGGTACTAACTTGTGACAGGGAAGGGTGCTAACTAGTGACAACAGGGAAGGGTACTAACTAGTGAAAGGGAAGGGTGCTAACTAGTGACAACAGGGAAGGGTGCTAACTAGTGACAGGGAAGGGTACTAACTAGTGAAAGGGAAGGGTGCTAACTAGTGACAGGGAAGGGTACTAACTAGTGACAGGGAAGGGTACTAACTAGTGACAGGGAAGGGTGCTAACTAGTGACAGGAAGGGTACTAACTAGTGAAAGGGAAGGGTACTAACTAGTGACAGGGAAGGGTGCTAACTAGTGACAGGGAAGGGTGCTAACTAGTGACAGGGAAGGGTGCTAACTAGTGACAGGGAAAGGTACTAACTAGTGAAAGGGAAGGGTACTAACTAGTGACAGGGGAAGGGTGCTAACTAGTGACAGGGAAGGGTGCTAACTAGTGACAGGGAAGGGTACTAACTAGTGAAAGGGAAGGGTGCTAACTTGTGAAAGGGAAGGGTGCTAACTAGTGACAGGGAAGGGTACTAACTAGTGACAGGGAAGGGTACTAACTAGTGACAGGGAAGGGTGCTAACTAGTGACAACAGGGAAGGGTACTAACTAGTGACAGGGAAGGGTACTAACTAGTGACAGGGAAGGGTGCTAACTAGTGACAGGGAAGGGTGCTAACTAGTGACAGGGAAGGGTACTAACTAGTGACAGGGAAGGGTGCTAACTAGTGACAGGGAAGGGTGCTAACTAGTGACAGGGAAGGGTGCTAACTAGTGACAGGGAAGGGTGCTAACTAGTGACAGGGAAGGGTACTAACTAGTGACAGGGAAGGGTGCTAACTAGTGAAAGGGAAGGGTACTAACTAGTGAAAGGGAAGGGTGCTAACTAGTGACAGGGAAGGGTACTAACTAGTGACAGGGAAGGGTACTAACTAGTGAAAGGGAAGGGTGCTAACTAAGGGATGTAGTCAGCATCATGTATTCATACATTTACATTTACATCATTTAGCAGACGCTCTTATCCAGAGCCACTTACACATTGGTGCATTCACCTTATAGCCAGTGGGATAATCTTCCAGTGATGCTTCTCAATCCACCACATCCGTCTGATGTCGCACTTCCGCATCTGCAGTGAAAGGTGACAGAGCTAGAGCGGTGTTTTTCAGACCATGAGACATCCAGAAGATGGTCTGTAGTGTCTGAACGGTTTGGCCTACACACTAATATGACCCCTCTGTGGAAAGGTGAGACACTCACGAACACGTACATGTCGGTTGTTTAGGTCCCCCGGTACCAGTTTTAAAAAAAAATGAATGGAAGTATATATGGAGACTGTTTAGTGCCAAAAATAAGGGGTTAAATACATGTTCTTTCTTATTATCTCTCAGATATATGACAGACACTTCAGAACAAACTTCCTTTAGAGTTTTGGGGGGGACAATCAGGGAGGGTGCAGAGAGCTGTGTCCCACTGGCTATTAGGAAGGGTGCAGAGAGCTGTGTCCCACTGGCTATTAGGAAGGGTGCAGAGAGCTGTGTCCCACTGGCTATTAGGAAGGGTGCAGAGAGCTGTGTCCCACTGGCTATTAGGAAGGGTGCAGAGAGCTGTGTCCCACTGGCTATTAGGAAGGGTGCAGAGAGCTGTGTCCCACTGGCTATTAGGAAGGGTGCAGAGAGCTGTGTCCCACTGGCTATTAGGAAGAGTGCAGAAGAAAACGTTTTAGTGGTATGACTTTATAGAAATTACTAATTAAATGTTTATCTGATAATGTTTTTCCTTATACTCTGATGTTTACTGAAAGTAAAATGTATTTGGTTTGCTGTCAAACCTGATATCACTGTGTACCAAACCATGTGGGTTGGAAAGGAGGAAAAGGAAATGAAATGATAAAAAGAAGAAGAAATCGAACCAGAGATCTCTTTGTTTCTTCTCATGAAAGAGACAATCAACACTTCTCTCTTCTAACTCCCCCCACAACATCTCAGGTCCTTCAGTATTAAAGGCAGAGTGCAGTCAAAAACACGATTTTCCTGTGTTTTATATATATTTCCACACTATGAGGTTGGAATAATACTGTGACAATTGTGAAAATGATGATGATGCCGTTTTACTGTAAGAGGTGTTTTCGAAAGACCGCCTGAAATTTCAGCCTGTTTTGTTGGAATGGAGTTTTGGCCTTCCTGGTGACATCACCAGGCGGTAAATTAGTCAATAGACCAATAAGAAAGAGAGTTCCAAACCTCTCTGCCAATAACAGCTAGTTTTGAGTTGTCCCCTCCCCACTCAGACAGTCCTAGTCAAAACGCTTGCTTGAGAAATTCCTCTTTGCTAAAGAGCTATTTTTGTTGCTCTGTGACCATTTTAATTTTAAAAAAATAATTACAGTAAGGAACTTGGCTCATTGTTGATTCTTCTCATGTATTTCTGTCGGCGTCCCAACTGGCACCATATTCCCTACATAGTGCACTACTTTTGACCAAAGCCCTATCTGGCCAGTGCCCTATATATAGGGAAACAGGGTGCCATTTTGGGACGCAACTGGCACCATATTCCCTACATAGTGCACTACTTTTGACCAAAGCCCTATCTGGCCCTAGTCAAAAGAAGTGCCCTATATATAGGGAAACAGGGTGCCATTTTGGGACGCCACATCTGACGTCGACATACTGTTGCCTGCCACTCCACTGTTTCTACACACAGCCTTAAGATATCGTTACTATCCGGCTGACAGGAGCAAGACAGCTGCACTGAAATGGGGGGGGAAACGCTGCTGAGAAACAGGAGAAGAATTTCATTTGGTCACTGCCTCGATGGATTCATGACAGTGGTATAGAACACCTACTTTACGGGGGTTACATTATAGGCCTCTTATCACTTCCTGTTTTCTTCAACCATCCCATATTCCAGATTATACATCCATTACACCAGCCAATGGGGTTTTACAAAAGGACATGATGTCACGATCGTTATAAACAGCGGACCAAGGCGCAGCGTGATATGCGTACATCTTTTATTTAAGTGCACACACGAACAAAACGAACAAACCAAACGATACGTGAAGTCCTAGGTTATACACCAAAAACAAACCTTACGGGAACATCAAGCGGTAGCAGCTAGTACTCCCGGGGACGACGAACGCCGAAGCCTGCCCGAGCAAGGAGGAGGAGCAGCCTCGGCGGCATCCGTGACACATGACTTGTCATTTAGAAGTCTTTAGTTAGGATAGTAACACAAACTTCTATGAAGAGTGAGAATTAACATCCCCCCCGGGGTTGTCTTTTCAAAACCCTCCTTACATACCAATCACCTGGGTTGAGTCTGAAATGATACCCTATTCCCCTAAGTAGTGCACTCATTTTGTCCAGAGCCCTAAGGGACCCCTATGGACGCTGGTCAAATGTAGTGTAGGGATGTAGCTCAGTTGATAGAGCATGGCGTTTGCAACACCAGGGTTGTGGGTTCGATTCCCACGGGGGGCCAGTATAAAAAAAAAAAAAATATGTATTCACTAACTGTAAGTCGCTCTGGATAAGAGCATCTGCTAAATGACTAAAATGTAAAAAATTTAAATAGTGCACTATAGAGGGAATAGGGTTAACATTTGGGACTCAAACCTGTTCGTTGTGGTACTGTGTTTGTGCTTCGTTCTCGATGAGACTAAACGTTAATCACCACATTGCCTCTATGCAGGAGGGTTATTGTTGTTTTTCCTGATAAGAATTTAATTCACTCCGTTGTGCGCGACAAGAGAAAACATCGGCATTCTCTCCGGCTAAAGCAAAACGAGAGCGCAGCCACAGACAATAAACAGACAGCAGGAGATTTTCCTTCAGAAGTTGTTCTTGAAGTTCAGAATAAGAGTGAGTCATTACAAAGTATCAGTCCCAAAGGGCACCCTATTCCCTGTTTAGTGCACTACTTTTGACCCGAACCTTATGGGCCCTGCTGCACCATAAAGGGAAAAGGGCGCCATTTTGGATCTAGGCCCCAAGATTGCGTATATATATATCTCCACATGGGATTTTTCTCACCAGACTGAACAATACAAGGTTTTAAAATGAGAGCGCTGAGATTCAACAAATCACAGTTGTTATTTTTAGAGACTAATGTAATTTCGTGGCAAAGCCAAACCATTTCCATGGCGATACAATTACACTCTGGATGCTAGCGAAATGGTACCCTATTCCCTATGTAGTGCACTACTTTAGACCAGAGAATGGCACCCTATTCCCTATATAGTGCACTACTTTAGACCAGAGAATGGCACCCTATTCCCTATACAGTGCACTACTTTAGACCAGAGAATGGCACCCTATTCCCTATACAGTGCACTATAATAATAATATGCCATTTAGCAGACGCATTTATCCAAAGCGACTTACAGTCATGCGTGCATACATTTTTGTGTATGGGTGGTCCCGGGGATCGAACCCACTACCTTGGCGTTACAAGCGCCGTGCTCTACCAGCTGAGCTACAGAGGACCACTACTTTAGACCAGAGAATGGCACCCTATTCCCTATATAGTGCACTACTTTAGACCAGAGAATGGTACCCTATTCCCTATATAGTGCACTACTTTAGAACAGAGAATGGCACCCTATTCCCTATATAGTGCACTACTTTAGACCAGAGAATGGCACCCTATTCGCTATATAGTGCACTACTTTAAACCAGAGAATGGCACCCTATTCCCTATATAGTGCACTACTTTAGACCAGAGAATGGCACCCTATTCCCTATATAGTGCACTACTTTAGACCAGAGAATGGCACCCTATTCCCTATATAGTGCACTACTTTAGACCAGAGAATGGCACCCTATTCCCTATATAGTGCACTACTTTTGATAAGAGCACTGTGAGGATATAGGGAATAGGGTGCCATTTGGGATTGCAGTGGATGATAATCTTTTTCTTCTTGGCATCACCTGACGGCTGCCTGGTGGAAGTGGACCACCACTGACAAGATGGCTGCCTGGTGGAAGTGGACCACCACTGACAAGATGGCTGCCTGGTGGAAGTGGATCACCACTGACAAGATGGCTGCCTGGTGGAAGTGGACCACCACTGACAAGATGGCTGCCTGGTGGAAGTGGATCACCACTGACAAGATGGCTGCCTGGTGGAAGTGGATCACCACTGACAAGATGGCTGCCTGGTGGAAGTGGGATTCACCACTGACAAGATGGCTGCCTGGTGGGAAGTGGATCACCACTGACAAGATGGCTGCCCTGGTGGTGAAGTTGGTATCATCCACTGACAGATTGGCTGCCTGGTGGAAGTTGGATCACCACTTGACAAGATGGGCTGCCTGGTGGGGATAATTTTTGCTTTTAACCAGTGTGACCACCCACTTCCAATAGATGGTTGCCTGGTGGATTTGTCCGTTTGGGAACCCCCCTGTCACTTGACAGATGGCGGGCCCGGTGGAAGTGGACCACCCCTGCAAGAGGTGCTGGTGGAAAATGGATCACCATGACAAGAAGGCTGCCTGGTTGGAAAATGGACAACCCCTGACAAGATTGGGGGGGGTTTTTTTGGGGGTGGGTGGAAGTGGTCACCCTGACAAGAGGGGTGCCTGGTTGGAAGGGATCACCCCTGACAAAAAGGTGTCTGTTTGGGAAATGGATCACCACTGGGCAAGGGTGGTGCATGGTGGAAGTGGATCACCACTGGGCAAGGGTGGTGCCTGGTGGAAAATGGATCACCACTGGGCAAAGATGGCTGTCTGTTTGGGAAATGGGGTAAACCCCTGACAAGAGGCTGCCTGGGGAAGTGGACCCACCCCGACAAAAATGGGGTGCCCGGTGGAAGTGGACCCCCCACTGGACAAGGGTGGCTGCCCGGTGGAAGTGGGGCCCCCCACTTTACAAGAGGCTGCCTAAAGCAGGGCTCTGTCTCTAGTCCAGGGTTCCTAAAGGACCCGGGAATTTTAAAACAGTATCTCGTCCTAGTCCTGAGGTTTTATTTAAAAGGGGGTAGGGGTGAAACAGTATCTCGTCTTAGTCCCCGAGGTTTTATAAAGGGCCAGGGGTAAAGCAGTATCTCTGGGCTCTGTCCTGAGGGTTTTCCCAAAGGGGCCCCGGGATAAAGCAATCTCTGTCTCTAGTCCGGTTTCCCAAAAAGGGCCCGGGTAAAGCAGTATCTCTGTCTTAGTCTGAGTTTCCCAAAGGAAAGGGGTTTTTTAAAACAGTATCCTGTTCTAGTCCTGGTTTTCCCAAAGGACCAGGGGTTTTAAAAAAGTATTTTCTGTCTTTTAGTTCCCGTTTTCCCAAAGGACCGGGATAAAGGAGACTCGGGCTCTTTGGCCTGAGGTTTTATAAAGGACCAGGGTTAAAACGTATCTCTGTCTCTAGTCCTGAGGTTTCATAAAAGGGCCCGGGAAAAAAAGCACTATCCTTTCCTAGTCCTGAGGTTTTCCAAAGGACCCGGGGTTTAAAACCGTATCTCGGGCTTTAGTCCTGTTTCCTAAAGGACCCGGGATTTAAAGGGAGTAAACTCGTCTCTAGTCCCGTTTCCTAAAAAGGGCCCGGGTTTAAAAAAAGGATCTCGGGCTTAGTTCCCGTTTCCTAAAGGACCAGGGAAAAAAGCGTATTTTCCCTTTTTCTAGTCCCGAGGTTTTATAAAGGGGCCAGGGGAAAAACAGTATCTCGGGCTCTAGCCCGAAAGGGTTTTCCCAAAGGACCCGGGAAAAAAGCGTAAATTCCCGGCTCCCAGCCCGTTTCCAAAAAGGGCCAGGGATAAAGCAGTATTCTGTCTCTAGTCCTGTTTCCTAAAAGGGGCCCGGGGGAAAAACCGTATCTCTGTCTCTAGTCCCGAAAGGTTTTCCCAAAGGGGGCCAGGGTAAAGCAGTTTTCTCTGTTCTAGTCCTGAGTTTCCTAAAGGACCAGGGTAAAGCAGTATCTCTGTCTCTAGTCCGTTTCTAAAGACCAGTGATAAGAGTTCTTCTCTTCCTGAGTTTCCTAAGGCCAGGTATAAACAGTACCGGTCTAACCGAGGTTTCTCAAGGACCAGGGTTTCAAAGGATCTGGTCTATAGTCCTAGTTTCCTGCCGGGTTAAAGACAGGGGTACTCTTTCTGAGTTCCTAACGACCAGGGATAAACAGTATCTGTCTCTAGTCCTGAGGTTCCTAAAGGACCGGGTTAAAGCTCCGTTCTAAGCCAGCGTTAAAGGCCAGGAAAACTTGTTTCCTTAATAAAAAGGGCTAAAGATCTCTGTCTCTGTCCTGGGTTCCTAAAGGACCAGGGATAAAAGTATCTGTCTTAGTCTGAGGTTTCCTAAGACCAGGGATAAAGATATCTTGTCCTAGTCCTGGTTTCAAAGCCAGGGAAATAAAGAGTCTCCGCGGTTCCTAAAGGCCAGGGAAAAAGCAGTATCCTGCTTTCTAGGTTCCAGACAAGAAAAGTAATCTTCTCTAGTCCGTTTCCTAAAGGCCAGGGATAAACAGTTTTCTTCAGTCTAGGTCTCCAGGACCAGGGATAAAGCAGTTCTTTCTATCCGAGGTGTTCCTAAAGGACCAGGGATAAAAGTTCTATCGTCGGTTTCCAAAGGCCTAGATATAGCGCTGGTTTCTAAAGGACCAGGGTAAAGGATTATCCTATTCCTAGTCCAGTAAAAGGTATTCTGTCTCAGTCCGGTTCCAAGGACCAGGGATTAAAGCAGTATCTACTGTCTCCTTAGTTCCGAGTTCTAAGGACAGGGATAAACTTTCTCTTCTCTAAAGCAGGGATCAACAGATCGGTACGAGTTTCTAAGGCAGGATAAAGAGTTCCAGACTCGGTCAGGTTTCCTAAAGGCCGGTCAAAGTCTGTTTCCTAAAGGACCAGGAAAACAGATTCTGTCTCTAGTCCTGTGTTCCTAAGGACCAGGGATAAACAGTATCTCTTCTCTAGTCCTAGGTTTCCTAAAGGACAGGGATAAAGCAGTATCTCTGTCTCTAGTCCTGGTTTCCTAAAACAGGGATTAAAGATCCTGTTCAGTAAGTTCTAACCGAGGTTTCCTAATGGTCCTAAGGACAGGAAAAGCAGTTATCTGTCTCTAGTCCTATTCCTAAAGGACCAGGGATAAAGCAGTATCTCTTCTCAGTCCTGAGGTTCTAAAGGACCAGGGATAAGCAGATTCTGTCTCTAGTCCTGGGTTTCCTAAAGGACCAGGGAAAAGCAGTATCTCTGTCCTAGTCCTAGGTTTCCTAAAGGACCAGGGATAAAGCATATCTCTGTCTAGTCCGGGTTTCCTAAAGCCAGGGATAAAGCATATTCAGTTCGTTCTAGTTCCTAAGGATAAGATCATTCTTAGCCTCCAGAAGCTATCTTCTCTAGTCCGGTTCTAAAGCACAGGGTATCTCTAGTCTTGTTCCTAAAGGACCAGGGATAAAGCAGTCTCTCTCTAGTCCTGGTTTCCAAAGGACCAGGTAAAGCAGTTTTTAGTCCAGGACGAGGATCAAAGTCTGTACCTAGTCGTTTCATACTAGGTTTCCTAAAGTCCGGGTTCACAGAGCTCGGCTATCAAAGGCATTCTGACTAGTCCTGAGGTTCCTAAAGGCGGGTAACGAGTTACATCGATCTGTTAGACCGATTTTCCTAAAGGACCAGGTTTATAAAGGACCAGGGATAAAGCGTATCTCTGTCCTAGTCCGGTTTCCTAAAGGACAGGGTAAGCATATCTGTCTCTAGTCCGAGGGTTCTAAAGGACCAGGGTAAAGCAGTATCTCTGTCCGAGTTCCTAAGGTCAGGGAAAAGCAGTATTCTCTGCCAGGTTCCAAAGGCGGTAAGAGGTTTCCTAAAGGCCAGTTCAAAGGCCGTACAGTTCTCTGTCTATCTATCGAGGAAAAAGAAGGATAATCGTTCTCTATCCAGAGGTTTCCTAAGACCAGGGATAAAGCAGATTCTGTCGTATCCTGTTTCCTAGATCCAGGGAAAAGCAGATATCCTGTCTCTAGTCGGTTTCCTAAAAGGACCGGGATAAAGCAGTTCTCTGTCTAGTCCGTTTCCTAAAGGACCAGGGATAAAGAGTACTCTTCTCTTCCTAGGTTCAAAGGACCAGGATAAACAGATCTCTGTCTCTTCCGAGGTTTCCTAAAGGACCAAGGTAAACAGTTCTCTTCCTAGTCCGGGTTCCAAAGGACCAGGGTATAAAGCATTCTGTCTCGTCCTGAGGTTCCTAAAGGACCAGGATAAAAGCGTATCGTCTTCTGGGTTTCCAAAGGACCAGGGTATAAAGCGATTCTCTGTCTTAGTCCTAGGTTCCTAAGAGCATAAGGATAACAGTATCTCTTTAGTACCGGGTTTCTAAAGGCCAGGGATAAACAGCAGTATCTCTGTCTTCTGAGGTTTCCTAAAGGACCAGGGATAAAACAGTATCTCTGTCTCTAGTCCGTTTCCTAAGGACCAGGGATAAAGCAGTCCTGTCTCTAGTCCTGAGGTTCTAAAAGCCATGTAACAGTATCGTGTCTATCCTTTCCTAGCCCAGGTTCATAAAGGCAGGATAAACTGTTCTTCGCTTCCAGGATGTGCATAAAGGACCAGGATAAAGCTTGTCTGTCTCTATACCGGGTTTCAAAGGCCAGGGATATCGTATCTTCTGTTTCTAAAGGCCGTCTAAAGGACCAGGCTAAAGAGTTCCTAAAGGCCTGATAATATTTCCTAAGGACCAGGAGTAAAGCAGTATCTCTGCTCAGCTGTTCCTAAAGGCCAGGGATAAAGCAGTATCTCTGTCTCTAGCTGGTTTCCTAAAGGTACCGAGGAAGCAGTATCCGTCTCTAGTCCTAGGTTTCTAAGGACCATGTTAAAGGATCTCTGTTATAGTCCTGGTTTCCTAAAGGACAGGGATAAAGCAGTATCTTGTCTAGTCCTGGTTTCCTAAAGCCAGGGATAAATAAGTCTGTCTGTTCTATCTGAGGTTTCATAAAGACAGCATGAAAAGTCATTTCTCTAGTCCAGGTTCTAAAGGACCAGGGATAAAGATTCTGTATACCAGGTTTCTAAGGCGGAAAGGTATTTCTAGACCAGGTCAAACCAGTAAACATCCTCTTAACGTTTCCAAGGACGAAAAGCAATCTGTCTCTAGTCCTGAGGTTTCCTAAAGGACCAGGGATAAAGCAGTATCTCTGTCTCTAGTCCTGGGTTTCCTAAAGGACCAGGAAAAGCAGTATCTCTGTCTCTTCCTGAGGTTTCCTAAAGGACCAGGGTAAAAGTATATCGCTTCCAGTCCTGAGGTTTCCTAAAGGACCAGGGATTAAAGCAGTATCTCTGTCTCTAGTCCTGAGGTTCCTAAGGACCAGGGATTAAAGATCTGCTTTCTACTGCGGTTTCTAAAGCCAGGGAAGAGTATCTGTCTTAGCCGAGGTCTTCATAAGGACCAGGGGAATAAAGCAGTATCTCTGTCTCTTCCGTTTATAAAGGACCAGGGAGATATCTCTGTTCTAGTCCTGAGGTTCCTAAAGGACCAGGGATAAAGCAGTATCTCTGTCTCTAGTCCTGAGTTTCCTAAAGGACCAGGGATAAAGCAGTATCTCTGTCTCTAGTCCTGAGGTTTCCTAAAGGACCAGGGATAAAGCAGTATCTCTGTCTCTAGTCCTGTTTCCTAAAGGACCAGGGTTAAACAGTATCCTGTCTAGCTGAGGTTTCCTAAAGGACCAGGGATAAAGCTATCTTGTCTCTAGTCCTGGTTTCCTAAAGGCACAGGATAAAGCATTCTTCTTAGTCGAGGTTTCCTAAAGGACCAGGGATAAAGCAGTATCTCTGTCTCTAGTCCTGTTTCCTAAAGGACCAGGGATAAAGCAGTATCTCTGTCTCAGTCCTGAGGTTCCTAAAGGACCAGGGATAAAGCAGCTGATCTCTTCTAGTCCTGAGGTTCCTAAAGGACAGGGATAAACTATTCTCTCCAGTCCTAAAGGACCAGGGATAAAGCAGCTTTCTATAGCGATGGTTCCTAAAGACCAGGGTAACGAGTTCTAATCTAGTCCTGTTTCCTAAAGGCAGGCTAAGATCTCTAAGCAGGTTTTAAACAGGATAAAGCATATTCTGTTCCGTCCTAACCAGGAAAGAGTATCATGTCTCTGTCCTGGTTTCCTAAAGGACGGGATAAAAGTATCTCTGTTCTAGTCCTAGTTCCAAAGGACCAGGGATAAAAGACTACGTTTAAGATCCGGGTTCTAAAGCCAGGATAACAGTATCCTGTTCTAAACAGGTTTCCTAGGACCAGGATCTAAGCCGTCTTAGTCGAGTTCTAAAGGCCAGGGTTAAAGCAGTATCTGTATCTAGTCCTGGTTTCTAAAGGACAGGTTATAAAGAGAATATGTCTATCCTTGTTCTAAGGACCGCGGGATAAACGGATTAGCATACTCTGTCTCTAGTCCTGGTTTCCAAAGGACCAGGGATAAGCAGTATCTCGTTTCCTAAAGGACCAGGTAAAGCAGTATCTCTGTCTCTAGTCTAGGTTCCTAAAGGACCAGGGATAAAGAATCTTCTCTAGTCCTGAGGTTTCCTAAAGGACCAGGGATAAAGCAGTATCTTGTCTCTAGTCCTGAGTTTCCTAAAGGACCAGGGATAAAGCAGTATCTGTCTCTAGTCCTGAGGTTTCCTAAAGGCCGGGATAAAGCAGCTACTCTGTCTCTGATCCTGAAGGTTTCCAAAGAGGATAAAGCAGTTATTTTCCTAGCCAGTTTCCTTAAGGACCAGGGATAAAGACGATCTATCTCTACCTGGGTTTCCTAAAGGACCAGGGAAACAGTTTCTCTTCCGTTTCCTAAGGACCAGGGAAACAGCAGTATCTCTGTCTCTTAGTCCTGAGGTTTCCTAAAGGACCAGGGATAAAGCAGTATCTCTGTTCTGTCCTAGGTTTCCTAAAGGACCAGGATAAAGCAGTATCTCTGTCTCTAGTCCTAGGTTTCCTAAAGGACCAGGGATAAAGCTATTCTTGTTCTAGGTTCCTAAAGGCCGGGAGACAGTGATCAGTCCTGTTCCTAAAGGACAGGGTATAAAGCAGATCTATCGCTCACCTGGTTCAGTAAGGACTGTAAAGCAGTATTTGTCTCTGTCCTAGTTCAGGACCAGGGATAAACAGTATCGGTCTAATCCGAGTTTAGGACCAGGGATAAGTATCAGCCAGGTTAAGACACTACCAGTCTAGTCTGTTTCCTAAAGGCCAGGGAAAGCAGTACTCTGTCTCTATCCTGGGTTTCCTAAAGGACCAGGATAAAGCAGTATACTTGTCTTATCCTGGTTTCCCAAAGGACCAGGGATAAAGCAGTATCTCTGCTCTCTTGCTGAGGTTTCCTAAAGGACCAGGTATAAAGCATGATCTCTGTTCTAGCCAGTTCCTAAAGGACCAGGGATAAAGCAGTATCTCTGTCTCTAGTCTTTTCCTAAGGCCAGGGAAAACCAGTACTCTCTCTCTATCCTAGGTTTCCTAAGAACGGGAAAAAGCTAGTCCTGTTTCTCCTCAGGTTCAAAGGCCAGTGAAGCAGTACTGTTTATCCTGTTCTAATGACCAGGGAAACTAAAGCTATTATCCAGTCCTGTTCCTAAAGGACCAGGGTTCAAAGACATGTCAGGTTCAAAGCCAGGATAAGTCTTTCCAGGCCAGGATAAACCGGATCTAAGGTATCTTTCTAAGGACCAGGAAAAGATATCTTTCTAGTCCTAGGTTTCCTAAGGACCAGGGATAAAGTTCTCTGTCTAGTCCTGGTTTCTAAAGGACCAGGGATAAAGCTCTCTGTCTAGTCCAGATTTCCTAAAGGACCAGGATAAATCAGTATCTCGTTTCGAACCAAACGACATGACATGTTCAAGACCGGTATAAAGCTAGTCTTCCTAAGATCCAGAAAACGGATACCAGTATCTTGTCTCTGTGTTTCCTAAAGGACGAAAAGCAGTACTCTGTCTTAGTCCTGGGTTTCCTAAAGGAAGGATTAAACAGTATTCTTCTCTAGTCCTGAGGTTTCCTAAAGGACCAGGGATAACAGTTTTTCTGTTTCTCAGCCAGGATAAACCGCTAGGCTTCCTAAAGGCCAGGATAACGATTCTTTCGTCCAGGTTTTAAAGGACCAGGTAAAGTCAGTAGTCCTGAGGTTTCCTAAAGGACCAGGGATAAAGCAGTATCTCTGTCTCTAGTCCTGGGTTTCCTAAAGGACCAGGGAATAAAGCAGTATTCTGTCTCTAGTCCTGAGTCTAAAAGGCAAGATAATCGTTTCTGTTTCTAGCCTGAGGTTTCCTAAAGGAAAGGGAATAAAGCAGTATTCTTCTAGTCCTGTTCCTAAAGGACCAGGGAAAAGCAGTATCTCTGTCTCTAGTCCTTGTTTCAAAGGACCAGGGATAAAGCGTATCTCTGTCTCTAGTCCAGGTTTCCTAAAGGACCGGGATAAAAGCAGTATCTCTGTCTCTAGTCTGGGTTTCTCCTAAAAACGGCAGGATAAACAGTCTCTTCTCTATCATGACGGGTTAAAGCCAGGGATAAAGAGTTCTCTGTCTCTAGTCCTGAGGTCTAAAAGGACCGAACAGTATCTCTGTCTTAAGCCGGGTTTCCTAAGAAGACCTGGATAAAGCAGTATTCTGCCTAAAATGTTCCTAAGTCCGGGATCAAGGCCGTAATCGGTCTTAGTCTGAGTTTTCTAAAGGACCGGATAAAGCAGTATCAGCCTATCCTGAGTTTCAAAGGACCAGAGGATAAAGCAGTATCTTGTCTCTAGTCCTGGGTTCCTAAAGGACCAGGGATAAAAGCAGTATCTCTGTCTAGTCCAGGTTTCCAAAGGACCAGGGAATAAAGCAGTATCTTCTTTCCTAGGTTTCCTAAAGGACACAGGATAAAGCAGTATCCTGTCTCTAGTCCTGAGGTTTCCTAAAGACCAGGATAAAGCATATCTCTGTCTCTAGTCCGGTTTCCTAAAGGACCAGGATAAAGCAGATCTCTGTCTCTAGTCCTGGTTCCAAAGACCAGGGATAAAGCAGATCTCTGTCTAGTCCTGAGGTTTCAAAGGACCAGGGATAAAGCGATCTCTTTCTAGTCCTGAGTTCCTAAAGGACCAGGATTAAAGTAGTATTCTGTTCTAACGAGGGTTCCTAAAGGACCGGATAAACAGTTTCTGTTCTAGCTGTTTCCTAAAGCCAGGGATTAAAGCAGTATCTCTGTCTCTAGTCCTGGGTTCTAAAGGCCAGGGTATAAAGCAGTATCTCTTCTAGCCTAGCTTCTAAAGGCCAGGGGATAAAGCAGTATCTCTGTCTCTAGTCCTGAGGTTTCCTAAAGACCAGGGAATAAAGCGTATCTGTCTCTAGGACCGGTTTAAAGGACGGTAAACAGTATCTCGTCTCTATCCGAGGTTTCTAAAGACCAGGGATATCGTCTCTGTCCGAGGTCCTAAGGACCAGGGAAAAGCAGTATTCTGTCTCTGTCCTAGGTTTCCTAAAGGACCAGGATAAAGCAGTATTCTTCTTGTCCTGTTTCCTAAGTCCGAATTAACAGGACTCTGTCTATCTCGTTTCTAAGGACCAGGGTTCTAAAGACCAGGAAATCAGTTTCTAGTCCGGTTTCTAAAGGACCAGGGTAAAGCAGTATCTCTTCTCTAGTCCGGGTTTACTAAAGGACCAGGATAAAGCAGTTCTCAGTCCTGTTCCAAGGATGTAAGCCAGATTAGCTATCTTGTCAAGCCAGGGTTTCTAAAGACCAGGATAAACCAGTATCTCTGTCTCTAGTCCGGGTTTCCTAAAAGGACCAGGGAAAAGCGTATCTCTGTCTCAGTCCTGAGGTTTCCTAAAGGACCAGGGAGAAAGCAGTATCTGTTTCTAGTCCAGGTTTCCTAAAGGACCAGGGTAAAGCAGTACTTTCTAGTCCAGTTTTCCTAAAGGACCAGGGAATAAAGCGTATCTCTGTCTCTATCCTGAGGTTTCCTAAAGGACAGGGATAAAGCAGTACTGCTCTAGTCCTGAGTTTCCTAAGGCCAGGGAAACAGTATCTTGTCTGTCCAGGTTCTAAAGGACCAGGATTAAAGCGATCCTGTCTCTAGTCCGATGTTTCCTAAAGGACCAGGGATAAAGCAGTATCTTGTTCTATCCTGTTTCCTAAACCGGGATAAAGCAGTATCTGTCTCTAGTCGGTTTCCTAAAGGACCAGGGATAAAGCAGTATCTCGTCTCTAGTCTGGGTTCCAAAGGACCAGGGATAAGCAGTATCTTTCTAGTCCTAGGTTCTAAGGCCAGGGTAAGCGTATCTCTGTCTCTAGTCCAGGTTTCATAAAGGACCGGGATAAGCAGTTAATCTCTGTTCTAGTCCTGAGTTTCCCAAAGGACCAGGGATAAAGCAGTATCTTCTTCTCTGTTCCAGGGTTCAAAGGACCAGGTGATAAAAGCAGTCTCTGTCTCTAGTCCGAGTTTCCTAAGGCACGGGTATCAGTATCTTTCCTAAGACCAGGGTTACCTCTCTAGCCGGGATTAAAGCAGGTATCTAGTCTAGTCCGATGTTTCCAAAGCCAAGGGAAAAGCAGTAGCGTATCTAGTCTAGGTTTCCCAAAGGGCCAAGGCAGAAAAGCAGTATCTCTGTCTCTAGTCCTGAGGTTTCTAAAGGACCAGGTAAAGCAGATCTCTGTCTCTAGTCCTGAGGTTTCCTAAAGGACCGGAAAGGATCTTTCTCTAGTCCTGAGTTTCCTAAAGGCCAGGATAAAGCAGTATCTTCTGTCTTGTCCTGAGGTTTCCTAAAGGACCAGGGATAAAGCAGTATCTCTGTCTCTAGTCCTGAGGTTTCCAAAGGACCAGGGATAAAGCAGTATCTCTGTCTCTAGTCCTGTTTCCTAAAGGACCAGGGATAAGCAAGTCTTCGTTCTAAGTCCGGGTTTCTAAAGACGGGATCTCAGTCTTACTCTGTTCCTAGACCGGTCAAAAGACAGGTGTTAACTAGTTTCTAAGGCCAGGGCAGATTTCTTAAAGTCCAGAGTCAAAGGCCGGATCAGATCTGGTTCCTAGTAGGAGGACAGGGATAAAGCAGTATCTCTGCTCTAGTCCTGTTTCTAAAGGACCAGGATAAAGCAGTATCTCTGTCTTAGTCCCTGAGTTTCCTAAAGGACCGGATAAAGCAGTTTCTGTCTTAGTCCTGAGTTTCTAAGGACCAGGATTAAGCAGTTATCTGTCTCTAGTCCTGTTTCTAAAGGACAGGATTAAAGAGTATCTCTGTCTCTAGTCCTGTTTCCTAAAGGACCAGGGATAAACAGTATCTCTGTCTCTAGTCCTGAGGTTTCCTAAAGGACCAGGGATAAAGCAGTATCTCTGTCTCTAGTCCTGAGGTTTCCTAAAGGACCAGGGATAAAGCAGTATCTCTGTCTCTAGTCCTGAGGTTTCCTAAAGGACCAGGGATAAAGCAGTATCTCTGTCTCTAGTCCTGAGTTTCCTAAAGGACCAGGGATAAAGCAGTATCTCTGTCTCTAGTCCTGAGGTTTCCTAAAGGACCAGGGATAAAGCAGTATCTCTGTCTCTAGTCTGTTTCAAAGGATCCAGGATAAAGCAGTATCTCTGTCTCTAGTATTGAGGTTCCTAATAGGACCAGGGATAAAGAAAAGCAGTAGTATCTCTGTCTCGAGTCCTGAGGTTTCCTAAAGGACAGGGTAAAGCAGTGTTCTCTGTCTTAGTCCTGAGTTTCATAAAGGGGACCAGGGAGAAAGCAGTAGTATCTCTGTCTCTAGTTCCTGAGGTTTTCCTAAAGGACCGAGGATAAAGGCAGGTATCTCTGTATCTAGTCCTGAGGTTTCCTAAAGGACCAGGGATAAGCAAGTATCTATGTCTCTAGTCCTGAGGTTTCCTACAAGGCAGGGATAAAGCAGTTATCTCTGTGCCTCTAGTCCTTGAGGTTTCCTAAAGACCAGGGATTAATATAAAGCAGTATCTCCGTCTCTAGTCCTGCGGTTTCCTAAAGGACCAGGGATTATTAAAAACATTACTCTGTCTCTAGTTCTGTTTCCTAAAGGACAGGGATAAAGCAGTAATTCTGTCTCTAGTCATGAGGATTTCATAAGGACCAGGGAATATTAAAGCAGATCTCGTTCTAGTCCTGATGTTTTCCTAAAGGACCAGGGGTAAAGGCAGTATCTCTGTCTATAGTCTGTTGCATTAACGGACCAGGATTAAAGCAGTATCTCTGTCTTCGCCTGTTTCAAAGGACCAGGGAAAAGCAGTATCTATGTCCTAGTCCGTTTCCAAAGGACCAGGGATCAAGCAGTATCTCTGTCTCTGAGTCATGAGGTTCCTAAAGGACAGGGATAAATAAAGCAGATCTCTGTTCAGTCCTGTTTCCGAATAGGACCAGGGAAAAGCAGTATCTCTGCTCTAGTCCTGAGGTTTCCTAAAGGACCCGGGATAAAGCAGTATCTATGTTCTCTAGTCCTGTTCCTGAACGGACCAGGATAAAGCGATTCTGTCTTTTAGGAATGTTTCCTAAAGGACCAGGGAAAAGCAGATCTCTTTCTCTAGTCCTGAGGTTTCTAAAGGACCAGGGATAAAAGCAGTTATCTTGCTTAGTCCTGTTTCCTAAAGGACCAGGGAATATAAGCAGTATCTCGTCTCAAGTCCTGTTTCCTAAACGGACCAGGGATAAAGCAGGATCTCTCTCTAGTCATGTTTCCTAAAGGACCAGGGATAAAGCAGTATCTCTGTCTTATCCTGAGGTTCCTAAAGGACCAGGGATTAATAAAGGCAGTATCTATGTCTCTAGTCCTGAGGTTTCCTAAAGGACCCAGAATTTTTAAAAGGCAGTACCTGTCTCTAGTCCTGAGGTTTCCTAAAGGACAGGGTAAGCAGTATCTCTGCTCTAGTCCTGAGGTTTCCTAAAGGACAGGATAAAGCGTATCTCTGTCTCTAGCTGTTTCCTAAAGGACCAGGGATATTAGAGCAGTATATCTGTCTCTTATCCCCTTGAGGTTTCCTAAAGGACCAGGGGGATAAAAGCAGTATTCTGTTCCTTAGTCTTGAAGGTTTCCTAAAGGACCAGGGATAAAGCAGTATCCTCTGTCTCTAGTCATTGAGTTCCTAAAGGACCAGGGAATTTTAAGCCAGTATCTCTGTCTCTAATCCTGAGGTTTCCTTAAAGGACAGGGATAAAGCAGTATCTCTGTTTTAGTCCTGAGGTTTCCTAAAAAGGCCCAGGGAATAAAGCAGTACTGTCTCTAGTCCTGAGGTTTCCTAAAGGCCAGGATATAAAAAGCATGTTATCTCTGTCTCTAGCCTGGGGTTTCATAAAGGACCAGGGATAAAGCAGTATCTCTGTCTCTAGTCCTGCGGTTCTAAAGGACCAGGGCTAAAGCAGTATCTCTGTCTCTAGTCATGTTTCCTAAGGACCAGGGATACATGCAGTATAGCTGTCTTAGTCCTGGTTCCCCTAAAGGACCAGAGGATAAAGCAGGATCTCTGGCTCTAATACTGAGGTTTCCTAAGGAAGGGTATAAAGCAGTAGTATCTCTGGTTCAGTCATGAGGTTTCCTAAAGGACCAAGGATTAAAGCAGTATCTCTGTCTCTAGCCTGAGGTGCATAAAGGACCAGGGAATTAAAGCAGTATCTCTGTCTCTAGTCTGTTTCCTAAAAGGACCGGGATACAAAGCCAGTTATCTCGGTCTCAGCCTGAGGTGTGACTAAAGGGACCGGGATTTAAAGCAAGTATCTCGGTCTATAGTCCTGTTTCCTAAAGGACCAGGGATAAAGCAGTATTATCTGTCTCAGTTCATGAGTTTCCCTAAAGGACCAGGATAGCAGTATTACTCGTCTCTAGTCATGAGGTTTCCTAAAGGACCCAGGGTATAAAACAGTACCTGTCTCTAGTCCTGAGTTTCATAAAGGACAGGGATAAAGCAGATCTCTGTCTTAGTCCTGTTTCCAAAGGAAAACAGGGATAAAAGCAGTATCTCTGTCTCTAGTCCTGTTTCCTAAAGGCCCAGGGATAGATAAAGCAGTATCTCTTTCTCTAGTACTGAGGTTTCCTAAAGGACCAGTGATAAAGCAGTATCTCGTCTCTCGTCTTGAGGTTCCTAACGGGCAGGGATAAAGCCATTGTATCTTCTGTCTATTAGTCCTGCTTTCCTAAAGGCCAGGGCTTTGTAAAGCAGATCTCTGGTCTCTAGTCCTGTTCCCTAAAGACCAGGGATTTTTTTTAAAGCAGTATCTCTTTCTAGTCCCGAGGTGCCTACAGGACCAGGGATAAGCAGTATATCTGTCTCTATGTCATGAGGTGCCTAAAGGACCAGGGATTAAAGCAAGTATCTCTCGTCTTCCAGCTGTTTCCTAAGGACCAGGGATAAAGCAAGTATCTATTCTCTAGTCCGAGTGGTTTCCTAAAGGACCAGGGATAAAGCCAGAATCTGTCTTCTAGTCATGTTCCTAAAGGACCAGAGGATAAACAGTTCTCTGTCTCTAGTCATGAGGTTTTCCGACGGACAGGGGATAAAGCAAGATCTCGTCCTAGTCTGTTTCCTAAAGGACCAGGGAATAAAGCAGTATCTCTGCTCTAGTCCTTGAGGTTTCCTAAAGGACCAGGGAATAAAAGCAGTATCCTGTCTCTAGTCCGGTTTCCTAAAGGGACCAGGGACTTAAAACGCAGTATCTCTTGTCTCTGTCCTGTTTCCTAAGGACCAGGGATAAAGCAGTATCTCTGTCTCTAGTCCTGTTTATAAGGACCAGGGATATAAAGCAGTATCTCTGTCTCTAGTCCTGTTTCCTAAGGCCAGGGTATTAAAGCAGTTATCTCTGTCTATAGTCCTGAGGTTTCCTAAAGACAGGGATATAAACAGTACTCTTGTCTCAGTCCTGAGGTTTCCTAAAGGACAGGATAGCAGTATCTCTGTATTAGTTCCTGGTAGGTTTCCTAAAGGACCAGGGGATAAAGCAGTATCTATGTCTCTAGGTCCTGAGGTGTCCTAAAGGACCAGGGAATAAGCAGTAGCTCTGTTCTAGTCTGAGGTTTCCTACAGGACCAGGGATGAAGCAGTTATCTCTGTCTCTAGTCCTCCAGGTTTTCCTTAAAGGAACAGGGATTAAAAGCAGTATCTCTGTCTCTAGTCCTGAGGTTCCTAATTAGGACAGGGAAAAGCAGCATCTCGTCTTAGTCCTGTGTCATAAAGGACCAGGGATAACAGTATCTCTGTCCTAGTCCTGGGGTTCCTAAAGGACCAGGGAAAGCAAGTATCCTCGGTCTCTAGTCCTGAGGTTCTAAAGGCCCAGGGATAAAGCAGTATCTCTGTCTTAGTCCATGTTTCTAAAGGACCAGGATAAGCAGATCTTCTGTCTCTAGTCCGAGGTTGCCTAAAGCCCAGGGATAAAGCAGTATCTCTATCTCTAGTTCTGAGGTGCTAAGGACCCAGGATGAAGCAGTAGTATCTCGTTCTAGTCCTGTTCCTAAGGACCAGGATAAAGCAGTATCTCTGTCTCTAGTCCTGAGGTTTCATAAGGACCAGGAATTTAAAACAGTATCTCTGTATCTAGTCCGGAGGTTTCCTAAAGGACCAGATAAAGCAGTATATCTGGCTTCTAGTCATGTTTCCTAAAGGACCAGGGATAAAGCAGTATCTCGTCTCTAGTCATGAGGTTCCTAAAAGGACCAGGGAATTAAAGCAGTAGTCTAGTTCTGTCTGTGCCTAAAGGACCAGGGATGAAAGCAGTATCTCTTGTCTCGAGTCTGTTACTAAAGGACCAGGGAATAAAAGCAGTTATCTTGTCTCTAGTCCGGAGGTTTCATAAAGGACCAGGGATAAAAGCAGTATTCTCTGTCTCTAGTCTTGAGGTTTCCTAAAGGACCAGGGAGAAAGCAGTATCGCTCTTAGTTCCTGAGGTTTCATAAAGGACCAGGCTTAAAGCAGTATCTCTGTCTCTAGTCCTAGAGGTTTCCTAAAGGACCAGGAAATTAAAGCAGTATCTTCCGTCTCTAGTCCTGAGGGTTCCTAAAGACCCAGGGATAAAGCAGTATCTCTGTCTCTAGTCCTGAGGTTTCCTAAAGGACCAGGGAAGAAGCGTATATCTGTCTCTAGTTCCTGAGTTTCCTAAAGGAACCAGGGATAAAGCAGTATCTCTGTCCGCTAGTCCTGAGTTCCTAAAGGGACCCGGGAATTAAAGCAGTTCTCTCTGTCTTAGTCCTGAGGTTCCTAAAGGACAGGGATAAAGCAGTATCTCTTGTCTCCTAGTCCTGTTTCCTAAAGGACCAGGGATAAAGCAGTTCTCTGCTCTAGTCGTGAGGTTTCCCTAAAGGACAGGATTATTAAAGCAGTATCTCTGTCTTCTAGTACTGAGGTTGCCTAAAGGACAGGATAAAGCAGTATCTCTGTCTCATATCCTGTTTCCTAAAGGACCAGGATTTAAAGCAGATCTCGTCTCTAGTCCTGAGGGTTCCTAAACGGACCAGGGATAAAAGCCGTTATCTATGTCTATAGTCCTGTTCCTAAAGGGACCAGGGATAAAGCAGTATCTCTGTCTCTAGTCATGAGGTTCTAAAGGACCAGGGATAACGCAGTATCTCTGTATCTAGCCGGTTTCCTAAAGAACAGGGAACTGAAGAGATCTATGTCTATAGTCCTGTTTCCTAAAGGACCAGGGATAAAGCTAGTATCTATGGCTCTAGTCCTGAGGTTTCATAAAGGACCAGGGATAAAAGCAGTATCTCGTCTCTTAGTCTTGAGGTTTTCCTAAGGACCAGGATAAAGCAGTATCTCTCGCTTATGTCTAGTCCTGAGGTTTTTTTCCTAAAGGACTCAGTGGCCTATTTATTTTTAGTAGCAGTTTCTCTGTATCTAGTTCCTGAGGTTTCCTTAAAGACCAGGGATAAAGCAGTATCTATGTCTCGAGGTCCTGAGGTTTCCTAAAGGACCAGGGATTAAAGCAGTATTCTCTGCTCTGTACTGAAGGTTTCCTAAAGGACAGGGAATTAAAGCAGTATCTCTGTTCTAGGTCCTGAGGTTCCTAAAGGAACAGGGATAACAGCAGTATCTCTGTCGTAGTCTGAGGTTTCCTAAAGGACCAGGGATAAAGCAGTATCTCTGTTAGTCCTGAGGTAGGTTCCTAAAGGACCAGGGATAAAGCAAGGTATCTTGTCTTAGTCATGTATTCCTAAAGGACCAGGGATAAAGCAGTATCTCTGTCTCTAGTCCTGAGGTTTCCTAAAGGACCAGGGATAAAGCAGTATCTCTGTCTCTAGTCCTGAGGTTTCCTAAAGGACCAGGATTTTTAAAGAGTATCTTGTCTCCTAGTCCTGTTTCCTAAAGGACCAGGAGTCAGAAAGTCAGTATCTCTTGTCTCTATGTCCTGAGGTTCCTAAAGGACAGGGATATAAAGCAGTATCTCTGTTCTCTATTCTGAGGTTCCTTAAAGGACCAGGGATAAAGCATGTACCCTGTCTCTAGTCCTGTTTCCTAAAGGACCAGGATGAAGCAGTATCTCGTCTCTAGTCCTGTTTCCTAAAAGGGACAGGATTTTAAAGCAGTATCTCGTCTCTAGTCCTGTTCCTAAAGGACCAGGGATAAGCAGTATCTATGTTCTCTCAGTACTGAGGTTTTATAAGACCAGGGATGTAATTAAAAGCAGTATCTCTGTCTCTATCCTCGAGGTTCCGAAAGGACCAGGGATAAAGCAGTATCTCTGTCTCTAGTCCTGTTTCCTAAAGGACCAGGGATAAAGCAGTTATCTCGTCCTAGTCTGGGGTTTCCTAAAGACCAGGGCTGATAAAGCAGTATCTCTGTCTCGATACAAGAAGGTTTCACTAAAGGACCAGGGATCAAGCAGTATCCTGTCTCTAGGATATGAGGTTTTCCTAAAGGACCAGGGATTTAGGTTGATCAACGCAGTACTCTGTCTCTAGTTAATGTATGGTGGAGTTTTTGGGGTATGTATGCCAGTCGCCGTTTGGAAGGACTGAGTAAAAATGGCAGTGATTAATGGCGCCTCAAATTGCACTCTATTCCTTTGACCAGAGCCCCAGTAATTCCTAAAGTGCACTACTTTAGACCAGAGAATGGACACCCTATTCCCTTATATGTGCACCACTTTAGACCAGAGAATGGCACCTCTATTCCATATATAGTCCGCCTTTAGGACACAGGATGGCACCCTATTCCTATACAGTGCACTACTTTAGAACCAGAGAATGGCACCCTATTCCCTAATTATAGGCACCACTTTTAGACCAGCGAAGGCACCCTATTCCCATATAGTGGCCACTATTTAGACCCAGAGAAGGCACCCTCTTCCCTATATAGTGCAAGACTTGAGACCCGAGAATGGCCCAACCTATCCCTTATATAAGGGCACTACTTTAGACCAGAGAATATGACACCCTTATTCCCTATATAGTGCATACTTTTAGACCAGAGAATGGAACATATTCCCTATATGTGCACATTTGACCAGAGAATGTACCCTATTTCCCCTATTATATGACACTAATTTAGACAAGAAGTAATGGCCCCACCCTATTCCCTATATAGTACACTACTTAGACAGAGATGGTCCACCACCTATTCCCTCCATTAGTTGGCAATACTTAGACCAGAGAAGGCACCATTCCCTATATAGTGCACTGCACTACATTTCGACCAGAGAATGGCCACCCGTTCCCTAATAGTGCATACTGTATAGAACAGAGAATGACACCCTTATTTCCCTATATAGTGCACGACTTTAGACCAGAGAAGGGCACCACTATTCCCTATAGAGTGCACACTTTAGACCAGAGAAAGTGACCACCCCTATACTATCCCTCATAGGCACTACTTAGACCAGGAGAATGGCACCTAGTCCATATATAGTGAAACACTACATTTAGACCAGAGAATGGCACCCTATTCCCCTATATAGTGCACTACTTAGACCAGGAATAGACACCCTAGTCCCTATAAGTGCACTACTTTAGACCAGCGAATGGCACCCTATTCCCTATAGAGTTGCACTACTTGACCAGCGAATGACACCCTAACTATTCCTAAATTAGAGCAACTACGTTAACCAGAGAATGGCACCTATTCCTATATAGTGCACACTTTAGACCAGAGAATGACAACCATATAACTGTTCCTAAATAGAGCAATACTTAGACAGAGGAGAGAAATGGACACCCTATCCCTATATAGTGCAACGACGTAGGGACTAGGGTAACCATTTGGGGACACAACATGAAATGAAAGTGTCTCCCTCCCATCATGAGGAAACATTGGACAGTCCATCCAATACTGGCCCCTCATGTTCTATGCCATGTATCCCAATACCCTGTTGACCGAAGAGCAACACATTCAAGAAGAAGATATTACAACATCCACAAATCAAATCAACATGTCTTTAGAGATGGAATCCGCATTAGGGAAAACAGCACCACTGTCCTCCCCAGCAACCTTGTTATTGTTTTGGTTTAGTGGACCAAACGGAGGTGAGTTGCGGCGGGCAGTGTGGTAAGTGCCGATTCTGCTGTTTTATCGCACGTGCAATGATGTCCAAGGGGGAAAAAAACGGTGTTTGTTGTTTGCAGTAACTTCTTTGTGGTTGTAATTTCTCAAACATCCGTGTCTGTTTCACCATTGAGGACTCCAGCTTTAATATAATATCCCAAATGGACGTGGCTGTTTCACCACTAAGGACTCCAGCTTTAATATAATATCCCAAATGGACGTGGCTGTTTCACCACTAAGGACTCCAGCTTTAATATAATATCCCAAATGGACGTGGCTGTTTCACCACTAAGGACTTCAGCTTTGAAGTGCATTTAAAATTGCAACACACTTTACAGTAAAACAATAAAATGAAAATAAGTTAATTGCTATGTAGATTAATGATATAGGCTATGATGCACTCTTGTGAAATAATTGCGCCTTGTTATTAATGCTTGACTTGGTAGATTACCATACTGGCCATGCACAGTGATTCTGATTTCATAATCCTTTTGCTCCTGGGGCTTTACACTGCTATGACCTTAACCTCTCTGGGGCTTTACACTGCTATGACCTTAACCTCTCTGGGGCTGTACACTGCTATGACCTTAACCTCTCTGGGGCTTTACACTGCTATGACCTTAACCTCTCTGGGGCTTTACACTGCTATGACCTTAACCTCTCTGGGGCTGTACACTGCTATGACCTTAACTCTCCTGGGGCTTTGTTTTTTTTTTTTTTTTAACACCATGCGATGACCTTAACCTCTCTGGGGCTTACACTGCTATGACCTTAAACCTCTTCTGGGAGGGCTATGTAACACGCTATGACCTTAACCTCTCTGGGGGCTATTACACTGCATGACCTTAACCTCATGGGGCTTTTACACTGCTATTACCTTAAAACCTCTCTGGGTGCTTTACACTGCGATGACCTAACCTCTTCTGGGGCTCTACACTGCTATGAACTTAACCTCTAGGAGCTTTAAACTGCTATGACCTTAACCCTCTCTGGGCTTTTACATGCTATGACCTTAACCCTCTTGGGGCTATACACTGCTTGACCTTAACATCAGGGGGGGATTTACACTGCTAGACCTTAACCTCTCTGAATGCAAGCTCAGCCCGGAAACAGTAAACACTACAAGACTATGAACCATACCCCAATATTGGATGGCTATCAAACCCTTCCCTTCTACAGTGAGAAAAAACAACCCACTCTCCTCTACAGTGAGACTTATCCACCCACTCTCTCTTATACGTGGAGACTTATCAACCACTCTCTCTCTACAGTGAGACTTAACAACCCACTCACTCTCTTCTACGTGAGAATTATCAACCATCTCTCTCTCTCTACAGTGGAGGACTTATCAACCCACTCTTCTATTCCCTCCTACGTGAGACTTTATCAAACACACTCTCTCTCTATCTACAGTGAGACTGTATCAACCCACTCTCTCTCTACAGTGAGAATCATCAAACCCATAATCTCTACAGTGAGACTTGTATCAACCCACTCTCTCTCTACAGGAGACTTACAACCAATCTCTCTCTAAGTGAGACTTAAAAACCCACGCACTCTATCGCTACAGTAGAGATTATCAACCACTCTCTATCTATCCTACAGAGTGAGACTTATCAAACCCAATCTCTCTCTCTCTAAAGTGAGACTTATCAACCCACTATATCTCTACAGTGAGGACGTATCAACCACTCTCCTCTACTGGAGGACTTACAACCCACTTCACTCTCTCTCTACAGTGAGACTATCAACCCACTATCTCTACAGTGAGACTTACACCCACTCTCTCTTACAGTGAGACTTATCACCCACTCTAGCTCTCTACCGTGAGCACTATCAACCCACTCTCTCTCTCGACAGTGAGACTTATCAACACAATCTCGCTCTACAGTGAGACTCATCAAACCACCACGCTCTCTCTACAGTGAGATTATAAACCCACCGGCACTCTCGCTTCTCTACAATGAGACTTAATCAATCCACTCTCTTCTCTCTACAGTGAGACTTATCAACCCACTCTCTCTCTACAGTGAGGACTTATCAACTCACTTCTCCTCGACAGTGAGACGTTATCAAACCCACTCTCTCTCTCTACAGTGAGACTTGACAACCCACTCTCTCTCTACAGTGAGACTTATCAACCCACTCTCTCTCTACAGTGAGACTTATCAACCCACTCTCTCTCTACAGTGAGACTTATCAACCCACTCTCTCTCTACAGTGAGACTTATCAACCCACTCTCTCTCTACAGTGAGACTTATCAACCCACTCTCTCTCTACAGTGAGACTTATCAACCCACTCTCTCTCTACAGTGAGACTTATCAACCCACTCTCTCTCTACAGTGAGACTTATCAACCCACTCTCTCTCTACAGTGAGACTTATCACCCACTCTCTCTCTACAGTGAGACTTATCAACCCACTCTCTCTCTACAGTGAGACTTATCAACCCACTCTCTCTCTACAGTGAGACTTATCAACCCACTCTCTCTCTACAGTGAGACTTATCAACCCACTCTCTCTCTACAGTGAGACTATCAACCCACTCTCTCTCTACAGTGAGACTTATCAACCCACTCTCTCTCTACAGTGAGACTTATCAACCCACTCTCTCTACAGTGAGACTTATCACCCACTCTCTCTCTACAGTGAGACTTATCAACCCACTCTCTCTCTACAGTGAGACTTTATCAACCCACTCTCCTCTACAGTGAGACTTATCACCCACTCTCTCTCTACAGTGAGAACTTAATCAACCCACTCTCTCTCTACAGTGAGACTTATCAACCCACTCTCTCTCTACAGTGAGACTTATCAACCCACTCTCTCTCTATACAGTGAGACTTATCAACCCACTCTCTCTCTACAGTGAGACTTATCAACCCACTCTCTCTCTCTACAGTGAGACTTATCAACCCACTCTCTCTCTCTCTACAGTGAGACTTATCAACCCACTCTCTCTACAGTGAGACTTATCAACCCACTCTCTCTCTCTACCGTGAGACTTATCAACCCACTCTCTCTCTCTACCGTGAGACTTATCAACCCACTCTCTCTCTCTACAGTGAGACCTATTCTCTATATAGTGCACTGCTTTGGACCAGGGTGAAAAGTAGTGTAATATGTAGAGAATAGAATATACTAATCAGTCAATATGTCTGAGGGGGTAGTAAGCAGGCTTCAGTCAATATGTCTGAGAGGGGTAGTAAGCAGGCTACAGAAAATATGTCTGAGAGGGGTAGTAAGCAGGCTACAGTCAATATGTCTGAGGGGGTAGTAAGCAGGCTACAGTCAATATGTCTGAGAGGGGTAGTAAGCAGGCTACAGTAAATATGGGAAACTATTTACATAATAATCTAACACATGAGTAACCATCAACCCCTCGCCTCGCTTGGTCGGTCTGTCTGAGGCACTGTGACCTTTACAGAGAACATTCATCTGATGACATCATCACCTAGGGGTCGGAGGTCAGAGCTGTTATGATGATGTTATATATATTTACAGTGGGGGAAAAAAGTATTTAGTCAGCCACCAATTGTGCAAGTTCTCCCACTTAAAAAGATGAGAGAGGCCTGTAATTTTCATCATAGGTACACGTCAACTATGACAGACAAATTGAGGGAAAAAAATCCAGAAAAATCACATTGTAGGATTTTTTATGAATTTATTTGCAAATGATGGTGGAAAATAAGTATTTGGTCACCTACAAACAAGCAAGATTTCTGGCTCTCACAGACCTGTTGTAAGGGATCGGGGGTTGGCTGGGTCTAGACAGAGTCTGACACTTCCCCGATCTACAGAGAGGGGGAGTCATCAGACTCGATCTGGTTCACCTGAGTTCTGAGCACACCTGTCCGTAATTAGGGTAGGATATAAGGTGTGCTCAGAAGCTCAGTCGGCGCGAGGTATTGTTCCATTGTGACTTGCTAAGCGTTTTGTTCCGAGAGAGAGAGAGAGTTTGTTGTTTTTGATTACCCGTGTATCCGACCTGTGCCTTGTTGTTTGACTCCCCGAATTGCTTAATCCTCTGCTTGTCTACCCCAGTGATTACCGTTCTCTGATCCTGTGCCTGTGCCCTCGACTACGACTAAGCCCGCTCCATTGGTACCTTTGCCTGTCTATGCCTGGCCCGGTTTTGACCACAGCCCGCCCGACCACGATTAAGCTATTTCCTTGTCTGTACTCTAATAAAGCATCGCTATTCTGCGATTGGATCTTACCACTCTGTCCGAGTATTCATTACACCTGTAACTTCTTCTTTAAGAGGCTCCTCTGTCCTCCACTCGTTACCTGTATTAATGGCACCCGTTTGAACTTGTTATCAGTATAAAAGACACCTGTCCACAACCTCAAACAGTCACACTCCAAACTCCACTATGGCCAAGACCAAAGAGCTGTCAAAGGACACCAGAAACAAAATGGTAGACCTGCACCAGGCTGGGAAGACTGAATCTGCAATAGGTAAGCAGCTTGGTTTGAAGAAATCAACTGTGGGAGCAATTATTAGGAAATGGAAGACATACAAGACCACTGATAATCTCCCTCGATCTGGGGCTCCACGCAAGATCTCACCCCGTGGGGTCAAAATGATGACAAGAACGGTGAGCAAAAATCCCAGAACCACACGGGGGGACCTAGTGAATGACCTGCAGAGAGCTGGGACCAAAGTAACAAAGCCTACCATCAGTAACACACTACGCCGCCAGGGACTAAAATCCTGCAGTGCCAGACGTGTCCCCCTGCTTAAGCCAGTACATGTCCAGGCCCGTCTGAAGTTTGCTAGAGTGCATTTGGATGATCCAGAAGAGGATTGGGAGAATGTCATATGGTCAGATGAAACCAAAATAGAACTTTTTGGTAAAAACTAAACTCGTCGTGTTTGGAGGACAAAGAATGCTGAGTTGCATCCAAAGAACACCATACCTACTGTGAAGCATGGGGGTGGAAACATCATGCATTGGGGCTGTTTTTCTGCAAAGGGACCAGGACGACTGATCCGTGTAAAGGAAAGAATGAATGGGGCCATGTATCGTGAGATTTTGAGTGAAAACCTCCTTCCATCAGCAAGGGCATTGAAGATGAAACGTGGCTGGGTCTTTTAGCATGACAATGATCCCAAACACACCGCCCGGGCAACAAAGGAGTGGCTTCGTAAGAAGCATTTCAAGGTCCTGGAGTGGCCTAGCCAGTCTCCAGATCTCAACCCCATAGAAAATCTTTGGAGGGAGTTGAAAGTCCATGTTGCCCAGCGACAGCCCCAAAACATCACAGCTCTAGAGGAGATCTGCATGGAGGAATGGGCCAAAATACCAGCAACAGTGTGTGAAAACCTTGTGAAGACTTACAGAAAATGTTTGACCTGTGTCATTGCCAACAAAGGGTATGTAACAAAGTATTGAGAAACTTTTGTTATTGTCCAAATACTTATTTTCCACCATAATTTGCAAATAAATTCATAAAAAATCCTACAATGTGATTTCCTGGAAAAAAAATCTCATTTTGTCTGTCATAGTTGACGTGTACCTATGATGAAAATTACAGGCCTCTCTCATCTTTTTAAGTGGGAGAACTTGCACAATTGGTGGCTGACTAAATACTTTTTTCCCCCACTGTATATATGAGGTCAGAGTAGAAGAAGGTTGGTTGTATTGGACTTGTGCGTGAGCCCTGGTCAAAAGTAGTGCACTATATAGGGAATAGGGTGCCATTCTCTGGTCTAAAGTAGTGTACTATATAGGGAATAGGGTGCCATTCTCTGGTCTAAAGTAGTGCACTATATAGGGAATAGGGTGCCATTCTCTGGTCTAAAGTAGTGCACTATATAGGGAATAGGGTGCCATTCTCTGGTCTAAAGTAGTGCACTATATAGGGAATAGGGTGCCATTCTATGGTCTAAAGTAGTGCACTATATAGGGAATAGGGTGCCATTCTCTGGTCTAAAGTAGTGCACTATAGAGGGAATAGGGTGCCATTCTCTGGTCTAAAGTAGTGCACTATATAGGGAATAGGGTGCCATTCTCTGGTCTAAAATAGTGCACTATATAGGGAATAGGGTGCCATTCTCTGGTCTAAAGTAGTGCACTACATAGGGAATAGTGTGCCATTCTCTGGTCTAAAGTAGTGCACTATATAGGGAATAGGGTGCCATTCTCTGGTCTAAAGTAGTGCACTATATAGGGAATAGGGTGCCATTCTCTGGTCTAAAGTAGTGCACTATATAGGGAATAGGGTGCCATTTGGGACTAACGCCAGTTATAAGGCTTGTTATAAGGCTTTATTGGTTATTGTGTCAGAGAAACTGTAGGAATAATTAGATTCTACTGTCTAACAACACCTGATTTATTCTGGATTGAACTCCATCGAATAATGTGAAGGGCTGCAGAAAACAATCTTTGAAACAACATTGTTCAATGTCCATGCTTAGACTCCGGTTATAATGTCAATAAATAGTGTGTGTGTGTGGCTCTAAAACAGTTTTTTGATTTGACTGTACTGGTCCAGATCATTATGATTCATGAATTCAACCCAACAACACCGTTTTAATAACATTTCGCCCACTGAGTATTTACTCCGGTTTAAAACGATAGGTTACTAAACATCATACTGCAGCCATATAAGTCATTCAATTGCAACAGTAATGAGCAGGCTACGCTATTAACGGGCCTGCAAGGAAAATAAATAGTTGCCGGTTAAACGATTATCTCTTTGTTCACCAAGTGGTACTGTCAGGCCTACTATCATGTAGGATATAAACAGAGGTGGGTCTATAGCCTATTAAACGCAAAACACAGAAATAACTAATTCGCTGTCGTATCTGGTTTCGTTGTGAGTCGGTGACGTCGCGGTGGAGAGAAGCTTTTACTCAAAGCATCTTGCAATCGAAAGCGACTGCTGGTTGTTTTCAGGCGAGGAGAGTTCAGAGTTTCACCGCTGAGCCGTGAAATGAGGAGGAACAGCTGATGTAGCGCAGAGGCAGCAACACACACAGCCCGGCTTCGACCTGTGCGGAGTGGGGGAGGGGAGCTTTCCTTTCACGCTCCGACAGAAAATCCGCTTTCCCAAGTCCACAAAAAACACTCAAAGGCTTTCTTTTTTTTATATATATATATAAAGCGTTGTTACTCTTACATGTGAATGAGTTTGAGGAATTTATTTGTAGGCCCTATAAAAAGTATACCAGCCTGTAAATTATCGAGTTTAGTCCACTACCTGTGAAGGATCGGTTGACCAAACGGTCCCCGCTTTAGAACGCCTGGTTGAAAACGGTGCGTTGAAATCCCCCAAGGGTTTGCACGTTACATTAATATGACCGATGGAGTACAGCTCGAGGCAAGTGAACAACACGAATAAAGTCACTTCCTTTAGAACGTCGATAGAATGGAATGGATATCCGCCGAGCCGCCTGAAAACAGTCGAGTGTTTTAGCGAGCAAGCGGCGGTTCAGCGCTGCCACTGTCCATGGTGCTACTTTTTTCACATAGTGGCCATAGGCCCACTCTTATTGCTGCCTGTGTTTTGCTGTATCTTTGGGAACATTTCTGTGTTTTACAAGTGGAAATGATATTGTAATATGTATTCCAGACCTATTTTACAGTATTTTAGAACACCACACACACTGCTTAGCTGCGTTTTTTTTTCTTTCTTATTAATTTGTATTCGAAACTAGCCTTCTCTAGGCTAGGTTACTCCTGTGGTGTTTTCTCTGAGTTCATTTGAAAAGAATAGGAACGCTATCTCTGTTTCACATCAACTCTCAACTCACATCCTCCCCGTGGCGGACAGACACAGACCCACTCCGAGGCGCTGATTGGCTGCTCGCCGCCCCAGCTCGCGTCGGTCTGAAGCCATATGCAGCAGCGGCAACTCCTGATTGGCTCAGCCCGCACCCCCCCCTTCGCGCAGCACGCCAGAGGAGCTCCAATGGCGGCTTGACCTGTGTTCCTTGGAGGAGGGAGGACGCGGGAGGGAGGGAGGGAGGGGGAGGGAGACAAATCCTTGAGCACAGGGTGAGGGGTGTCAGATTGGAAAAAGCAGAAATGTATTTGTGTGAGCAAAACGTCACACGCCGTAGGCTACTTGCTGTTAGCTATGTGACCCGTTTCTCGGTCAGAACAAAATGGCTAACTGCCCATCTACAGCCCGATCTCCGTGTTACAACAGAGAGTCTATTATCTATTTCAGATAATATGCTACTAACTTCAGACCGTTTGTTTATGTTCAATTGATCTTCTGTATACTAGTTAGAAAGACACAGAAAGATGTGGAATGATTTAAGACTATAATGCTTTTAACATATAATTCAGTAGGGGTTTATTTACGAAGTTGGCACACACAAGCGCACGTTTTGATAAATGCAGTGAACAATTCTTAACTGGGCATCTAAGCACATAGGTCTATAGTGAACAGAAGTGTACGCCTGTTTGGTTTTCAAGCTGACTAGCTAAATCAATTAAGGGGAGAACACAACCTTTAAATGACCTCAGCTCACTTCTCCTGGTGCTTTTACAGGGCAGAGTGTTCTACTTGGAATGCAGTTAGAACAATAAATAACTAGTTTTCCTCTCCATGAAAATACCCCGATGTCCCTCTGTGTTAAAGAGCATGGTTGGAGCTAGCTCTATGTTTACTTTGGTAACAACCTAGTAGTAACAGTAGGTCTGTTATTCTATTCTATTTGAAAATAATATATACACGGTGATAAAGCCTACCCGTATGCACATTCCTGGAATTAATAAAATAGGTATCTATCCTGGACTTAATAATATAGTTAACTATCCTGGACTTAATAATATAGTTATCTATCCTGGACTTAATAATATAGTTAACTATCCTGGACTTAATAATATAGTTATCTATCCTGGACTTGATATAGTTATCTATCCTGGACTTAATAATATAGTTATCTATCCTGGACTTAATAATATAGTTATCTATCCTGGACTTAATAAAATAGTTATCTATCCTGGACTTAATAATATAGTTATCTATCCTGGACTTAATATAGTTATCTATCCTGGACTTAATAATATAGTTATCTATCCTGGACTTAATATAGTTATCTATCCTGGACTTAATAATATAGTTATCTATCCTGGACTTAATAATATAGTTATCTATCCTGGACTTAATAATATAGTTATCTATCCTGGACTTAATATAGTTATCTATCCTGGACTTAATAATATAGTTATCTATCCTGGACTTAATAATATAGTTATCTATCCTGGACTTAATATAGTTATCTATCCTGGACTTAATAATATAGTTATCTATCCTGGACTTAATATAGTTATCTATCCTGGACTTAATAATATAGTTATCTATCCTGGACTTAATATAGTTATCTATCCTGGACTTAATAATATAGTTATCTATCCTGGACTTAATAATATAGTTATCTATCCTGGACTTAATATAGTTATCTATCCTGGACTTAATATAGTTATCTATCCTGGACTTAATATAGTTATCTATCCTGGACTTAATATAGTTATCTATCCTGAACTTAATATAGTTATCTATCCTGGACTTAATATAGTTATCTATCCTGAACTTAATATAGTTATCTATCCTGGACTTAATAATATAGTTATCTATCCTGGACTTAATATAGTTATCTATCCTGGACTTAATATAGTTATCTATCCTGGACTTAATATAGTTATCTATCCTGAACTTAATATAGTTATCTATCCTGGACTTAATAATATAGTTATCTATCCTGGACTTAATAATATAGTTATCTATCCTGGACTTAATAATATAGTTATCTATCCTGGACTTAATATAGTTATCTATCCTGAACTTAATAATATAGTTATCTATCCTGGACTTAATATAGTTATCTATCCTGGACTTAATATAGTTATCTATCCTGGACTTAATAATATAGTTATCTATCCTGGACTTAATATAGTTATCTATCCTGGACTTAATATAGTTATCTATCCTGGACTTAATAATATAGTTATCTATCCTGGACTTAATATAGTTATCTATCCTGGACTTAATATAGTTATCTATCCTGGACTTAATATAGTTATCTATCCTGGACTTAATAATATAGTTATCTATCCTGGACTTAATATAGTTATCTATCCTGGACTTAATAATATAGTTATCTATCCTGGACTTAATAATATAGTTATCTATCCTGGACTTAATAATATAGTTATCTATCCTGGACTTAATAATATAGTTATCTATCCTGGACTTAATAATATAGTTATCTATCCTGGACTTAATAATATAGTTATCTATCCTGGACTTAATAATATAGTTATCTATCCTGGACTTAATATAGTTATCTATCCTGGACTTAATAATATAGTTATCTATCCTGGACTTAATATAGTTATCTATCCTGGACTTAATAATATAGTTATCTATCCTGGACTTAATATAGTTATCTATCCTGGACTTAATAATATAGTTATCTATCCTGGACTTAATATAGTTATCTATCCTGGACTTAATATAGTTATCTATCCTGGACTTAATAATATAGTTATCTATCCTGGACTTAATATAGTTATCTATCCTGGACTTAATATAGTTATCTATCCTGGACTTAATAATATAGTTATCTATCCTGGACTTAATATAGTTATCTATCCTGGACTTAATAATATAGTTATCTATCCTGGACTTAATAATATAGTTATCTATCCTGGACTTAATATAGTTATCTATCCTGGACTTAATAATATAGTTATCTATCCTGGACTTAATAATATAGTTATCTATCCTGGACTTAATATAGTTATCTATCCTGGACTTAATATAGTTATCTATCCTGGACTTAATAATATAGTTATCTATCCTGGACTTAATATAGTTATCTATCCTGAACTTAATCAAATAGTTATCTATCCTGGACTTAATATAGTTATCTATCCTGGACTTAATAATATAGTTATCTATCCTGGACTTAATATAGTTATCTATCCTGGACTTAATCAAATTGTTATCTATCCTGGACTTCATAAAATAGTTATCTATCCTGGACTTAATAATATAGTTATCTATCCTGGACTTAATCAAATAGTTATCTATCCTGGACTTAATAAAATAGTTATCTATCCTGGACTTCATAAAATAGTTATCTATCCTGGACTTAATAATATAGTTATCTATCCTGGACTTAATCAAATAGTTATCTATCCTGGACTTAATATAGTTATCTATCCTGGACTTAATAATATAGTTATCTATCCTGGACTTAATATAGTTATCTATCCTGGACTTAATCAAATTGTTATCTATCCTGGACTTCATAAAATAGTTATCTATCCTGGACTTAATAATATAGTTATCTATCCTGGACTTAATCAAATAGTTATCTATCCTGGACTTAATAAAATAGTTATCTATCCTGGACTTCATAAATAGTTATCTATCCTGGACTTAATATATAGTTATCTATCCTGGACTTAATCAAATAGTTATCTATCCTGGACTTAATAAAATAGTTATCTATCCTGGACTTCATAAAATAGTTATCTATCCTGGACTTAATAATATAGTTATCTATCCTGGACTTAATCAAATAGTTATCTATCCTTGCAATATTGTGGACCGCCTGTGTATGTTTTCAAGAGTGCGCATGACTGAGTGTGTGCTTGTGTCACGGAGGCGGAGAGAAAGACAGACGAGGGGAGAGTTCTGGTCTTTCACTGCTCCATCCGGGAACTTCCCAATTAGAATTGACAGCCGAAGCGCAACTTTTCCCCATGCAAAGTGAAATCAAGCCGCGCACTCGGACAAAATATAGTCCCCACTATTCAACAAAAAAATATCGAAAGAAAAATAAATCGACCGTTTGGAGAGGATGCGTCGACACGGCGTTCTTTTTTGGAGTGGATCTGTCCAGGTACTGAAACCTTTCCGCCGTGTTTGGAGCACTTTGCTCAGCGGCGTAAAGTGAGTGATGAGCCCTCTACACAGCAAAGAAGCGAGAACTTGCTTTGCAGCCTGAGTAGTTCTTCTTTCGATTGTTATTGTCGCTTTAAAAAAAACATCGAATTCACTTAAACTTCACATTGATTACATCGAAAGTGGTATAAAAGTGTTTTTGAACTCGGAACATGGAACTACAATGCCTGCAAGAGGCGTTGAAAGTCGAGATCCAATGTCATCAGGTAAAACGAAACATCGTTTTATTCTACCCTTTATTTGTGGTCTTTTGAGCGAGTGAGAGGTGTGTAGGAAAAAAATCAGAGCTGGGGGGATCAAACGTGAGATGTTTGCTTTCCTAGCGAGAAAATAAGTATGTGGTCCGCTATGTTTCGCTTCTGTGTGCGGTGACGCCATAACCTGCACTTTCAGATGAGAGTGGGGTACTTTTTAGAGTACTTTGTTATTGTCGTGGGTCTTGTTTCGAGCAACAAGAACTGGGAGTAATAATGCGGTGGGTCCTGTGTGGCGAGCAGGACGCGACCTGAATATTTATGAGCTGTAGAAACTGACTCGCTCTATGCTCGCTGCTTTGATCTTGCCTTACATATTAAACTTGAAACACTTTTCTAATTCCTCTTTCGTTTCTTCTTCTTCTCCGGTTAGAAACTAGTTGCACAGATGAAGCAAGACCCGCAGGTAAATGTATATTTCTGAAGCCTTGCAATCGTCCTCTAGACACGGCTAGTTACATTGGGGAGTGTGGCAGAAAACTTTATCAGCATACATCTCTTTATTGTCTTGTAACCCCTGTTTACTTAGCAGAGTTTCCACCTGCTTTGTCCTCAATGTGACTTTGGGTTTTTATAACGCAACGACATAAGTTTGGTACGTGTCGACATTGTTAGGCTACACTTGGGTGTTTTTTGGTCCCCTTTTTATAAATCATATTATTACACTGATAATGTTTTGTTCCATTGTAGGATGGAGAGCTTAAGAAACAACTACACGAGAGACACGACAGAATAACAGCCCTAAGCGAAAAACAAGTAAGAACCCCCATGGCATATTTTTTGCTTTATTGTATGTTATCGTAGGCTATATCGTCATTCATGTCACGGCGTAGCCTTGTATTGTGTGAGACCGTTATGTTCAGGACAATGTGCTGTGTTTCAAAGGTTTCAAAGTAACGGAATTGATTTAGTCTTTGCTCTCCCCCCCTAAAGTCGTCGTGTTGCAGAATTCCTCGGCGTATCCTGGTGATTCCGTCCTGATACTCTTTAAGTTGTGTAACATGAAAATGTAGAAAAATGTAGCGTCCATTTTGAGTAAGTCGACATGTTTCAGGAGAGTAAGAAAGGAGATGCTGAAGTATCCGCTCTGCACTTGTTTACACGTCAAGCATCAAGTTTTTACTATTCTGACTATTCATAGATATTCATCGCTGAATGAATACGTGTTTTTGTTGCTTCTAAATGGACTTTATTTGTTACTTTATAGCCAGTCGTGGGGTATTATATATTCTTGGTCACATGACGGTAAATGTTGCTTTTGATTCGATCGCAGCTTACACTTTCACTTTTTTTTTTAAAAAACTACATCTAGTATCAAATTGGCCAAGATTAACTTTTGGCTTCTAATAAGTGATTGAAACTGATTTGCATGTATTCCTAATGAGTATTTTGAAGGGTAAAGTGAAAGACTTGGTTAAAGTACAGCTCTTCCGCCCTGAACACGGGAGCTATGTTTCAGCACCACAGAACAGATGCCGTTGAACACTTAAAGTCACAACGCTCCTTCTACACTGCCGGGCTCAATTTAGGAAGTTACCGAAGCCACTAAGGAACACAAAACAGACATACGAAGTCCAAATATATATTGTAGAAGTCAAATCAATCGATGTTGAATAATTATAGTTCGTTATAAAGCGTTTTGCGTTATCCTAAGTTAGATCGATCCTGTTTCTTCAGGAATGCAGTTTTTCAGCACTTGAGCACTGAACAGCGCCTTGATTTTTCCACCATTCGCTGTTGAAGGTTCTCTGTAAAAGCAAAAGCGAAAATCATTTAGGCAGCTTTATGTAGTGAAACGATGCTTTGTTTTCACGTAGTTCGTGAACAGTTTACATGAGGTTGATCTTTTCGGTGGATGTATTTGTTGTAGTGTGTTCGTAAAGCGCCCCAGTTTGGTAGTGGATGCTTCCATTTTGTGCGGAGAAGGGGTGTTGGTTTCTTCCTAACATGGAGAAAAAGTCTGCGGAGTTTCTCGGAGGGGGGATGGGCCCCATTCATGCCGAACATTACCATTTTGATTGCTTTGATGCTGTTTTTTGGAGGAGGGGGAGGGGAAAAGAGAGAGCCCGAGTCAGCAGCAGCACAGTCTGGGATGTTTAATCACTGTTTAGCGCCGATTCTCCTTCCTTTATTCGCGGAATATGACCTCTAGTTAACTCTGCACTAGCGGTGCTGCTGCCAGAGAAAAATCTGCTTTTACATCGTTATGGATTTTGTTTTGTAGGGCACCGACATTACATATCACCTGAAGAATAGGCTACAGCTTCTGTTGACTTCTGTTTAAGTCAAAGTTGAGATGTTAAAAATAGCTTTTGTTACGTCAACATATTTGTAATATTTAGCCTATTCATTTAGAGATGATCTGCTTTATCTTTCTTTCTTTTTCTTATATATTTTTTTTATTAAAAGTTTATTGCTTGACTGGCTTTTGTTGTATTAAAAAAACGAAATAAAATGACTAAGTAGCTTCCTCAATGAAAATGCTACTTAACATAGTGACGTTATAGTCACCCAGACATTATAATGCATATGCCAATGTTGTTGTATTATAGTGCACAGCATACAGTGGGGAAAAAAAGTATTTAGTCAGCCACCAATTGTGCAAGTTCTCCCACTTAAAAAGATGAGAGAGGCCTGTAATTTTCATCATAGGAACAAGTCAACTAGGACAGACAAAATGAGGGGAAAAAATCCAGAAAATCACATTGTAGGATTTTTTATGAATTTATTTGCAAATTATGGTGGAAAATAAGTATTTGGTCAATAACAAAAGTTTCTCAATACTTTGTTATATACCCTTTGTTGGCAATGACACAGGTCAAACGTTTTCTGTAAGTCTTCACAAGGTTGTCATACACTGTTGCTGGTATTTTGGCCCATTCCTCCATGCAGATCTCCTCTAGAGCAGTGATGTTTTGGGGCTGTCGCTGGGCAACACAGACGTTCAACTCCCTCCAAAGATTTTCTATGGGGTTGAGATCTGGAGACTGGCTAGGCCACTCCAGGACCTTGAAATGCTTCGTACGAAGCCACTCCTTCGTTGCCCGGGCGGTGTGTTTGGGATCATTGTCATGCTGAAAGACCCAGCCACGTTTCATCTTCAATGCCCTTGCTGACGGAAGGAGGTTTTCACTCAAAATCTCACGATACATGGCCCCATTCATTCTTTCCTTTACACGGATCAGTCGTCCTGGTCCCTTTGCAGAAAAACAGCCCCAAAGCATGATGTTTCCACCCCCATGCTTCACAGTAGGTATGGTGTTCTTTGGATGCAACTCAGCATTCTTTGTCCTCCAAACACGACGAGTTGAGTTTTTACCAAAAAGTTATATTTTGGTTTCATATGACATTCTCCCAATCCTCTTCTGGATTATCCAAATGCACTCTAGCAAACTTCAGACGGGCCTGGACATGTACTGGCTTAAGCAGGGGGACACGTCTTGCACTGCAGGATTTGAGTCCCTGGCGGCGTAGTGTGTTACTGATGGTAGGCTTTGTTACTTTGGTCCCAGCTCTCTGCAGGTCATTCACTAGGTCCCCCCGTGTGGTTCTGGGATTTTTGCTCACCGTTCTTGTGATCATTTTGACCCCACGGGGTGAGATCTTGCGTGGAGCCCCAGATCGAGGGAGATTATCAGTGGTCTTGTATGTCTTCCATTTCCTAATAATTGCTCCCACAGTTGATTTCTTCAAACCAAGCTGCTTACCTATTGCAGATTCAGTCTTCCCAGCCTGGTGCAGGTCTACAATTTTGTTTCTGGTGTCCTTTGACAGCTCTTTGGTCTTCGCCATAGTGGAGTTTGGAGTGTGACTGTTTGAGGTTGTGAACAGGTGTCTTTTATACTGATAACAAGTTCAAACAGGTGCCATTAATACAGGTAACGAGTGGAGGACAGAGGAGCCTCTTAAAGAAGAAGTTACAGGTCTGTGAGAGCCAGAAATCTTGCTTGTTTGTAGGTGACCAAATACTTATTTTCCACCATAATTTGCAAATAAATTCATTAAAAATCCTACAATGTGATTTTCTGGATTTTTTTTTCTCAATTTGTCTGTCATAGTTGACGTGTACCTATGATGAAAATTACAGGCCTCTCATCTTTTTAAGTGGGAGAACTTGCACAATTGGTGGCTGACTAAATACTTTTTTTCCCCACTGTACATGCCCCTGATACTTCAGCCTCTTGGAGAGCAGACGCTCCACTGACAACCTCTTCTGACGTTGGCTACTAAACACTAGTCCCTCTATTAAAACCAAACTACTCTTCAAACATGAGTCAACAAGTAATACAGTATGGATCATATGTCTATGATGATGCAGGCCTGTGTGTGTTTTTGCTATCCTGGCTTTGTTGAAGGATGCTGTGAATACAGAGGAGCAGTTTGTTGAAGGATGCTGTGAATACAGAGAAGAGCAGTTTGTTGAAGGATGCTGTGAATACAGAGAAGAGCAGTTTGTTGAAGGACGCTGTGAATACAGAGAGGAGCAGTTTGTTGAAGGATGCTGTGAATACAGAGAAGAGCAGTTTGTTGAAGGATGCTGTGAATACAGAGAGGAGCAGTTTGTTGAAGGATGCTGTGAATACAGAGAGGAGCAGTTTGTTGAAGGATGCTGTGAATACAGAGAAGAGCAGTTTGTTGAAGGATGCTGTGAATACAGAGAGGAGCAGTTTGTTGAAGGATGCTGTGAATACAGAGAGGAGCAGTTTGTTGAAGGATGCTGTGAATACAGAGAGGAGCAGTTTGTTGAAGGATGCTGTGAATACAGAGAAGAGCAGTTTGTTGAAGGATGCTGTGAATACAGAGAAGAGCAGTTTGTTGAAGGACGCTGTGAATACAGAGAGGAGCAGTTTGTTGAAGGACGTTGTGAATACAGAGAGGAGCAGTTTGTTGAAGGATGATGTGAATACAGAGAGGAGCAGTTTGTTGAAGGATGATGTGAATACAGAGAGGAGCAGTTTGTTGAAGGATGCTGTGAATACAGAGAAGAGCAGTTTGTTGAAGGATGCTGTGAATACAGAGAGGAGCAGTTCGTTGAAGGATGATGTGAATACAGAGAGGAGCAGTTTGTTGAAGGATGATGTGAATACAGAGAGGAGCAGTTTGTTGAAGGATGATGTGAATACAGAGAGGAGCAGTTTGTTGAAGGATGCTGTGAATACAGAGAGGAGCAGTTTGTTGAAGGATGCTGTGAATACAGAGAGGAGCAGTTTGTTGAAGGATGCTGTGAATACAGAGAGGAGCAGTTTGTTGAAGGATGCTGTGAATACAGAGAAGAGCAGTTTGTTGAAGGATGCTGTGAATACAGAGAAGAGCAGTTTGTTGAAGGACGCTGTGAATACAGAGAGGAGCAGTTTGTTGAAGGACGCTGTGAATACAGAGAGGAGCAGTTTGTTGAAGGATGATGTGAATACAGAGAGGAGCAGTTTGTTGAAGGATGATGTGAATACAGAGAGGAGCAGTTTGTTGAAGGATGCTGTGAATACAGAGAAGAGCAGTTTGTTGAAGGATGCTGTGAATACAGAGAGGAGCAGTTTGTTGAAGGATGATGTGAATACAGAGAGGAGCAGTTTGTTGAAGGATGATGTGAATACAGAGAGGAGCAGTTTGTTGAAGGATGATGTGAATACAGAGAGGAGCAGTTTGTTGAAGGATGCTGTGAATACAGAGAGAAGCAGTTAAAATACAAACGGCAACAGAACTCATTAAAACACAAAATGGAGTTGCTCTGTTTGAATCATTCCTGTCAGTCAGAAGTGGCTGCATCCCAAATGGCTCCCTATTCCCTATATATATAGCTCTGGCCTAAAGTAGTGCACTATATAGGGAATAGGGTGCCATTCTCTGGTCTAAAGTAGTGCACTATATAGGGAATAGGGTGCCATTCTCTGGTCTAAAGTAGTGCACTATATAGGGAATAGGGTGTCATTCTCTGGTCTAAAGTAGTGCACTATATAGGGAATAGGGTGCCATTCTCTGGTCTAAAGTAGTGCACTATATAGGGAATAGGGTGCCATTCTCTGGTCTAAAGTAGTGCACTATATAGGGAATAGGGTGCCATTCTCTGGTCTAAAGTAGTGCACTATATAGGGAATAGGGTGCCATTCTCTGGTCTAAAGTAGTGCACTATATAGGGAATAGGGTGTCATTCTCTGGTCTAAAGTAGTGCACTATATAGGGAATAGGGTGCCATTCTCTGGTCTAAAGTAGTGCACTATATAGGGAATAGGGTGCCATTCTCTGGTCTAAAGTAGTGCACTATATAGGGAATAGGGTGCCATTTGGGATTAATCCTCAGTGTGACCTTGAGTTACCTTCAGGGGCAAACACAGACAGACGGCTCTTTCTATTCCTCATCCTAGTTTAGTACTGAGAGACAGACGGCTCTATTTCTATTCCTCATCCTAGTTTAGTACTGAGAGACAGACAGCTCTATTCCTATTCCTCATCCTAGTTTAGTACTGAGAGACAGACAGCTCTATTTCTATTCCTCATCCTAGTTTAGTACTGAGAGACAGACGGCTCTATTTCTATTCCTCATCCTAGTTTAGTACTGAGAGACAGACAGCTCTATTTCTATTCCTCATCCTAGTTTAGTACTGAGAGACAGACGGCTCTATTTCTATTCCTCATCCTAGTTTAGTACTGAGAGACAGACAGCTATTTTGAATCAGTTGGGACTAGACTACATGAATGTGTATGATTGTAATCAGCCTGTTCTCTCAGGTAGCAGAGACTAGACTACATGAATGTGTATGATTGTAATCAGCCTGTTCTCTCAGGAAGCAGAGACTAGACTACATGAATGTGTATGATTGTAATCAGCCTGTTCTCTCAGGAAGCAGAGACTAGACTACATGAATGTGTATGATTGTAATCAGCCTGTTCTCTCAGGAAGCAGAGACTAGACTACATGAATGTTGTAGTTCTGTACACGGCTTAGATACCTGTTCCACTTCCAGGTCTGTCTTATCATATTGCAGAACATGTCGTTGTTTTCTAACAAAAAGGCCAGTGACCTAGCTGGTAGGGTTATGGTATTACATAACAATAGTAGTAAACAATGTTAAACGGACTCCAGACTGACTGCAGAGTAGGCCTACTTTGAAAGGCAGCTTTGGTAAACCACTAGTCCTCATGTTTCCTTCTATTTCTAAATGTGCTGATCATTAAGTGAAGTCCTGGTGTTTCTAAGGCTGTGTAGAGATGACTGGTACCAGTTATTTATCTAAATGTGCTGATCATTAAGTGAAGTCCTGGTGTTTCTAAGGCTGTGTAGAGATGACTGGTACCAGTTTATTTTATCTAAATGTGCTGATCATTAAGTGAAGTCCTGGTGTTTCTAAGGCTGTGTGGAGATGACTGGTACCAGTTATTTATCTAAATGTGCTGATCATTAAGTGAAGTCCTGGTGTTTCTAAGGCTGTGTAGAGATGACTGGTACCAGTTATTTATCTAAATGTGCTGATCATTAAGTGAAGTCCTGGTGTTTCTAAGGCTGTGTAGAGATGACTGGTACCGTTTTTATCTAAATTACTGATCATTAGTGTTGTTTTTGCATGAT
>LR778256.1:26135108-26155108 GCA_902810595.1 Coregonus sp. 'balchen'
AAAGCGATGGATCGGGTTTCCAGGTCTTTTAAACGCCGGGAAGGAGGGGACCCGACCTCGGACCACTGAGCGACCGGATCACCACCACACCCCAGCCCACAGAGAGATTCATCTATCCCGACCGAGGGATTATGACGGACAGCTGCCCGCTGCCAGGGATTCCTCCTGCACTGGAGATCTCCTTCTCGTCCATCACCCGGCTCCATCGGAGCGGGAGAGGTGTCTGCCCTCGTCTCCTGCCTCTCGGGGAAAGCCATGGAGTGGCCAACGCGGTCTGGAGGTGAAGGAGGAGCCGCGTTGGACAACTACGAGGAGTTAGCTTGCCTCTTCCGGGCAGTTTTTGATCATCCCCCCGAAGGAAGAGAGGCGGGCGAGAGGCTGGTCCAACTGAGGCAGGGGACGAGGACCGCGCAGGACTTTGCCCTGGAGTTTCGTACTCTAGCGGCTGGGTCCGGGTGGAACGATCGGGCCCTCATCGACCATTTCCAGTGCAGCCTGTGAGAGGGACGTCCGAAGGGAGCTAGCCTGCCGGGATACCATGTTGACTTTTGACCAGCTGTTGGACATGGCCATCCGGTTGGACAACCTGCTAGCAGCAAGAGGACGTCCTGGAGGACGCCTCCCCGTTTCACCCCCCCTCAACCCGGATTCAGTTCCGATGGAGCTGGGTGGTGCAGAGATCCGGGAGAACGGTGGACGACAGCTCCAGTGTCACTCTTGTGGCAGGAGAGGACATTCGGCTGCACGCTGTCGTCAGGATTCTTCCGGGTCTGGAGGCGGCAGGCAGGGCACTCTCGCGTCACCCCAGGTAGCGCAAACCCACACTCGGTCAGAGCCCTCTGCTGCACACTGCACCATTCATGTAAACTTCCCTGATTACACAGTAGTTTCCCAGTGTAAGGCGCTGGTCGATTCAGGCGCAGCTGGGAACTTTATGGACAGGTCGTTAGCACATAGTCTAGGTATTCCATTGGTCCCCCTATCCATTCCACTGCCCATCAAAGCACTTGACAGTCGACCATTAGGGTCAGGGTTTGTTAGGGAAATTACAGCGATGGTTACACACGAGATCCATAGAGAGCAATTCACCTTTTTTATTATTTTGTCCCCTGATTTCCCTGTTCCCTGGTTAACACTACACAACCCCACCTTTCATGGCCACAGAGGGTTCTCACGGGGTGGTCACGAGAGTGTCAGGGTAGCTGTCTAGCTGTTTCCATTGGTGCAACCACGGTGGAAAGTCCAGACACTACCTGCTCTGTGCGCATTCCCCCCGAATACCTCGATTTGGCGCACGCTTTTTCCAAAATGCGACCAAATTACCCCCTCATCGGGCGGGGGATTCTGCGATAAACTTCCGGGTAGACGCTGTGCCTCCCAGGAGTCATGTATATCCCCTGTCGCAGGCTGAAACTGAGGCGATGGAGACATACGTCTCCGAGTCCCTACGCCAGGGGTTCATACGTCCCTCCACTTTGCCCGCCTCCTCAAGTTTATTTTTTGTGAAGAAGAAAGACGGAGGTCTGTGCCCTTGCATTGATTACCGAGCACTGAACAAGGGGACAATACGTTATAGTTATCCTCTACCCCTCACTCCATCTGTAATCGAGTCAATGCACAGGGCGAGCTTCTTCACAAAATTAGATCTCCAGAGTGCGTACAACCTGGTGCGTGTCCGAGAGGGGGACGAGTGGAAGACATCATTCAGCACAACCACAGGGCATTATGAATACCTGGTGATGCCATACGGTTTGATGAATGCTCCATCCGTCTTCCAGTCCTTTGTGAACAAGGTGTTTCGGGACATGCTTGTTCACGGTGTAGTGGTCTACGGTTCGCAAAGTGCTGGTCCGACTGTTGGAACATTACCTTTATGCCAAGGCAGAAAAGTTTCTGTTTTTCTAACAGTCCATCTCTATTCGGAATTCCGCATTACCAACTCAGGTGTGGAGATGGAGGGAGATCGCATTTCAGCCGTACGTAATTGGCCGACTCCAACCACGGTAAAGGAGGCGCAGCGCTTTATTGGCTTTGCCAACTACTATCGGAGGTTTATCCGGGGCTTTGGCAAGGTCGCAGCTCCCATCGCATCTCTGTTGAAGGGTGGGCCGTCCCGGCTCCGCTGGTCTGCTGAGGCTGACAGGGCCTTCAGTAACCTGAGGTGTCTGTTCACCTCAGCCCCGGACCGGTACTGGCCCATCCCAATCCATCAATACCGTTCATAGTGGAGGTGGACGCGTCCGAGGTAGGGGTAGGCGCTGTCCTGTCTCAACGCTCGGGCACGCCACCCAAGCTCCGCCCCTGTGCCTTCTTCTCCAAGCAGAACTACGACGTTGGTGATACGACGTTGGTGATACGACGTTGGTGATACGACGTTGGTGATACGACGTTGGCTGTTGCTCTGCCCGGTCTGCAGACTGCGGAGGCCCTGTTTACATTTTGTAAAAATATTTAGTCATTTAGCAGACGCTCTTATCCAGAGCGACCTACAGTTAGTGAGTGCATACATTATTTTGTTTGAGTATTTTATTTCATTTTTTAGTATGGCTAGTATGAATTTTTTTTTTTAAAGAATGTATGCACTAACTGTAAGTAGCTCTGGATAAGAGCGTCTGCTAAATGACTAAAATGTAAATCAAAGGATCCAGGAACCCAAATGATTTGGGTGGATCCCATCCTCCTTACAAAACGTGTTTTGTTATCGAAATTGTCAACAACAGTTGCACCCATTGAGCTGCAATAATCACGTAGCCAGTTGGTGAAGATGATGGGTCTTTTATTAGTGTTAGCTTTGAAATCCAGTTTTCAACTGTTCAGAGCTGCCCTTCATAATGTGATTAAAACCCACATGGACTACGATAGGTCAGGGCGTGACAGTACACTTTCCCTCCGCTGCAAACGCTGTAAACGGGACACACGAAAAGCAGCGCAATTGAAGTTGAATTCACCGATGTGAGTGCATCAGGCTGTAATTGTTTATTAAAGTAGATGACTCAACTGTTGACTCATTTATACTTGCTCGTGTGTGTAATATTTCGGCCCCCACGTGCGTTAGCCTATTAGCCACGTTATGAATGACTTGTGATCATTGCCCTTGATAGTTTGATTGTATTGACATTCCCAGCCTTAGTTACAGTCGTCCGTTTTTTTGTTCAAAAAATATTGAGTCATTGAAATTGAAACAGCACATTCCGAATGGGTGGAGGCAGCAGACAGAGTACCAGGCCAGCTGTGATTTACAACCTGATTGCAAGATGTTTTGGACTACCAAGACATTCACTGGTGAATTATATTAATCATGCATTGAACTGCATCCATCTATTGTGCCAACAATGCCTTGCTCTATGTCATGACGTTTTGAGTCAAATAGAACCTATTTTTAAACCTCTTATGAAGTGGTTTTTATAGCATAAACTGGGAATTTGATATTTTTTTACTGATATTATGATTGTCTGTTTGTTTCCATATCTGCCAAAGTAGTTTAAAACGCAATCAGTTCCACTTTAAATGACCACTACAAAACCCAGTATTTTATTCAGGCCTAGTTCGACCTAATGCAGCTCCAAGATTTGGTCAATCTTTACTCTAAATCAATGACAACATATTTAAGAACGGTATGTATGTTGAGGAATGGGGGGCTTATGAGGAGAGTTTCTCTGTCAGGCTGCTGGACCAGCCGTACATACAGGACTGAACGCCGCACGGCCTGGTGGGCCAGAAGACACACACAGCACATCGCCCCTATGTCTCCACACCTCCCCTATATCTCCACAACCGCCCCTATATCTCCACACCTCCCCTTAATCTCCACACCTCCCCTATATCTCCACACCTCCCTATATCTGCAACACCTCCCCTAATATCTCCACACCCCCTATATTCCACACCGCCCCTATATCTCAACCTCCCCTATATCTCCACCCCCGCCCCTATATCTCCACACCTCCCCTACATCTCCACACCTCCCCTATATCTCCACACCTCCCCTATATCTCACCCCCGCCCCCTATATCTCCACAACCCCCCCCCTATATCTATATCTCCACACCTCCCCTATATCTATATCTCCACACCTCCCCTATATCTCCACACCTCCCCTATATCTCCAAACCGCCTCTATATCTCCACACCTCCCTATACTCCACACCGCCCCCTATATCTCCACAACCTCCCCTATATTCCAACACCTCCCCTATATCTATATCTCCACACCTTCCCTATATCTATATCTCCACACCGCCCCTATGTCTCCAAATCCTCCCCTATATCTCACACCCTCCCCTATATTTCCACACCTCCCCCATATCTCAACAAACCTCCCCTATATCTCCACACCTCCCCTATATTCCACCCCTCCCTATATCTCCAAAACTCCCTATATCTCCACCAACCGCCCCTCGGTCCTCCACACCTCCCCTATATCTCCCACACTCCCCCTTATCTTCACAACCTCCCCAATCTCCACAACGCCCCTATATCTCCACACCTCCCTATATCTATATCTCCCACACCTCCCCTTTTAAACTCCACACCTCCCCTATATCTCCACACGCCCCGTAACCCCACCCACAAACCCATTCCCACAACCCCCTATATTCCACCACCGCCCCTATATCTCCCCACCTCCCAAAAATCTATATCTCCACCCCCCTTTTTATAATTTCCACACCTCCCTATATCTCCACACCGCCCCAATATCTCCACACCTCCCCTATATCTCCAACACTGCCCTATATACAAAACCGCCCCATATCTCCACACCATCCCTATATCTATATCTACACACCTCCCCTATATCTCCACCCACGCCCTATATCTCCACACCTCCCTATATCTCACACCTCCCCTATATCTCCACAAACCCCCCCTAATATCCACACTCCCCTATATCTCCATACCGCCCTATATCTCCACACTGCCCCTATATCTCCACACTCCCCTATATCCACACCTCCCATATCTCCACACCTCCCTATATTCAACACCACCCATATCTCACACAACCCCTATATCTATATCTCCAAAAACCTCCCCAATATCTCAAACGCCCCTATATCTCCACACCCCCCCTATATCTCCACACCTCCCCTATATCTCTCCACACCTCCCCCTATATCTCCACACCCCCCCTATATCTCCACACCCCCCCCCCTATATCTCAACACCCCCCTTATATCTCCACACCTCCCCTATATCTAATCCCACACCTCCCTATATCTCCACACAAACGCCCCTAAACTTAACTCCAAACCGCCCCTAATATCCCACACCTCCCCTATATCTCCACCACCGCCCCTATATTCACTACACCTCCCCCCTTTTATCTCCACAACCTCCCCTATATCCCACACCCCCCTATATCTCCACACCTCCCCTAATCTCACAACCCGCCACTATATCTCCACACCTCCCCTATATCTATACTCCAAAACTCCCCCATATCTCCCACACCTCCCTATGCTCCAACCGCCCCTAATCTCCACACCTCCCCTATATCCCACACCCCCCTATATCTCCACACCTCCCTATTCTCCACACCGCCCCTATATCTCCCACACCTCCCCTAGTCTCCCCCTCCCCTTTTATCTCAACACCGCCCCTAATCTCCACACCCCCCTATATCTCCACACCTCCCCTATATCTATATCCCACACCTCCCCTATATCTATATCCCACCCTCCCCCGGGGCCAAAACCCACCCCCCTAATTCTCACACCTTCCCTATACTCTCAACCTCCCCATGTCCCACCACTGCCCCTATATTTGGGGCCCGTCCAGGTCGTGTGTTCACTTTAAAAGAGGTTTCCTTTTAAAGTCCGGGCAGTGGAGCGGGCCAGCAGCCCCAGGGGCGCATAAACACAACCAGACCCCACTCAGGGACCAACCAAGCCCTCCAACCCATCTTCAGCCCCAGGCCAACCAACAGCCCTCCCACTACCCTCTTCAGCCCCGGCCAACCACAGCCCTCCCCTACCCATTCTTCAGCCCCGGGCCAACCAACAGCCCTCCACTACCCATCTTCAGCCCCGGGCCAACCAACAGCCCTCCACTACCCATCTTCAGCCCGGGCACCAAACACCTCCAATACCCATCTTCAGCCCCGGGGCCAACAAACCCTCAATAACCCACTTCAGCCCCAGGCCAAACCAAACAGCCCTCCACTACCCATCTTCAGCCCCAGGCCAACCAACAGCCCTCTACTACCCATCTTCAGCCCCGGGCCAACCAACAGCCCTCCACTACCCATCTTCAGCCCCAGGCCAACCAACAGCCCTTTCCCCTACCCATTTTCAAACCCCCGGGGCCAACCAACAGCCCTCCACTAAAACCCCCCTCTTCAGCCCCCACCAACCAACAGCCCTCGCTAAACCCATCTTCAGCCAAACCCCCGGACCAAACCAACAGTCCCCTCCACTACCCATCGACCCACAGCCCCCTTAACCCACACAGCCCCTTTTAAACCCCACAGCCCCCTTTAGACCCCGGGCCACCCCCTTTAGACCACGCAGCCCCCTTGAACCTACAGCAGCCCCATGTAACCCACCAGCCCCCTTTAGACCCACAGCAGCCCCCTTTAGAACCATAGAGCCCCCTTTAGCCCACGAGCCCCCTTTAGACCTACAGCAGCCCCCTTTTGACCCACAGCACCCCCTTTAGCCCCCAGCAAACCCCCTTTTAGGGCCTCAAAGCGCCCCCTTTAGACCCACAACGCCCCCTCAGCCCCCTTAGACCACAGCAGCCCCTTTAGAACCTACAGCAGCCCCCTTTTAGACCCACAGCAGCCCCCTTTTAGACCACCACAGCAGCCCCCTTTAGACCTACAGCAGGCCCCTTTTAGACCTACAGCGCCCCTTTTAGACCCAAAACAGCCCCCTTTAGACCCACAGCAGCCCCCTTTAGACCCACAGCAGCCCCCTTTAGACCCACAGCAAGCCCCTTTAGACCCACAGCAGCCCCCTTTAGACCCACAGCAGCCCCCTTTAAACCCACAGCAGCCCCCTTTAGACCCACAGCAGCCCCCCTTTAGACCTACAGCAGCCCCCTTTTAGAACCACATCAGCCCCCTTTAGACTCACAGCAGCCCCTTTAGACCTACAGCAGCCCCCTTTAGACCCACAGCAGCCCCCTTCCTTAGACCTACAGCAGCCCCCTTTAGACCTACAGCAGCCCCCTTAGAACCACATCAGCCCCCTTAGACTCACCAGCAGCCCCCTTTAGACCTACAGCAGCCCCCTTTAGACCCACAGCAGCCTCCTTTAGACCTACAGCAGCCCCCCTTTAGACCTACAGCAGCCCCCTTTAGACCATACAGCAGGCCCCCTTTAGACCTACAGCAGCCCCCTTTAAACCCACAGCAGCCTCCTTTAGACCTACAGCAGCCCCCCTTTAGACCTACAGCAGCCCCCATTTAGACCTACAGCAGCCCCTTCGTCCTACAGCAGCCCCCCTTTTAGACCATACAGCAGCCCAACTTTAGACCTACAGCAGCCCCCTTTAGACCCTACAGCAGCCCCTTAGTCCTACAGCAGCCCCCCTTTAGACCTACAGCAGCCCACTTTAACCTACAGCAGCCCCCTTTAGACCTACAGCAGCCCCCCTTTAGACCTACAGCAGCCCCCTTTAGACTACAGCCAGCCTCCCTTTAGAACCACAGCAGCCCCCCTTTAGACCTACAGCAGCCCCCTTTAGACCTTCAGCAGCCCCTTAGTCCGACAGCAGCCTCCTTTAGACCTACAGCAGCCCCCTTTAGACCTACAGCCAGCCCCCCTTTAGACCTACAGCAGCCCCTTTAGACCTACAGCAGCCCCCCCTTAGACCTACAGCAAGCCCCCTTTAGACCTACAGCAGCCCCCTCCAGCCCCCTTTAGACCTACAGCAGCCCCCTTTTTAGAACCACAGCAGCCCCTTTAGACCCACAGCAGCCCCCTTTAGAACCACAGCAGCCCCCTTTAAGACCTACAGCAAGCCCCCTTTAGACCCTACAGCAGGCCCCCTTTGAACATACAGCAGCCCCCTTTTAGACCTACAGCAGCCCCCCTTTAGACCTACAGCAGCCCCCTTTAGACCTACAGCAGCCCCTTAGACCTACAGCAGCCCCCCCTTTAGACCTACAGCAGCCCCCTTTAGACCTACAGCAGCCCCCTTTAGACCTACAGCAGCCCCTTAGACCTACAGCATCCCCCTTTAGACCTACAGCAGCCCCCTTTAGAACCACAGCAGCCCCCTTTAGACCCACAGCAGCCCCCTTTAGAACCACAGCAGCCCCCTTTAGACCTACAGCAGCCCCCTTTAGACCTACAGCAGCCCCCTTTAGACCTACAGCAGCCCCCTTTAGACCTACAGCAGCCCCCTTTAGACCCACAGCAGCCCCCTTTAGACCTACAGCAGCCCCCTTTAGACCTACAGCAGCCCCCTTTAGACCCACAGCAGCCCCCTTTAGACCTACAGCAGCCCCCTTTAGACCCACAGCAGCCCCCTTTAGACCTACAGCAGCCCCCTTTAGACCTACAGCAGCCCCCTTTAAACCAGCAAGCCCCCTTTAGACCCACAGCAGCCCCCTTTAGAACTACAGCAGCCCCCTTTAAACCCACAGCAGCCCCCTCCACTCCCTACCAGGTAGTAACAGTAGTCAGGGACATGCAGCACTCTCCCTACCAGGTAGTAACAGTAGTCAGGGACATGCAGCACTCTCCCTACCAGGGTAGTAAACAGTAGTCAGGGGCATGCAGCACTCTCCCTACCAGGTAGTAACAGTAGTCAGGGGCATGCAGCACTCCTCCCTACCAGGTAGTAACAGTAGTCAGGGACATGCAGCACTCTCCCTACCAGGTAGTAAACAGTAGTCAGGGACATGCAGCACTCTCCCTACCAGGTAGTAACAGTAGTCAGGGACATGCAGCACTCTCTCTACCAGGTAGTAACAGTAGTCAGGGACATGCAGTCACTCTCCCTACCAGGTAGTAACAGTAGTCAGGACATGCAGCACTCTCCCTACCAGGTAGTAACAGTAGTCAGGGACATGCAGCACTCTCCCTACCAGGTAGGTAACAGTAGTCAGGGACATGCAGCACTCTCCCTAACCAGGTAGTAAACAGTAGTCAGGGGACATGCAGCACTCTCCCTACCGGTAGTAACAGTAGTCAGGGACATGCAGCACTCTCCCTACCAGGTAGTAACAGTAGTCAGGGGCATGCAGCACTCTCCCTACCACGTATTAACAGTAGTCAGGGACATGCAGCACTCTCCCTACCAGGTAGTAACAGTAGTCAGGGACATGCAGCACTCTCTCTACCAGGTAGTAACAGTAGTTCAGGGGCATGCAGCACTCTCCCTACCCACGTATTAACAGTAGTCAGGGACATGCAGCACTCTCCCCTACCAGGTAGTAACAGTAGTCAGGGACATGCAGCACTCTCCCTACCAGGTAGTAACAGTAGTCAGGGACATGCAGCACTCTCCCTACCAGGTAGTAACAGTAGTCAGGGACATGCAGCACTCTCCCTACCAGGTAGTAACAGTAGTCAGGGGCATGCAGCACTCTCTCTACCAGGTAGTAACAGTAGTCAGGGACATGCAGCACTCTCTCTACCAGGTAGTAACAGTAGTCAGGGACATGCAGCACTCTCCTACCAGGTAGTAACAGTAGTCAGGGGCATGCAGCACTCTCCCTACCAGTGTAGTAACAGTAGTCAGGGGACATGCAGCACTCTCCCTACCAGGTAGTAACAGTAGTCAGGGACATGCAGCACTCTCCCTACCAGGTAGTAACAGTAGTCAGGGGCATGCAGCACTCTCCCTACCAGGTAGTAACAGTAGTCAGGGACATGCAGCACTCTCCCTACCAGGTAGTAACAGTAGTCAGGGGCATGCAGCACTCTCCCTACCAGGTAGTAACAGTAGTCAGGGACATGCAGCACTCTCCCTACCAGGTAGTGACAGTAGTCAGGGGCATGCAGCACTCTCTCTACCAGGTAGTAACAGTCAGTGGTTAGTGGTGACTATTTAACATTCTGATAGCCTGGAGATAAAAGCAGTTTTTCAGTCTCTCGGTCCCAGTTTTGATGCATTTTTAAACATTTACATTTTAGTCATTTAGCAGACGCTCTTATCCAGAGTGACTTACAATAAGTGCGTTCTTCTTAATATAGCTAGGTGAGACAACAAGTACTCATTCTCTCAGTGCTCGGGTTGGGATGTAGTGTTTGACCATAGCCTGAAGGTAAGGAGGTGCAGTTCCCCTTGCTGCTCCATTGGCAAGCACCAGGGTCTTGGAGGAGCAGGGTGACATGGGAGAACATAGAAAGGTTGAACACCATACGGGCTGCAGCGTTCTGGATAAGTTGCAGTGGTTAAATGGCACAAGCGGGGAGCTCAGCCAACAGAGAGTTGCAGTAGTCTAGACGGGAGATGCTCCGCCAGGGCCCTCACCTCCTCCCTGTAGGCTGTCTCATCGTTGTTGGTAATCAGGCCTACCACTGTTGTGTCGTCTGTAAACATGATGATTGAGTTGGAGACATGCGTGGCCACCCAGTCATGGGGGATCAGGGAGTACAGGAGGGGGCTGAGCACGTACCCTTGTGGGGCCCCACGTGTTGAGGATCAGCGTAGCGGAGGTGTTGTTTCCTACCTTCACCACCTGGGGGCGGCCCGTCAGGAAGTCCAGCACCCAGTTGCACAGGGCGGGGTTCAGACCCAAGGCCCCGAGCTTAGTGATGAGCTTGGAGGGCACTGTGTAGCACGAAAATGTATGCACTCACTAACTGTAAGTCGCTCTGGATAAGAGCGTCTGCTAAAATGACTAAAATGTCAAACGTAGCACGTACAATCACTGCTATACAATGTAGAGAACAACGTGGCAATTCAAGAGGGTGCTATGAAATTAATGTCAAAATGTAGTTTTCTTTGCCCTATGTCATTATAAAGTACATAGAACGAATCATTAGATTCAATATTATAACCTTAAAATACTTGTACTTGACAATGTTGGTACAATAAGAACGTTAATTTGCTGCGACCATTGCTAGTTTAGACTGCGCCGCTCTTGGTTGTATCCTCTTCCATATTTGGCGTTGTGAGGTGGTACCATCTGGAGGTGTTTCCGCTGGTTGGACCAATCAAAATCAACAAAAATACCTTCGTCATGTTCACCTCCAGAGCCTTGGCTTTCATTGCCTGTATTGGCGATCAATCTACGTTGAGAGGGGCCGTTTCTATAGCAATTTAAATGGAAAGACTCAGAAATACACAATGAAAACAGGAACAGATTGTCTTCATGGAGGGTGGATATTGAAATTCAGTCTCTTAGTTTTGTAAATAAATATATACTTAGTCCCTATTTAGTTTTGTTTTCAGCGGATTTCATTTAGAAAAAGCCCATGTTTTCACTCACGAACCTGCAGCCACTAGCTAGCTTGTCGGTTGATGCTCGAAGTTATCGCCGCATTGTTTATCTGGCGGAATTCTCTATTGAATGGACATATTTGTATAAACCTTGAATGAATTAATAATTTTATGGGTGAACATCCTATGGTGCTGAAGGCTGAGCTGTAGTTGATGAACAGCATTCTCACATAGTGTATGTATTAATATTGTCACGACGGGATAGGGCCGTGTTTGGGCCGTACGGAAATTGCAGTGGGTCTAGGGTGTCAGGTAAGGTAGAGGTGATATGATCCTTGACTAGCCTCTCAAAGCACTTCATGATGACAGAAGTGAGTGCTACGGGAAGATAGTCATTAAGTTCACTTACGTTCGCTTTCTTAGGTTCAGGAATAATAATAATATGCCATTTAGCAGACGCTTTTATCCAAAGCAGTCATGTGTGCATAAATTTTTACGTATGGTTGGTCCCGGGGATCGAACGCACTACCCTGGCGTTACCAGCGCCGTGCTCTACCAATTGAGCTACAGAGGAACAAAGGTGTACATCTTGAAGCAAGTGGTGACAACAGACTGAGATAGGGAGAGATTGAATATGTCCGTTAAACACTCCAGCCAGCTGATCTGCACATGCTCTGAGGACACGGCTATGGATGCCGTCTGGGGCCGGCAGCCTTGCGAGGGTTAACACGCTTAAACGTCTTTCTTTCTCACATCGGCCACGGAGAATGAGAGCTCACAATCCTCGGAGGTTGCCCGCGTCGGCGGCACTGTGTTTTGGAGCGAGGCGCCGGTGTCTGCGATGTAGCTGGTGTTTAGCTTGTCCGGGAGCAAGACTTTGGTGTCGGAGACGTGGCTGTTTTCCCTTCGTAATCCGTGATTGTCTGGAGTCCCTGCCACACACGTCTCGTGTCTGAGTTGTTGAATTGCGACTCCATTTTGTCTCTGTACTGACGTTTTGCCTGTTTGACTGCCTTACGGAGAGCTTTAGCTGGACTGTTTGTCCTCGTCCATGTTCCAAGTCACCTTGCCGTTGTTAAATGTGGTTGGTTCGCGATTTCAGTTTTGTGCTAATGCTGCCATCCATCCACGGTTTTTAAATTTGGATAGGTTCTCATCATCACAGTGGAAACAACATCTTCTATGCACTTCCTGATGAACTCAGTCACCAAGTCAGTGTATACGTCAATGTTATTCTCAGAGGCAACCCAGAACATATCCCAGTCCTCGTGATCAAAACAATCTTGAAGCATAGATTCCGATTGGTCAGACCAATGTTGAACAGTCCTTACCACGGGTACTTCCTGTTTAAGTTTCTGCCTATAGGAATGGAGGAGCAGATTGGAAGCGTGATCTGATTTGCCAAAGGGAGGGCGGGGAAGGGCCTTGTAGCAGTCCCAGAAGGGGGAGTAGCAATGGTGAAGAATTCTTAATGAGCGAGTAGCGCAGGTGATGTGTTGATAAAACTTTGGTAGTGTTTTCCTCAGATTTGCTTTATTAAAGTCCCAGCTACAATAAATGCGGCCTCAATATATGCGGTTTCCAGTTTGCACAAAGTCCAGTGTAGTTCCTTAAGAGCCGTTGTGGTGTCGGCTTGAGGGGGAATATACACGGCTGTGACGATGACCAAAGAGAAGAGAGGTAACGCGATCGGCATTTTGATAGTGAGGTATTCCAGATCGGGTGAACAAAAAGGACTTGAGTTCCTGTACGTTACCACAACCGCACCATGAGTAGTTAATCATGAAACAAACCGCTCCGCCTTGCTTTTTTCCCGGAGAGTTCTTTCTTTATGTCCGCGCGATGTACGGAGAACCCCGCTGGCTGTATGGACGGGGACAGTATGTCCGGAGAGAGCCATGATTCCATGAAACAGAGTATGTTACAGTCCCTGATGTCTCTCTGGAAGGAGATCCTCGCCCTGAGCTCTACTTTGTTCTCTATACTAAAACCCACTCTGTATTCCTCTTCTTGGAGCAGACCCTGGGGTGACTAGAAATGCGTCAGGGGGGGTACGAACAAATGATCCAATTTCGGAAAGTCACATTTCTGGTTGAAATGCTGGTGAGTGACCGTCGATCTAATATCCAGAAGTTATTTTAGGCTAGAGGTAATAACGGCAGAAACGTTCTGAACGAATAATGTAATAAATAACAAAACAAAAAAACTACAAAAAAACTGCTAATACTGTCGGCGCCATCTGTTAGAGTTAAACGATCTAATTATCCAACGATCCAACATGTCCTTTCTTTGAGGTCAAGTTGGGCCTTTCAGACCAGGGTTCAGGTGAGCCACGAGTCCCCAGTTATAACATGATTGGTTTGTTCCATCCAGTCAACATGACTACAACTCAAATGGTACACTACTCCCTATAGGGTGACCCATAGGGTTCTGGTCTAAAGTAGTGCACTATATAGAGAACAGGGTGTAATTTGGGACACAGTCACCATGATAAAAGGCTGCGGTGCCACTGCCTGCCTGTCCTGCTCTGTGAGGAATCTGCTGTTTAACTGGATGTACTATGCAGTGCTGCTCTGTGAGGAATCTGCTGTTTAACTGGATGTACTATGCAGTGCTGCTCTGTGAGGAATCTGCTGTTTAACTGGATGTACTCTGTGGTGCCACTGCCTGCCTGTCCTGCTCTGTGAGGAATCTGCTGTTTAACTGGAGTCTCTTGGGTGCCCGCCTGCCTGTCCTGCTCTGGGGAATCTGCTTTAAATGGGTGTACTCACTCAAGAAGTGTTTATCTAAATACAGTCAGTCGGGCCACGTGACATCAGACCAGCTACCAGCATACTGTTTGTCTCAGTCAGGCAGGTCCATGTGCTGGGAAATGCCCCATTTGTAAAGTGGCCATCCGTCATTCTGACGCTCGAATCAGCCAGAAGAGAGGGGAGAGTATAGGGGAGGAGGAAGAAAGGGGTATTTTGGGGGGGGAATAGGGGGGTTTTTTTTCCCCTTTTTTTTTGGGGGTTTTTTTTTTTTGGTTTTTTTGGGGGGGGGGGCCCCCCTCCCCCCCCCTTCCCTTTGCCCCCCCCCCCCCCCCCACCCCCTCCCCCCCCCCCCGCCCCCCTTCCCCCCCCCCCCCCCAAAACCCCCCTCCCCCCCCCCTCCCCCCAGTCCCCCCCCCTCCCCCCCCGCCCCCCCCACCCCGCCCCATACCCCCCAACCCCCTTCCCCCACCCCCCCCCCCCCCCCCCACCCCCTTTCCCCCCCCCCCCCCCCCCCCGCCCCCCCCCCAACCCACCCAAAATACCAACCCCCCAACCACAATATTACCTCAAACCACCAAACCCAACACATACCACCTCAAAACCCCCCCACACCCAACCACATACACCTCAACCACCAACCCAACCACAACCCCCTATACCACCCCCCCCCAAACCACATCCCACCTCAACCCCACCACACCCAAACCCCAGCCCACCCTCCACCAAAACCCCCGGAAACCCCCCCTACCCCCCAAACCCTCCCCCCCACCTCAAAACCCCACCCAACCACAAAACCCAAACCCCTCCAAACCCACCCCAACCCCTTACCTACCCAACACAAACCCCACCCAAACCACAGACCACCTCAACACCCCACACCCAACCCCAACCACCTCAACACACCAACCCAAACCACAACCCCTCCAACCACAAACCACACCCAAACCCCAAACCCCCTCCCCAACCCCACACCCACCCAACCCCCACCTCAACCACCACCCCACCACATACCCACCTCAACCCCACCCCAAACCAAACCACCCCAACCCAACAACCCCTCCCCCAAACCCCCAAACCCCCACCTCCCTTCACCCACTACCCAACCCCCCACCCCCCCCCCCCACACCCCCCCGTACCACCTCGCCCCACCCCCCACCCCCTCCACCTCAACAACCCCCCCGCCCCCCCCCCCCCTTTGCCCCCGCCCCCCCCCAAGGCCCCCCCCCCCCCCCCCCCCCATTACCACCTCCCCCCCCCCCCCCCCACAGACCACCTCTACACCCCCCCACCCCAAACCCCACCACTACCCAAACCACATACCCTCTAACACACCCACCCAACCACACCACCTCAAAACACCACACCCAAAAAACCCCAAACCCCCTCAAAACCCCCACACCCAAAAAAATTCCCCCCTCCCAACCACACCCACCCAACCCAGACCACCTCAAAACCACCCACCCACCCCCTACACCTCAACCACCCTCCCCCACCACAATACACCCCCTCCCCCCCACGCCAAAAACAACCACCTATACCACCACACCCAACCACAAAAACCCCCCCTCATCACCCCCCAAAACCCCAAACCCCATTACCACCCAAACACCCACACCCAACCCTTACCACCTCACCCCCCCAACCCCCACCCCACCCCCCACCCCCCCACCCCCCCACAAAACCGCCCCCCTCCCCCCCCATCCCAACCCCTTACACCCCATACCCCCCCTTTTCCCCCCAAAAAATTCCCCTCTCCAAAAAACCCCCCCCCCCTCACCCCCCCCCCTCCCCCCCCAACCCCCCCCATCCCCCCCCCCCCCACCCAACCACCCAACACCCACCACCCGAACAACAACACATACCCCCCTCAATTCACACACAACAACCAACCAAAAACAAGACAGAAATAACCCCCCTAAAACCGAAAAAAAAAAACCTACAAAATAAAAATATACATAAAAATTTCAAATTTCCACACCCCACAACACACCCACCCCCCGACACCCCACACACATACCCACACACACGAGACACACACACACACACCACATACCACACAACGACACACAGACAACACACACACAACACAACACACAGACACAAAAAGCACACACACATACACACACACATCATCACCCATACACACACAACTACCGACACACACACACAACAACTACACAACATAGCACACACACATTATACAACACAACCACACATACACACACACACTACACTCACACATACACACAGCAACAGACACCACAGACACACACACACACAGTTACACACACATACCCCACAACCACACACACAACAGCATACACACACAACACATACACACACACACCATAACACACATCCAACAACATACACATATAGCCACACACAAACATACACTACACATATACAACACACCTTTAGAAACAGTCATTCTCTTTGTCTCTCTGGCTTGGTCCATCCTTTTTTTTTGCTCTTCTTTTTTTGTAAACGCAACTCCTTAACCCTCATAAGGTATTGAGCGCTATCTACCCGCCATTAGACTGTGGGTCCCAAACTGCATCTTATGTCTTAACTATTACACTGCTTTTTGACTAGGCCCAAGTGGCTGTGGTAGTGGACTATATAGGAGGGGCCCAGAGGGGCTGTGGTAGTGACTATATAGGGAGGGCCCATAGTTCTGTGGTAGGGACTATATAGGGAATTGGCCCATAGGGCTGTGGTATGGACTCTATAGTGAATAGGGCCCCATATGGCTTGTGGTAGTGGACTATATAGGAGGGCCCCATAGGGCTGTGGTGTAGTGGACTATATAGGGAGGGCCCTAGGCTTTGGTAGTGGACTAATAAGGGAATAGGTGCCCATAGAGGCTGTGTATTGGACATATAAGGGAGGGCCCATAGGGCTGTGATTGGACTATATAGGGAGGGCCCCTATGGCTGTGTTATGGACTAAATAGTGAATAGGGCCCAATAGGCTTGGGTAGTGGACTATATAGGGAGGGCCCATAGGGCTGTGGTAGTGGACTATATAAGGGAGGTGCCCATAGGGCTGGTGTATGGAACTATATAGGGAGGGCCCATGGGTGTGGTAGTGGACTATATAAGGAATCGGGCCCTCATAGGGCTGGGAGGGACTATATAGGGAGGGCCCATAGGGCTGTGGTAGTTACAATATAGGTAATAGGGCCCATAGGGCTGTGGTAGTTGACTATATAGGGAATAGGGCCCATAGGGCTGTGGTAGTGGACTATATAGGGAGGGCGCCTAGCGTGGTATGGACTCTATAGTAATAGGGCCCCATAGGGCTGTGGTAGTGGACTATATAGGGAATAGGGCCCATAGGGCTGTGGTAGTGGACTATATAAAGGAGGCCCATAGGGCTGGTGGTTGTGGACTATAGAGGAATAGGGCCCATAGGGCTGGTGGTAGTGGACTTAATATAGGGAAGGGCCCATATGCTGGTGTAGTGTACTATAAGGGAGGGCCCATATGGTTTGGGTACGTGGACTATATAGGGAGGGCCCATAGGGCTGTGGTAGTGGACTATATAGGGAGGGCCCATAGGGCTGTGGTAGTGGACTATATAGGGAGGGCCCATAGGGCTGTGGTAGTGGACTATATAGGGAGGGGCCCATAGGGCTGTGGTAGTGGACTATATAGGGAATAGGGCCCATAGGGCTGTGGTAGTGGACTATATAGGGAGGGCCCATAGGGCTGTGGTAGTGGACTCTTAGGGAATATGGCCCATAGGGCTGTGTAGTCGACTATATAGGAAATAGGGGCCCCATAGGGCTGTGGTATTGGACTATATACGGAGTACCCATAGTGGCTTTGTGGTAGGGACTATATGGAATAGTGCCCCAGGGCTTTTGTTAGTGGACTATATAGGGAATGGTCCCATAGGCTGTGGTTATTGGACTATATAGGGAATAGGGAGGGCCCATATGGCTGTGGTAGTGGAATATATAGGGAATAGGGCCCATAGGGCTGTGGTGAGGTGGTGACTATATAGGGTGGCCCTAGGGCTGTGTAGTGGACTATTTTTATAGGGAGGGCCCATATAAGGGCTGTGGTGGGGACTATATAGGGAGGGCCATAGGCTTTGGTAGTTGGACTATTAGGAATAGGGCCCATAGGGCTTGGTGTGGAGTCTATATAGGGATGGCCCTCTAGGCTTGTGGTAGTGGGACTATATAGGGATGGCCCATAGGGGCTGTGGTAGTTACTATAGTAGGGAATAGGGCCCATATGGCTTTGGAGTGACTATATAGGGAGTCCCATATGGCTGTGGTAGTGGACTAATATAGGGATTGTCCCATAGGCTTTGGTAGTGGACTATATAGTAGGGCCCATAGGGCTGTGGTAAGTGGATATATGGGAATATGGCCCATAGGGCTATGGTATGGAACTATATATGGAATAGGGCCGCATAGGGCTGTGGTAGTGGACTATAGTAGGAATAGGGCCCATAGGGCTGTGGTTAGTGGACTATAGTGAATTAGTGCCCCTAGGGGTTGGTAGTTACCTGATATAGGGAATAGGGCCCATCGAGGGCTGTGAGTAGTTGACTATTAGGGGATATAGGGGCCATATGGCGTGGTAGTGGACTAATAGGGAAGGGCCCAATAGTTGGCTGTTGTCGTGGACTATATAGGAAATAATGGCCCATAGGGCTGTGGTAGTGGACTAATTAGGGATAGGGCCATAGGCTGTTGGTTAGGTGACTATATAGCGATGGCCCATAGGCTGTGTGTGGACTATATAGGGAGGGCCCATAGGGCTGTGGTAGTGGACTATATAGGGAATAGGGCCCATAGGGCTGTGGTAGTGGACTATATAGGGAATAGGGCCCATAGGGCTGTGGTAGTGGACTATATAGGGAGGGCCCATAGGGCTGTGGTAGTGGACTAATAGGGAATGTGCCCATAGCTGGTGGTAGTGGACTTATAGGGGGGCCATAGGTCTGTGGGTGTGGACTATTATGGGGAGTGAGGGCCCAGTAGTGCTGTGGTAGTGGACTTATATGGGAATTAGGTCCATAGGAGCTGTGGTAGTGACTATATAGGGAGGGCCCATAGGGCTGTGGTAGTGGACTATATAGGGAGGGCCCATAGGGCTGTTGTAGTGACTATATAGGGTAATAGGGCCCATAGGGCCTGTTGTATGGACTTATAGGGAGGGGCCCATATGTCTGTGGTAGTGGATATTAGGGATCGGGCCCATAGGGCTGTGGTAGTGGAATTATAGGGAATAGGTCCCATAGGGGGGGGGGGGGCTGTGGTATGGAACTATACGGGAATATGGGCCCATAAGGGCCTGTGGTCTTGGACGAATATAGGGTAAAGGCCCATAGGGTTGTGTAGTGGACTAATTAGGGGAGGCCCATAGGGCTGTGGTAGTGGACTATATAGGAATAGGGCCCTAGGTCTGTGGTAAGTGGACTATATATGGAATAGGGCCCATAGGCTGTGGTAGTGGACATACTATAGGGAATAGGGCCCATAGTGGCTGTGGTAAGTGACTATATAGGGAATAGGGCCCATAGGGCTGTGGTAGTGGACTATATAGGGAGGGCCCATAGGGCTGTGGTAGTGGACTATATAGGGAATAGGGCCCATAGGGCGTGTAAGTTGGACTATATAGGGAGGGCCCATAGGGCTGTGGTAGTGGACTATATAGGGAATAGGGCCCATAGGGCTGTGGTAGTGGACTATATAGGGAGGTCCATAGGGCTTTTTAGTGGATATATAGGGAGGGCCATAGTGCCTGTGGTAGTGGACTACTAAGTGAGGACCCTAGGGCGTGGTAGTGGAACTATTAGTAATAGGTCCATAGGGCTGGTGGTAGTGGACTATATAAGGTGGAGGGGCCCATAGTCTTGTGGTGTGGACTATCTAGGGAATAGGGC
>LR778256.1:26160108-26290108 GCA_902810595.1 Coregonus sp. 'balchen'
CTGTACAATGTTAAACATTGATGAGGTGATAACTGACTGTACGGTGTTAAACATTGATGAGGTGGTAACTGACTGTACAGTGTTGAACATTGATGAGGTGGTAACTGACTGTACAGTGTTGAACATTGATGAGGTAATAACTGACTGTACGGTGTTAAACATTGATGAGGTGGTAACTGACTGTACGGTGTTAAACATTGATGAGGTGGTAACTGACTGTACAGTGTTAAACATTGATGAGGTGGTAACTGACTGTACGGTGTTAAACATTGATGAGGTGGTGACTGACTGTGCAGTGGTCAACCTGATATTATTAGGGTTCATGTTCACTAATCAGGGCCTCAGGACCCTACTCCTGGGCATGCCTGAACATGTCTGGTGTTCCAGTCCTGTACGCAGGTCCTGTAAGTATATCGAGGCATGCTTCTCTCTGATCCACTGGAGCCGCAGGTAAGTTCCAGCTAAACCTCCAGTCCGGCGGAGAGCAGAGGAAATGACTTAACAGGATCCAATCAGAGAATACAGCCAATCCAATTACCCTGTTAGAGGCCGGTTACCGCCCGGCTACCAATCACAGGCCAGACGCAATACTAAAGAACAGCAGAAACCTTAGAGCAACGCCTGGCCTCGCTCGGACCCTCGGAGGCGTAATGGGCACCTGCTCTGTGGTTAGTACATGCGTATGGGGCGAGACACAGCCCTTTGATGTGTGTGTGTGTGAGGGGGGGGGGGGGGGGGGGTGCAGCTGGGGGAGAGAGGACCAGAGACCAGGTCTCACACAGGTGCAGTTGGGTGAGAGAGAGAGGGCAGGCGCCAAGATCTCATGAGAAAGGCAGCTTCAATAAACAGCGAGGGATTAGGGAACACTTTGGGTGGAGAGAAGAGACTGCTGAGAAAGTCAAAGAAACTGCCTCTATACCTCCCCTTGTCCTCCACACCTCCCTGGTCCTCCATACCTCCCCTGGTCCTCTACAGTGCTCTATACCTCCCCTGTTCCTCTATACCTCCCCTGGTCCTATACACCTCCCCTGGTCCATCCACAGTCCTCTATACCTTCCCTGGTCCTCCATACCTCCCCTGGTCCTCTATACCTCCCCTGGCCCTCTCCAGTCCTATACCTCCCATGGTCCTCTCCAGTCCTCTATACCCCCCCTGGTCCTCTCCAGTCCTCTATACCTCCCATGGTCCTCTCCAGTCCTCTATACCTCCCCTGGTCCTCTACAGTCCTCTATACCTCCCTTGGTCCTCTCCAGTCCTCTATACCTCAACTCCCATGGTCCTCTCCAGTCCTCTATACCTCCCCTAGTCCTCTCCAGTCCTCTATACCTCCCCTGGTCCTCTATACCTCCCCTGGACCTCTCCAGTCCTCTATACCTCCCCTGGTCCTCTCCAGTCCTCTATACCTCCCCTGGTCCTCTCCAGTCCTCTATACCTCCCCTGGTCCTCTATACCTCCCCTAGTCCTCTCCAGTCCTCTATACCTCCCCTGGTCCTCTCCAGTCCTCTATACCTCCCCTGGTCCTCTCCAGTCCTCTATACCTCCCCTGGTCCTCTCCAGTCCTCTATACCTCCCCTGGTCCTCTCCAGTCCTCTATACCACCCCTGGTCCTCTCCAGTCCTCTATACCTCCCCTGGTCCTCTCCAGTCCTCTATACCTCCCATGGTCCTCTCCAGTCCTCTATACCTCCCCTGGTCCTCTCCAGTCCTCTATACCTCCCCTGGCCCTCTCCAGTCCTCTATACCTACCCTGGTCCTCTCCAGTCCTCTATACCTCCCATGGTCCTCTCCAGTCCTCTATACCTCCCCTGGTCCTCTCCAGTCCTCTATACCTCCCATGGTCCTCTCCAGTCCTCTATACCTCCCCTGGTCCTCTCCAGTCCTCTATACCTCCCCTGGCCCTCTCCAGTCCTCTATACCTCCCCTGGTCCTCTCCAGTCCTCTATACCTCCCCTGGCCCTCTCCAGTCCTCTATACCTCCCCTGGTCCTCTCCAGTCCTCTATACCTCCCCTGGTCCTCTCCAGTCCTCTATACCTCCCATGGTCCTCACCAGTCCTCTATACCTCCCATGGTCCTCTCCAGTCCTCTATACCTCCCCTGGTCCTCTATACCTCCCATGGTCCTCTCCAGTCCTCTATACCTCCCATGGTCCTCTCCAGTCCTCTATACCTACCCTGGTCCTCTCCAGTCCTCTATACCTCCCCTGGCCCTCTCCAGTCCTCTATACCTCCCCTGGTCCTCTCCAGTCCTCTATACCTCCCTGGTCCTCTCCAGCCCTCTATACCTCCCCTGGTCCTCTCCAGTCCTCTATACCTCCCATGGTCCTCTCCAGTCCTCTATACCTCCCATGGTCCTCTCCAGTCCTCTATACCTCCCCTGGTCCTCTCCAGTCCTCTATACCTCCCATGGTCCTCTCCAGTCCTCTATACCTCCCCTGGTCCTCTCCAGTCCTCTATACCTCCCATGGTCCTTGACCTACTGAGCAGCCTTGACTGGGTCAGGGTACAACTAAAGCCCTCTGAGAGGACTGCTGAGGTGAAACCCTGTGAAACCGGACTGCTCTCTGAAACCTCTAGCTGAAACAGCAAGGCTCTGTTGGAGATGTCACGGGGGGGGGTAGGCAGATAGAGGCTGTGACTCTGGTTCCTCCAGACAAAACAGGAGACAAGTCATGTCCACTCAAACTCACACACACACCCAACGTTGCACAGGAGCTGGACAGAAACATGGTCACTTCAGGAGCTGGACAGAAACATGGCCACTTCAGGAGCTGGACAGAAACATGGCCACTTCAGGAGCTGGACAGAAACATGGCCACTTCAGGAGCTGGACAGAAACATGGCCACTTCAGGAGCTGGACAGAAACATGGCCACTTCAGGAGCTGGACAGAAACATGGTCACTTCAGGAGCTGGACAGAAACATGGCCACTTCAGGAGCTGGACAGAAACATGGCCACTTCAGGAGCTGGACAGAAACATGGCCACTTCAGGAGCTGGACAGAAACATGGCCACTTCAGGAGCTGGACAGAAACATGGTCACTTTAGGAGCTGGACAGAAACATGGTCACTTCAGGAGCTGGACAGAAACATGGCCACTTCAGGAGCTGGACAGAAACATGGCCACTTCAGGAGCTGGACAGAAACATGGCCACTTCAGGAGCTGGACAGAAACATGGTCACTTCAGGAGCTGGACAGAAACATGGTCACTTCAGGAGCTGGACAGAAACATGGCCACTTCAGGAGCTGGACAGAAACATGGCCACTTCAGGAGCTGGACAGAAACATGGCCACTTCAGGAGCTGGACAGAAACATGGTCACTTCAGGAGCTGGACAGAAACATGGTCACTTTAGGAGCTGGACAGAAACATGGTCACTTCAGGAGCTGGACAGAAACATGGCCACTTCAGGAGCTGGACAGAAACATGGTCACTTCAGGAGCTGGACAGAAACATGGTCACTTCAGGAGCTGGACAGAAACATGGCCACTTCAGGAGCTGGACAGAAACATGGTCACTTCAGGAGCTGGACAGAAACATGGGCACTTCAGGAGCTGGACAGAAACATGGTCACTTCAGGAGCTGGACAGAAACATGGCCACTTCAGGAGCTGGACAGAAACATGGTCACTTCAGGAGCTGGACAGAAACATGGCCACTTCAGCTGCAAACTCAGATGTGTGTAAACCTAAAAACCCTGTGAAACCCGACTGCTCTGTTGGTGATGTCACACCCCCCAGAGAGGTCAGGTAGAGATGGATAGAGGCTGTAGTCCTCCAGACAAAATAACATCTCCTGCTTTCTCTAATGTCTTCTCAAATCAAATCAGATCTCTAAGTATTGTCTGTTTTGGGGTCCTCCCCCTTTCCTCCCTTTCACCTGTTCATCCTGACACCTTTCATCTCTCTGGTTTTAGTCACGCTCAGTCGTTCCCTCGCTCCTCCGCTGGCTAAACAGAAACCAAAACAAACCAGGCAGAGTTTAGGTCAAGGCTTGGTTCCTGTATTATTAAGATGAGGTAAAACAACCGAGTGAGGAGAATAAGGTGTGAGTCCAGCAGCGTGTGAACCCCTCTGGGGAAACAGGGACCCCTTGGAGAACAGATTGAGGAGAATAGGGTGTGAGTCCAGCAGCGTGTGTGAACCCCTCTGGGGAAACAGGGACCGCTTGGAGAACAGATTGAGTTGCTCTGAGAGATCAACATCTGTAAAGACTGAAAATGTGGATTTCTCCTGCAGTCAGTCTTCATAGGAGAATAACAAAGGCCAAGTTAGCCAAGTTATGAAACTGGATAAGTAGAGGAGAAACCTGGCTGTCCCCAGACGGTCTCCATCGGGGTGAACTGCCATCTCAGAAGGTTCTGTTGTGCCTTCATAGCTATGAATACAAACTCATCAACTGGCCAGGACACAACATGGTTTCCTCCACCTCATGCTGTACAGAGATATTGATACAGAGACAAGAGCAAGATTAACTGGAAAATGATGCTTGACGTTTGAAGCTGCTTACCATCCTTGATTCCTGGAAGCCCGTGTGAGTGATCACATTTCACTTGGACCTGAGCGAGCCTGGGAGAGAGTCGGGTGAGCCCGGTGGAGGATTGAGATCATGACTGAGATGTCATGGAAACTAACCCACTTACGAGATGACACTCTTCAGCAGCCTGCCTGCTGTCGAAAGAATCAACCCACATAATACGAACGCATAAAAACGATCATATTTTACCAGCCTGCCGTGGGACACTCTCTTGTGTATTCTGTAAGGAGATCTGAGCCTCAGAGGTTAATATAAGGGAATTCTGGCCACGAAAGAAGGGACCATGGGACCCTGGGGCCCTGGAGTGGAACATGGAGGGGCAGGTAGAGAGGGAGAGAAAGAGAGAGGGAGAGAGAGAGAGAGAGAGAGAGAGAGAGAGAGAGAGAGAGAGAGAGAGAGAGAGAGAGAGAGAGAGAGAGAGAAAGAGAGAGAGAGACAGAGAGCGAGAGAAAGAGAGAGAGAGAGAGACTGTCTGTCCTGTCCTTCCCTGTCTGTCCAGTCCTGTCCAGTCCTGTCTGTCTAACCTGGAGTGGCCAACCAATGGTCATCACTCAGGCTCTCTTTAAATAGTAATGTAATAGTAATAGTGTAGTGTAATGTAACCCTAACCCTAGTGTGTAATGTAACCCTAACCCTAGTGTGTAATGTAACCCTAACCCTAGTGTGTAATGTAACCCTAACCCTAGTGTGTAATGTAACCCTAACCCTAGTGTGTAATGTAACCCTAACCCTAGTGTGTAATGTAACCCTAACCCTAGTGTGTAATGTAACCCTAACCCTAGTGTGTAATGTAACCCTAACCCTAGTGTGTAATGTAACCCTAACCCTAGTGGTTTTACTATGTTAACCCTAAACCTAGTGTGTAATGTAACCCTAACCCTAGTGTGTAATGTAACCCTAACCCTAGTGTGTAATGTAACCCTAACCCTAGTGTGTAATGTAACCCTAACCCTAGTGTGTAATGTAACCCTAACCCTAGTGTGTAACCCTAACCCTAGTGTGTAATGTAACCCTAACCCTAGTGTGTAATGTAACCCTAACCCTAGTGTGTAATGTAACCTAACCCTAGTGTGTAATGTAACCCTAACCCTAGTGTGTAATGTAACCCTACCCTAGTGTGTATGTAACCCTAACCCTAGTGTGTAATGTAACCCTAACCCTAGTGTGTAATGTAACCTAACCCTAGTGTGTAATGTAACCCTTAACCCTAGTGTGTATGTAACCCTAACCCTAGTGTGTAATGTAACCCTAACCCTAGTGTGTAATGTAACCCTAACCCTAGTGTGTATGTAACCCTAACCCTAGTGTGTAATGTAACCCTGACCCTAGTGTGTAATGTAACCCTAACCCTAGTGTGTAATGTAACCCTAACCCTAGTGTGTAATGTAACCCTAACCCTAGTGTGTAATGTAACCCTAACCCTAGTGTGTAATGTAACCCTAACCCTAGTGTGTAATGTAACCCTAACCCTAGTGTGTAATGTAACCCTAACCCTAGTGTGTAATGTAACCCTAACCCTAGTGTGTAATGTAACCCTAAACCTAGTGTGTAATGTAACCCTAACCCTAGTGTGTAATGTAACCCTAACCCTAGTGTGTAATGTAACCCTAACCCTAGTGTGTAATGTAACCCTAACCCTAGTGTGTAATGTAACCCTAACCCTAGTGTGTAACCCTAACCCTAGTGTGTAATGTAACCCTAACCCTAGTGTGTAATGTAACCCTAACCCTAGTGTGTAATGTAACCCTAACCCTAGTGTGTAATGTAACCCTAACCCTAGTGTGTAATGTAACCCTAACCCTAGTGTGTACTGTAACCCTAACCCTAGTGTGTAATGTAACCCTAACCCTAGTGTGTAATGTAACCCTAACCCTAGTGTGTAATGTAACCTTAACCCTAGTGTGTACTGTAACCCTAACCCTAGTGTGTAATGTAACCCTAACCCTAGTGTGTAATGTAACCCTAACCCTAGTGTGTAATGTAACCCTAACCCTAGTGTGTAATGTAACCCTGACCCTAGTGTGTAATGTAACCCTAACCCTAGTGTGTAATGTAACCCTAACCCTAGCCTAACCCTAGTGTGTAATGTAACCCTAACCCTAGTGTGTAATGTAACCCTAACCCTAGTGTGTAATGTAACCCTAACCCTAGTGTGTAATGTAACCCTAACCCTAGTGTGTAATGTATTCATGATGATGTATTGGTTGAGCTAGCTAGCCCACGGACCCTATCCTCTTCCTGTCATGTCGTCCTATCAGCAGCGGACCCTATCCTCTTCCTGTCATGTCGTCCTATCAGCAGCGGACCCTATCCTCTTCCTGTCATGTCGTCCTATCAGCAGCGGACCCTATCCTCTTCCTGTCATGTCATCCTATCAGCAGCGGACCCTATCCTCTTCCTGTCATGTCGTCCTATCAGCAGCGGACCCTATCCTCTTCCTGTCATGTCGTCCTATCAGCAGCGGACCCTATCCTCTTCCTGTCATGTCATCCTATCAGCAGCGGACCCTATCCTCTTCCTGTCATGTCGTCCTATCAGCAGCGGACCCTATCCTCTTCCTGTCATGTCATCCTATCAGCAGCGGACCCTATCCTCTTCCTGTCATGTCATCCTATCAGCAGCGGACCCTATCCTCTTCCTGTCATGTCGTCCTATCAGCAGCGGACCCTATCCTCTTCCTGTCATGTCGTCCTATCAGCAGCGGACCCTATCCTCTTCCTGTCATGTCGTCCTATCAGCAGCGGACCCTATCCTCTTCCTGTCATGTCATCCTATCAGCAGCGGACCCTATCCTCTTCCTGTCATGTCGTCCTATCAGCAGCGGACCCTATCCTCTTCCTGTCATGTCGTCCTATCAGCAGCGGACCCTATCCTCTTCCTGTCATGTCATCCTATCAGCAGCGGACCCTATCCTCTTCCTGTCATGTCATCCAGACGCTTTCATCCTATCAGCAGCTTTTTTACATTCATGACCCTCTGCTCCATGGAAACTCTCATCTCCTTTCACGTGTACTGTAGCGTGGTCTCTGACATACATGTTCAAAAACATACATCACGTACTGTATCATGTAAGATATCATATTTTATTACCGTGTAGATTTCCCTCTCCGTCGGTGGTGGAAAAATGCATTTAGCGTCTAGTGGTAAAAACAGGTGCCAGGAAGACATGGCTGTTAAAGGCTTCAGTGCTGCAGGAACCCGTCCACTCTGGACCTTTAGGTAAAGCCAGGTGCCAGGAAGACATGGCTGTTAAAGGCTTCAGTGCTGCAGGAACCCGTCCACTCTGGACCTTTAGGTAAAGCCAGGTGCCAGGAAGACATGGCTGTTAAAGGCTTCAGTGCTGCAGGAACCCGTCCACTCTGGACCTTTTGAACACAGCCGTGGCTGAAAGTTGTGTGCATGTTCTGTATATTCTGCCTGGTCCAAGCCCGGGCCCTTTTTCCCCCTCCGCCTGTCGCCAAGGGATCAGATTCAGACGCAGCACCCCTGGATGCTTGGATGGTACTCCGGATGCCTCCCAAATGGTCCCCTGTTCCCTATGTAGCACTATGGGCCCTGGTCTAAAGTAGTGCACTACATAGGGAATAGGGTGCCATTCTCTGGTCTAAAGTAGTGCACTACATAGGGAATAGGGTGCCATTCTCTGGTCTAAAGTAGTGCACTACATAGGGAATAGGGTGCCATTCTCTGGTCTAAAGTAGTGCACTATATAGGGAATAGGGTGCCATTCTCTGGTCTAAAGTAGTGCACTACATAGGGAATAGGGTGCCATTCTCTGGTCTAAAGTAGTGCACTACATAGGGAATAGGGTGCCATTCTCTAGTCTAAAGTAGTGCACTACATAGGGAATAGGGTGCCATTTGGAACCAGGCAGTAGATGGAAAGTGGAAGAGTCTCAGCACCGTTCAGTCTGACAGCAGATTAAAGATGACGTCAGGCTGTGTTAGTTCTGAGTGGCTGTTGATTTGTGGTGTTGGAGATGTGATTATTGCTATTATCATGGGTGGTGTTCCCCTTTCACGCCTCGCCCTCGTACAGCTCCCCGCTGACGTAACCCTGAGGTGGGGTTGGTGTCATGAAATCCCCCTAAAATCTATGTTTTCATCCAACATCCATTTAACAAAGTATCATCATGTTGTCACAGGTTGATAGATGCTCCATGATTGTGGTTAGCTGCTCTAACTAAGAGGGAGGGGACGGAGTGTTCACCTTGTCAACAACCAGTCAACAATCTCTGGTCACTAAAATGTTCCAGGAATGGTGGAAAGGAAGGCTGAGAAATGTTCTAAGAACGTTTTTTTATGTCAACTTCTCATGACGTTCAGAGAACGTTTATCAATCCTGCAACATTCCCAGATCCTCTTGGTACCACATTTTGTCAGATGAGCGAATCACTTCGTTTCTCTTTCATTTTATTTGGATCTTTCCCACTAGGTGATCTGTAACCTTCTCACAATGTTCTGACCAATCCAGGGGGGGTAGATCAGCTTTAATATAGCAGATAGATTGTAACTTCCATCAATGTAATTGTCTGCATCACTTCCAATTCCCCATATGTTTTTTTTTTTCTCACATATATATATATATAAATAAAAGAAATCCTTTGTGGTCCTCTGTAGCTCAATTGGTAGAGCATGGCGCTTGTAACGACAGGGTAGTGGGTTCGATCCCCGGGCCCACCCATGCGTAAAAATGTATGCACACATGACTGTAAATTGCTTTGGATAAAAGCGTCTGCTAAATGGCATTATATTATTATATATACATACATACACATATAAATATATATACACATACATACATATACAGTGAGGGAAAAAAGTATTTGATCCCCTGATGATTTTGTACGTTTGCCCACTGACAAAGACATGATCAGTCTATAATTTTAATGGTAGGTTTATTTGAGCAGTGAGAGACAGAATAACAACAACAAAATCCAGAAAAACGCATGTAAAAAAATTTATGAATTGATTTGCATTTTAATGAGGGAAATAAGTATTTGACCCCTCTGCAAAACATGACTTAGTACTTGTTGGCAAAACCCTTGTTGGCAATCACAGAGGTCAGACGTTTCTTGTAGTTGCCACCAGGTTTGCACACATCTCAGGAGGGATTTTGTTCCACTCCTCTTTGCAGATCTTCTCCAAGTCATTAATGTTTCAAGCCTGACGTTTGGCAACTCGAACCTTCAGCTCCCTCCACAGATTTTCTATGGGATTAAGGTCTGGAGACTGGCTAGGCCACTCCAGGACCTTAATGTGCTTCTTCTTGAGTCACTCCTTTGTTGCCTTGGCCGTGTGTTTTGGATCATTGTCATGCTGGAATACCCATCCACAACCCATTTTCAATGCCCTGGCTGAGGGAAGGTGGTTCTCACCCAAGATTTGACGGTACATGGCCCCATCCATTGTCCCTTTGATGCGGTGAAAATGTCCTGTCCCCTTAGCAGATAAATACCCCCAAAGCATAATGTTTCCACCTCCATGTTTGACGGTGGGATTGGTGTTCTTGGGGTCATAGGCAGCATTCCTCCTCCTCCAAACACATTGAGTTGATGCCAAAGAGCTCGATTTTGGTCTCATCTGACCACAACACTTTCACCCAGTTCTCCTCTGAATCATTCCGATGTTCATTGGCAAACTTCAGACGGGCCTGTATATGTGCTTTCTTGAGCAGGGGGACCTTGCGGGCGCTGCAGGATTTCAGTTCTTCACGGCATAGTGTGTTACCAATTGTTTTCTTGGTGACTATGGTCCCAGCTGCCTTGAGATCATTGACAAGATCCTCCCATGTAGTTCTGGGCTGATTCCTCACCGTTCTCATGATCATTGCAACTCCACAAGGTGAGATCTTGCATATAGCCCCAGGCCGAGGGAGATTGACAAGTCTTTTGTGATTCTTCCATTTGCGAATAATCGCACCAACTGTTGTCGGGGCGGCAGGTAGCTTAGTGGTTAAGAGCGTTGTACCAGTAACCGAAAGGTCGCTGGTTCTAATCCCCAAGCCGACTAGGTGAAAAATCTGTCGATGTGCCCTTGAGCAAGGCACTTAACCCTAATTGCTCCTGTAAGTCGCTCTGGATAAGAGCGTCTGCTAAATGACCAATTAATTTTTTTATTTTGTCACCTTCTCACCAAACTGCTTGGCGATGGTCTTGTAGCCCATTCCAGCCTTGTGTAGGTCTACAATCTTGTCCCTGACATCCTTGGAGAGCTCTTTGGTCTTGGCCATGGTGGAGAGTTTGGAATCTGATTGATTGATTGCTTCTGTGGATATATGTCTTTTCTACAGGTAACAAGCTGAGATTAGGAGCACTCCCTTTAAGAGTGTGCTCCTAATCTCAGCTCGTTACCTGTATAAAAGACACCTGGGTGCCAGAAATCTTTCTGATTGAGAGGGGGTCAAATACTTATTTCCCTCATTAAAATGCAAATCAATTTATAACATTTTTGACATTAGCTTTTCTGGATTTTTTTGTTGTTATTCTGTCTCTCACTGTTCAAATAAACCTACCATTAAAATTATAGACTGATCATTTCTTTGTCAGTGGGCAAACGTACAAAATCAGCAGGGGATCAAATACTTTTTTTCCTTTAAAAATATATATATTTCCCTTTATTACTTTCCAACCCCACCATCCCCTCCCTAATTGGAGTAAACTAGTGAACAACAATGCTTAGGCCTCTACTTCCAGCCCATACATACTATATACATTTTATGGACACAGTCAATAAATATATTTTGTTTGTTTTTACTCCTGAACTTCCTCCAATCATTTTCATGATGTCCATCTGGTTTGCTTCTATATGCCATATCTTTCTAACTGTGCTCTTTCACAAAAACTCACAATATATAACCTATATACTAATTATGGACACAGCATGTCTTACACTAGTTATCTTGTTGTTATTAGTTGTTGTTATTAGTCCCATCCTTCAGCTCCATTCAAAACCTCCCATCTATCTCTTAACACCATCCATATAGGATTTCTATTTGCCATATATTTTTCAACTGTACTGTGATGTTTTACAAAAGTTCTGAACCTTTCTATTCTCATTGTTTCTACAGATCGTGAATTGAAAATAAACATCTTGCTAAAAGTATTATTATTTTATTGATCGATTGACTATGACTTTTCAGATCACCCAGTAATGCTGTCTGCAGGGTTAGCTCCAGGTAAATATTGCAATCCTCAGCCATTCTGGACCTGTGTCCTGAAACAAGCTACAAATGGACAGTACCAAAACAAATGATCTAATGATTCTGTCTCTTCACAGCCAAATCTGCAGAGCTGGGAAAGATTGTATCCCCCATATAAATAACATTCTATTGGTAGCAAGAATTTTTAAATAATAATTTAAATAGAAAAATTCTAAGTTTTGAATCCGGCGTCGTTTTGCGTATCAGTTCATAAACACTATGCCATGGAATCGGTACGTCAAAAATCTCTTCCCAACTATTTTGCAATCTATATGGGACGGCTGTCAATCCTTTGGTCCTTAAATGAAACTGGTAAACTGTTTTATTTATCACAATTTTCTTTAACCAATTATGTTCTTTAATGCGGCCGACAGACAAGTTCCTTACTTTCTCCCCCTTCCACTTTCCTCTTCCATTTTTGCGGTAATGCTGCAATTATTTGGTTGTAATTTTGGGTAGAGCAGACATTTCCATATGTTTTTGTTAGCTGCATGTGCGACATAACTCCACCAGTCCTACCGATGATATCATTTATGAAGATTATACCTTTTTTTTTTTTATAACGTTTTTTTATCAATTAGTATATTTGAGTTTAACCACAATATTTGTTGCAATATTTGTTCTGTCATTTCTGGAGGATTAAATTGAAATTGCAACCAACTTTCTATGGCTTGTTTTAGAAATAGTGATATTTGGGAGATTATTTACTTTTCAAATACCTGAAAGTGAGAGGTTATAATCTGAATAATGGGAAAAAGGCCATTCTTGAACATTGGGTGAGACAATCTTACTAGTTTGCTAGAGAACCAGTTCGGATTTAAGTATAATTTTTGTATGACTGAAGCTTTTAGTGATAGGTCTAATGCTTTAATATTTAATCATTTCTGTCCTCCTAATTCATATTCATTATATAAATAGGCCCATTTAATTTTGTCTGGCTTGCCGTTCCAAATAAAATTGAATATTTTTTTCTCATATAATTTAAAAAACTGTTCGCTAGGCGTAGGCAAGACCATAAGCAAATAGGTAAACTGGGACAACACCAAAGAGTTAATCAGGGTGATTTTTCCACAAATTGACAGGTATTTACCTTTCCATGGTAGCAAGATCTTATCTATTTTTGCTAACTTTCTATAAAAAAAAAATTGGGAGTGAGATTTCTTTCATTTTATTTATTTCATTTGGGATATGTATTCCGAGTATATCCACATCACCATCAGACCATTTTATTGGTAAACTACATGGTAATGTACAATTTTTATTTTTTAGTGATCCAATACGTAATATTGTACATTTATCATAATTTGGTTGTAATCCAGAGAGGTTAGAAAATGTATCTAGATCCTCTATGAGGCTGTGGAGGGATTCAAGTTGTGGATTTAAAAGAAAACATGAATCATCAGCGTACAATGACACCTTTGTTTTTAAGCCCTGGATTTCTAATCCCTTGATATTATTGTTGGATCTGATTTTAATAGCTAACATGTCGATGGCAATAATAAATAGATATGCCGATAGTGGACAACCTTGTTTCACTCCTCTTGACAGTTTAAAACGTTCTGAGAAATAGCCATTATTTACTATTTTACACCTAGGGTTACTATACATGATTTTAACCCAATTTATAAGAGATTGTCCAAAATTGAAATGCTCCAGGCATTTATATATAAACCCCAGTCGTACTTTATCAAAAGCCTTTTCGAAGTCTGCTATGAATACCAGCCTGGTTTCCCAGATTTTTCATAGTGTTCTATTGTTTCCAGTACTTGCCTTATATTATCTCCAATGTATCGTCCATGTAAAAAACCTGTCTGATTAGAATGATTAATGTCCAACAATACCTTTTTAATTCTATGCGCTATACATTTTGCTAGGATTTTTGCATCACAACACTGAAGTGTAAGGGGCCTCCAATTTTTTAAATGGACTGGTTCTTTATATTTTCCACTTGTATCCTGTTTCAGTAATAATGAGATCAGACCTTCTTCTTGAGTGTCTGATAATCTACCATTTACATAGGAGTGGTTAAAACATGCTAATAACGGTCCTCTGATTATATCAAAAATGTTTTGGTATACCTCGACTGGTATGCCATCCAACCCTGGAGTTTTCCCGGACTTAAAGTCTTTAATTGCATCCAGTTCCTCCTCTGTAATTTCACCTTCACATGAGTCTTTCTGAATGGCTGTTAATTTTACATTACCGATAGAAAAAAAAGAAATCTACAATTTGCTTCAGTTAGAGGAGATGGAGGCGACTGAAACGAAAACATATGCTTAAAGTACTTTGTTTCCTCCTTCAAAATATCATTTGGTGAATCATGGGTGACTAGGAGGAGGATTTAGCCCAGATGTGTTAGTGCTGTATGGTCGTTGCTACAGTCTGGGACCTTTCTTTGTGTCCGTGCAGAACAGAGAGAGGAGGTTCAGTATGTGAACAACATCTAAGAGGAGGATAATCAGGTCTAAACTCCGTCCCACCACTCAACACAACCTCAACACAACCACCGCCACCTGGGAAGCTTTTCAATCAGCTATGTGAGAAACGAGCCCTGGCCTCTCAGAGAGAAGAGGGTTGAATCCCAAATGGTACCCTATTCTATATAGGGCCCCTTAGGGCTCTGGTCAAAAGTAGTGCACTTTACAGGGAATAGGATGCTGTTTGGGAGGCAGCCCAGGACTCAGCAGTAACATAATTCACTGAGCGCTACGTGTTGAAAGCAGGAAAAAAAAAGTGTGGTTTTGGGTCTCTTTTAAGATAAGCAATTTGAACATTAGACAGAATGGCTGCAGCGTGTATTATCCTCTAACAGCAGGAATGCCTGTGTAGTGAAAACAGTGAGAGATTTCTGCACGCACTGTCGTTAGCACTCACTCCTCCGCTCCCTTCCAAGACTGAGGGTAACCTTGAGAACGCTCCAAAACTCTGGAATGGATTATGGCTCCGAAGGGGATCAAGGAGGTTCTAATAGAACGTGACGTTTTACCAAGTGGTTAGTTAACCAGAAAGCACCCCTAAACTACAGCTATTAAAATGATGAGGAAATATCGGGTGTTTTTTTACATGTTGATTACGAACTGTGAACACACAGGCTAAAATAAACCAAAACTAAAGAATGCTAACATGTTAAATGACCACAGAAAGGTTGTTACAGCACTCGCGTAAACACACCGGTCTCTGTGTTCCCGTCTCTGTGTTCCTGTCTCTGTGTTCCGGTCTCTGTGTTCCTGTCTCTGTGTTCCTGTCTCTGTGTTCCTGTCTCTGTGTTCCTGAATCTGTGTTCCTGAATCTGTGTTCCGGTCTCTGTGTTCCTGTCTGTGTTCCTGTCTCTGTGTTCCTGAATCTGTGTTCCTCTCTCTGTGTTCCTGTCTCTGTGTTCCGGTCTCTGTGTTCCCGTCTCTGTGTTCCCGTCTCTGTGTTCCTGTCTCTGTCTTCCTGTCTCTGGGTTCCCGTCTCTGTGTTCCCGTCTCTGTGTTCCCGTCTCTGTGTTCCCGTCTCTGTGTTCCCGTCTCTGTGTTCCCGTCCGTGTTCCGTCTCTGTGTTCCTCCTGTTTCCCGTCTCTGTGTTCCTGTCTATTTGTTCCTGTCTCTGTGTTCCCGTCTCTGTGTTCCTGTCTCTGTGTTCCTGTCTCCGTGTTCCTGTCTCTGTGTTCCTGTCTCTGTGTTCCCGTCTCTGTGTTCCCGTCTCTGTGTTCCTGTTCTGTCCTTCCCGTTCTCTCGTGTTCCCGTCTCTGTGTTCCCGTCTCGTGTTCCGTTCTTCTGTCTCTTGTGTTCCCGTCTCTGTGTTCCTGTCTCTGTGTTCCCGTCTCTCTGTGTTCCCGTCCTGTTTCCCGTCTCTGTGTTCCCGTCTCTGTGTTCCCGTCTCTGTGTTCCGTCTCTGTGTTCCTGTCTCTGTGTTCCCGTCTCTGTGTTCCCGTCTCTGTGTTCCCGTCTCTGTGTTCCCGTCTCTGTGTTCCCGTCTCTGTGTTCCCGTCTCTGTGTTCCCGTCTCTGTGTTCTCGTCTCTGTGTTCCTGTCTCTGTGTTCCTGTCTCTGTGTTGGTGGCTCGGAGGGGGTGGATGGAGGGGGAGGTTTTCGGGGGGGGGGGACAGTGTTGGGGTCTTGAATAGTCGAGCGGCTTCGCTGCAGGTGGATTGTATGTTTTAGAATTCAATAAACAACATTAGTGCACTATAAAAAGAATAGGGTAGCATTTGTGACGCGTCCATCCAGTCCTGTACCGTCCCATGGGGCCTGTATTGAAAGCTTGATATATTAGCTACGTCACATGAGCTGAGCTGTGTTGTGACGATCATAACCTCTTTAACGTCTAGCGTTATGTAACGCCTTCAAACAATCAGGGCAAACATTCAACATTTTTTTGAAAAGCTCCATATTTAACTACATTATGAAATAATCATCATAGCATCATAGCATGCAATCCAATCCATTCTGTGGACAGGTGTCTTTTATACAGGTAACAAGCTGAGATTAGGAGCACTCCCTTTAAGAGTGTGCTCCTAATCTCAGCTCGTTACCTGTATAAAAGACACCTGGGAGCCAGAAATCTTTCTGATTGACAGGGGGTCAAATACTTATTTCCCTCATTAAAATGCAAATCAATTTATAACATTTTTGACATGATTTTTTCTGTATTTTTTTGTTGTTATTCTGTCTCTCACTGTTCAAATAAACCTACCATTCAAATTATAGACTGATCATTTCTTTGTCAGTGGGCAAACGTACAAAATCAGCAGGGAATCAAATACTTTTTTCCCTCACTGTATATGAAGTACAGACTCACGTTCAACATCTTTTTGAAAAGCTCCATATTTAACTACATTATGAAATAGTCATCATAGCATCATAGCATCCAACACAGAGGTTTTTACCCTCTAAACAAAATCCAAAGCCAGAATGAACTGGGATAAGGAGCAACAAGGATCGTTTTTTTGTGTTGCCTAAACTGTAATACTATATAAGGTTTTAATGTGTTGCTTGTTTGAGTACCTCAACAGTCCATTGACCATTAAGAGGTATATGTACACTGTAATAGTCAATAGAGAATCTGTCTCTGCGCCTGATGACCACAACGGCAAGAGGGGAATTCAAGAATGACTGAAAAAGGGAAAAAAACTGTCAAAAAATAAACAGGCAATTATATTTTATGTTCCATTTTCTTCACGTTAGTCGTTTTACTGTGTGGTTGGAGGAGTCAGTGGAGGAACCAGGAGCTACAGTGGCTGTAGTCTAGAGAACAGTGGCTGTAGTCTAGAGAACAGTGGCTGTAGTCTGGAGAGCAGTGGCTGTAGTCTAGAGAACAGTGGCTGTAGTCTAGAGAACAGTGGCTGTAGTCTGGAGGAGTCAGTGGCTGTAGTCTAGAGAACAGTGGCTGTAGTCTGGAGAACAGTGGCTGTAGTCTAGAGAACAGTGGCTGTAGTCTAGAGAACAGTGGCTGTAGTCTAGAGGAGAACAGTGGCTGTAGTCTAGATGAGAGTGGCTGAGTCTAGAGAACAGTGGCTGTAGGGCTGGAGAACAGTTGCTGTAGTCTAGAGAAAAGTAGCTGTATCTAGAGAACAGGGGGGTGTAGTCTGGAGGAGTCAGTGGCTGTAGTCTAGAAGACAGTGGCTGTAGTCTGAGAACAGTGGCTGTAGTCTAGAGAACAGTGGCTGTAGTCTGGAGGATTCAGTGCTGTAGTCTAGAGAACAGTGGCTGTAGTCTGGAGAACAGTGGCTGTAGTCTAGAGAACAGTGGCTGTAGTCTAGAGAACAGTGGCTGTAGTCTAGAGAAAAAGTGGCTGTAGTCTAAGAGAACAGTGGGGTAGTCCCAGGAAACAGTGGCTGTAGTCTAGAGAACAGTGGCTGGGAGTTCTAGAGGAGTCGTGGCCTGGTGTCTAGGGGGAAACAGTGGCGTGTGGGCTAGATGAGAGTGGCTGTAGTCTAGAGAACCCGTGCTGTAGGCTAGAGACAGTGCTGGTAGTCTAGAGAAAGTGGCTGTAGTCTGGAAACAGTGGCTGTAGTCTAATGGGGAGTGGCTGTAGTCTAGGGGAAAAAGTGGCTGTAGTCTAGAGAAAAGTGGCTGTAGTCTAGAGAACAGTGGCTGTAGTCTGGAGGAGTCCCGTGGCTGTAGTCTAAGAAACAGTGGCTGTAGTCTAGAAACAGTGGGCTGTAGATAGAGAACATGGCTGTAGTCCCGGAGAACAGTGGCTGTAGTCTGGAAACAGTGGCTGGGAGTCTGGAGAACAGTGGCTGTATTAGAGAACAGTGGCGGGAGTCTAGAGAACATGGCTGTGTCTAGAGAACAGTGGCTGTAGTCTAGAGAACAGTGGGTGTAGTTTTGGAGAACGTGGGCTGTAGGCTAGATGAGGAGGGGGGTTTAGTCTAGAGAACAGTGGCTGTAGTCTAGATAGAGTGGCTGTAGTCTAGAGAACAGTGGCTGTAGTCTAAGAACAGTGGCTTTTATCTAAGAACGGTGGGGTGTTTGAGAACATGGCTGTAGTCCTAGATGAGAGTGGCTTTAGTCCCAGAGAACAGTGGCTGTAGTCTAGAGACGTGGCTGTATCTAGAGAACAGGGCTGTAGTCTGGAGGAGTCAGTGGGCTGTAGTTTTAGAGAACAGGGCTGTAGTCTAGATGAGAGTTGGCTGTAGTCAGAGAACAGTGGCTTAGTCTAGAGAACATGGCTGTAGTCTAGAGAACAGTGGCTGTAGTCCTGGGGAACAGGTGGCTGTAGTCTAGATGAGAGTGGCTGTAGTCTAGAGAACAGTGGCTGTAGTCTAGAGAACAGTGGCTGTAGTCTAGAGAACAGTGGCTGTAGTCTGGAGAACAGTGGCTGTAGTCTAGATGAGAGTGGCTGTAGTCTAGAGAACAGTGGCTGTAGTCTAGAGAACAGTGGCTGTAGTCTAGAGAACAGTGGCTGTAGTCTGGAGGAGTCAGTGGCTGTAGTCTAGAGAACAGTGGCTGTAGTCTAGAGAACAGTGGCTGTAGAATAGAGAACAGTGGCTGTAGTCTGGAGAACAGTGGCTGTAGTCCTGGAAACAGTGGCTGTAGTCTGGAGAACAGTGGCTGTAGTCTAGAGAACAGTGGCTGTAGTCTAGAGAACAGTGGCTGTAGTCTAGAGAACAGTGACTGTAGTCTAGAGAACAGTGGCTGTAGTCTGGAGAACAGTGGCTGTAGTCTAGATGAGAGTGGCTGTAGTCTAGAGAACAGTGGCTGTAGTCTAGATGAGAGTGGCTGTAGTCTAGAGAACAGTGGCTGTAGTCTAGAGAACAGTGGCTGTAGTCTAGAGAACAGTGGCTGTAGTCTGGAGAACAGTGGCCCGTAGTCTAGATGAGAGTGGCTTAGTCTAAGAACAGTGGCTGTAGTCTAGAGAACAGTGGCTGTAGTCTAGAGAACAGTGGCTGTAGTCTGGAGGAGTCAGTGGCTGTAGTCTAGAGAACAGTGGCTGTAGTCTAGATGAGAGTGGCTGTAGTCTAGAGAACATGGCTGTATCTAAAGAACAGTGGCTGTAGTTTTAGAGAACAGTGGCTGTAGTCTGGAGAACAGTGGCTTAGTCTAGAAAGAAGTGGCTGTAGTCCCAGAGAACAGTGCTGTAGTCTAGAGAACAGTGGCTGTAGTCTAGAGAACAGTGGCGTAGTCTGGAGGAGAGTGGCGTGTCTAGAAACAGTGGCTGTAGTCTAGAGAACAGTGGGCTGTAGAAAAAGAGAACAGTGGCTGTAGTCTGAGAACAGTGGCTTAGTCAGAGAACGTGGCGTAGCTAAGGAGAACAGTGGTGGAGTCGGAACAGTGGCTGTAGTCTAGAGAACAATGGCGTGTCTAGAGAAAGTGGCTGTAGTCTGAGAAAGTGGCTGTGCTGAGGGGAACAGTGGCTGTAGTCTGGAACAGTGGCTGTAGTCTGGGGAACAGTGGCTGTAGTCTAGAGAACAGTGGCTGTATCTAGAGAACAGTGGCTGTAGTCTAGAGAACAGGTGGCTTAGTCCGGAGGAGTCAGTGGCTGTAGTCTGGAGAACAGTGGCTGTAGTCTGGAGAACAGTGGCTGTAGTCTAGAGAACAGTGGCTGTATCTAGAGAACATGGCTGTATCTAGAGAACAGTGGCTGTAGTCTAGAGAAACAGTGGCTGGAGTTGGGAGAACAGTGGCTGTAGTCGGGGGGAGTCAGTGGCTGTAGTCTAGAGAACAGTGGCTGTAGTCTGGAGGAGTCAGGCTGTAGTCTAGAGACAGTGGATGTAGTCTAGAGAAAAGTGGCTGTAGTCTAGAGAACATGGCTGTAGTCGGAGAACTGGCTGTAGTCTAGAGAACAGTGGCTGTAGTCTGGAGAACAGTGGCTGTAGTCTAGAGAACAGTGGCTGTAGTCTAGAGAACAGTGGCTGTAGTCTAGAGAACAGTGGCTGTAGTCTAGAGAACAGTGGCTGTAGTCTAGAGAACAGTGGCTGTAGTCTAGAGAACAGTGGCTGTAGTCTAGAGAACAGTGGCTGTAGTCCCGGAGAACATGGCTGTAGTCTGGAGGGGTCAGGGCTGTAGTCTAGAGAACAGTGGCGTAGTCAGAGAACAGTGGCTGTAGTCTGAGAAAAAGTGGCTGTAGTCTAGAGAACAGTGGCTGTAGTCTAGAGAACAGTGGCTGTAGTCTAGAGAACAGTGGCTGTAGTCTGGAGAACAGTGGCTGTAGTCTAGAGAACAGTGGCTGTAGTCTAGAGAACAGTGGCTGTAGTCTAGAGAACAGTGGCTGTAGTCTAGAGAACAGTGGCTGTAGTCTAGAGAACAGTGGCTAGAGGGTTATGACTACAACTGATTCTATATCAGTCAACACAGAGAACAGTGGCTAGAGGTGATGACTACAACTGATTCTATATCAGTCAACCCAGGAGGAAGAAGAGCCTAACCAGTCTAATTAATCAGAGGGTATTTACATTAAGGTCCCTTAATAAACAGTTTGTAAAGAGTTGACTTATCAATTATTCATCATTATTCCTACATTTGTAAATGTCAATAAGCAATCTCTAAATAGTCAAATAACCACTATTTTAATGAAACTGCCTTTTCGTTAGCATGCTAGGTTAGCTGATGCTAAAGCAGCCCATTGGATCCACAACACTTCTGGCAGCAACTCACCCCAATGCTAGGCGTCGCATTTTCATGGAATCCAATGGGCTTCTTTAACATCAGCTAACCTAGCATGCGGAGGGAATATGCGTTCTTAAAATAGGGTAATAAATGCAAAAAAAATAGATGCGTATTCATGCAAAAAGGAACAGATGTTAAAATGTAAGGAAACCTAAAAAACTGTTTATAAAGGGTTTGTATTGGACCAATGGGAAAGAGACGGGGTTTTATTTTGGGCCCAAACAGGGTAAGAACGGGTTAGGGGGGAAACCAATCGGAAAGAGACGGGTAATTGGACCAATCAGGGAAAAGGACAGGGTTATATGGGAGCGCTTTCCCCAAGACAGAAAAAACGACCCCCCAACACCAGAAAAAACAACCCTCCCAACCCGACACACCAGCCCCCCCAAACCACAGACACCACATGCCATGTAACGGACGCACGCTGCTTTCTTACGAATCCCCCTTCCCCCCCATTTCGGCAAACCTGGCTCGAACTTTTGGGGGACCTCTGCTTCACAAACCCCGGGAAACCCTCCTCCCCCACGTCTCTACTGGCCGCCGCTCAAAAACAACTGAACGGTCAAACCTGGGCCTTAAGGGTAAAGTTTTCACATCCCAACCACCACCACACACCCCACACAACCCCTCCCTATCAAACCGGGGGTCACAAAGGACTACGCAACATCTAATTTTTGTTTTAAAAAAAAACTTGATTGTCAAAAAAAAATACTCTTTCACGCCCCCCCCCCCAAAAAAAAAAACGGGGTCATTTTCTTCGGGGTTTGGGGGTTTCAGGCAAACTGAAGTAATTTGTCCGGCCTTTTTTTTAAAATAGTGAAAAACCCCCCCCTCATCTTTTTGGAATTACAGAAAAATTTGGGTCTTTTTCTTATAGCTTTGGGCTGATTCGGGAAAACCCCTGGAAAAAGGCTATGGTTTATTTTTTGTGGTTGAAAAGGAATCAGATTCCCAAAGGGCCCCTTTCATTGGTTTTTGGGGGGGGGTGAGAAAAAAAAACAGAAAATTGGAAATTTCCCTTTCTGTCTGTTTTCCAAAATTTATTAGTCCCCCCTTTCTTTCTTTTTAGGGGGCAAGAGAGTGGGGGGGGAGAGAGAGGAAAAGAAAAGAGAGAGAGGAGAGAGAGAGAGAAAAGAGAGAGGAGAGAAGGGGAAGAGAAGAGAAGAGAAGAGCCCGAAAAAACAAAAGAAAAAGAAAAAGGAAGAAAAAGGCGAAAAGCAAAAAAAAAAGGGGGGGGTCTCCCCCTTCTCTCTCTCGCTTCCCCCTCCCCCCTCTTTCTTTTCCTGCTCTTTTCCCTTCCCCCCCTCCCCCTCTCTCTTCTCTCCGCTCCCCCCTTCCTCCTCTCCTCCTCTCCCTTTTTTTCTCCCCTTCCTTCCCCTTCTCGCCCCTTTTCTCTCTTCCCCCCTTTTTCTTCTCCCTACCCTCCTCCCCTCCTCCCTCTCCCTCTCCTTTTTCCCCTCCTTCTCTTCTTTTCTTTTCTCCTCCTTTCATCTCTCTTCCTTTCCCCCTTTCCCCCTTTTTCCCCCCCCCTTTAAAACCCTCAAAAAATTAATCTACTTCCCCCCCCAAACCGGAAAAATACCCCAAAAGCCTGCAAGAGAACTGTGTCACTGTCCTGGCCCCTTGTTTTGGGGGTAGAAAAAAAAACGGGAAAAGTGGGCTCCCTGTTCTTTTGTGTCCCAAATTTTTTAGTCCCGAATTTCTCTGTTAAAAACGGGAAAAGAGAGCGGGGGAAGCGGGGGGAGAGAGAGAAAAGGGGAGAGAAAAGAGAGAGAGAGGAGAGAGAAAAAGAGAAAGGGGAGAGAAGATAAAAAAGGAAAAGAAAAAAAGTAGAGAAAAGAGAGACAAAAAAACCAAAAAAGACAAAAGAAAAGAGTTTTTCTTTTTTTTTTGGTTTTTCCTTTTTCTTCCTTCTTCTCCCGTTCCTCGCTCTCCTTCCCCTCCTTATCTCCCCCTTTCCTTTTCCCCTTCCCCTTTCCCCTTTCCCTTCCCCTTTCCCCTTTCCTTTTCCGTCCCCTTTCCCCTTTCCTTTTTTCCCCTTTCCCCTTTTTGCCCCTTTCCCCCTTTCCCCCTTCCCTCTTCCCCTTCCCTTCCGCCTCACTTCCCCTTTTCCCCTTTTCCCTTTCCTTTCCCCCTTTCCCCTTTTCCCCTTTTTCCCCTTTTGCCTCCCCCTTTCTTCCTTCCTTCCTTTCCTTCCTTCTTTGAGCCCTTCCCCCCGGGGAACGGAACGCAATGCCCCTTTTTTGTCACCGTTTCCTTTAGCCGGTCACTGCGACTTCCCGTTCACTTCCTGCACGGCCCGGGGTCACTGTCCTGTCCTGTCCGTTCCCGTGGCCCCTGTAAATGTCCCTTTATGAAATGTTTCCTTTTCCTGTCACTGTCTTGTCCAAATGTCCCGGTCACTGTCCTCTTTTCCGCCTTTTCCTGTCCTGGGGTTTCCCGTCCCTTCCAAAATTTTTCCTGTCCTTTCACTGTCCTTCCTGTCCTTTTCAACCCGTCCTTTTCCTGGGCCTGTCTTGTCACGGCCTTTTCCTTTTGTCCCCCTCCTGTCCTGTCTTGCCCCTGTCCCGTAAATGTCCCCTTTCCCGGGCCGTCCTGCACTGTCCTGTCCTGTCAACTGGGCCTTTTCACTGTCCTGCCCCGTTTCCCGTCCTTTTCAGGTTTCCCGGTCCCTGTCCTGTTTCCCGTTTTTTCACTGGGCCTGTCCTGTCACCTTTTCTTTTTCCCAATGTCTTTTCACTTTTTTTCCTGTCCTTGGTTTTCCCTTTTTGGGCACTGTTTTCCCGTCCTTGGTCACTGTCTTCACTGTCCTGTCCTTGGGCCCTGCTGTCCTTGTCCTGTCCTGTCCTGTCACGTCTTGTCCACTGTCCTTCCCTTTCACTGTCCCTTTTCACCCGTCCCCTGTCACTGTCCTTTCACTTTTCCCCGTCACCCCGGTCCTGTCCTGTCCTTTTCCTGTCACTGTCCCGGTCACGGGCTTTTTGTACTGTCCTGTCCTGTCACTGTCTTGTCACTGTCCTGTCCCTGTCCTGTCCTGTCACTGGCCCTGTCCTGTCCTGTCACTGTCCTGCACTTTTTTCCTGTCACGGTTTTTCCCGTCCCCTTTTCCCTTTCCCGTCCTGCCCCTGTCCCGTCCTGTCACTGGGCCCCGTTTCCCTTTACTGTCTTGTCACTGGTAAATGTCACTGTCCTGTCCTTTTCGCTGTCTTGTCCTTTTGTTTCCCGGGCCTGTTTTTCCCGTTCCCGCACCCGTCCCCGTCCCCGTCCCCCCTGTCCCAAATGTCCGTTTTCCCCTTCCTTCCCGTCACCCGTCCTTTGGGGTCACCCCGTCCCCCGTCAATGTCCTGTCACCCGTCCTGTCCCACTGTCCTTTTCACCCGTCCTTTGTCCGCTGTCACTGTCCCTGTCCTGTCCCTTTTATTCCCAAAAATCCTGGTCCCTTTCACTGGCCCCTTGGGCACGGGCCCGTCCTTCCCCGGTTTCCCGTCACTGTCCTTTTTCCGTCCTGTCCCTGGGCCTTTCACTGTCCTTTTCACCCCGTCCCTTTCCTTTTCCTTTTCACTGTTTTGGGCCGTCCCCTGTCCTTGTCACTGTCCTTGTCCTTTCACTGCCCTTGGGCCCCTGTTAAATGTCCTGTCCCTGTCCTTTTCACTGTCCCCTGTCCGTCCGTCCTGTCCCGTCCCCGTCCTGTTTCCCCGGTTTCCCTTTTCCCTTTTCCCGGGCCTGGGCCTGTCCTGTCCTGTTTGGCCCGTCACTGTCCCGTTTAACTGTCCTGTCACTGTCCCCGGGCCCCTGTCCCCCGTTTTTCCCCCTTTTACTGTTCCCCGTCCTTCCTGTCCTGTCCTGTCCTGTCACTGGGGGTTTTCACTGTCCTGTTCCGGGCCTTCCCGTCACTGTCTTGTCACTGTCTTTTCACTGTCCCGTCCTGTCCCCCTGTCAAATGTCCTTCACTGTCCTGTCACTGTCCTGCCGTCCTGCCCCCTTTTCCCGTCCCTTTCCTTTTCCTTGGTTTCCCCCTCCTGTCACCTTGGGGTTTTCCTTCCCGTCAAATGTCCTTTCACTGTCCCTTTTTACTGTACTGTCACGGGCCCCGTCACTGTCCTTTGTCACTGTCCTGTCCGGGCCCTCACCCGTCCCGTCCTGTCCTGTTCCCCCGGGAAATGTCCTGTCCTGTCCCTGGGCCTTTTTACTGTCTTGGTTTACTGTCCCGGGGCCGACCGGTCCTGTCACCCGTCCTGGGCCTGTCCTGTCCCGTCCTGCCCGTCACTTCCCCGGTTTCCCGTCCTGTCACTTTTCCCGTCCCCAAAAAAACTTGGCCACTTACTGCTGTCCTTTCCTGGTCAGTTCCTTGTCCTTTTCCCCTGTTCCCGTCAAATGTTTCCCGGGGCCTGGGCCCGTCACTTCCCCCTTTCCCGTCCTTTCCTGTCCTTCCTGTCACTTTTCCCGTCATGTCCTGTCCTGTTTGTCCTTACTTTTCCCTGTCCCGTCACGGCCTGGGCCGTCCTTTCCCCGTCCCTGTCCTGGTCCTGTCCCGGGGCCTTCCTGGGCACTGTCTTTCAAATTCCTGTCCTGGGCCCTGTCCTGGTCCCCTGGGTCCCCTGTCCTTCCTGGTCCTGGGCCGGGCACTGTCCTTTCAAATGGCCCCCTCTCTCTTAATGCATTAGAGCCAATCAGTTGTGTTGTGACAAGGTAGGGGGGTATACAGAAGATAGCCCTATTTGGTAAAAGACCAAGTCCATATTAAGTTACCAGCCTCAGAAATTGTAGCCCAACTAAATACTAAAGGACACCAATAAGAAGAAGAGACCTGCTTGGACCAAGAAACACGAGCAATGGACATTTAGACCGGTGGAAATTTGTCCTTTGGTCTGGAGTCCCAAATTTGAGATTTTTGGTTCCAACCGCCGTGTCTTTGTGAGACACGGTCTGGGTGAACGGATGATCTCCGCATGTGTATTTCCAACCGTAAAGCATGGAGGAGGAGGTGTTATGGTGTGGGGGTGCTTTGCTGGTCACACTGTCTGGGATTTATTCAGAATTCAAGGCACACTTAACCAGCATGGCTACCACAGCATTCTGCAGCGATACGCCATCCCATCTGGTTTGGGCTTAGTGGGACTATCATTTGTTTTTCAACAGGACAATGACCCAACACACCTCCAGGCTGTGTAAGGGTTATTTTACCAAGAAGGAGAGTGATGGAGTGCTGCATCAGATGACCTGGCCTCCACAATCCCCTGACCTCAACCCAATTGAGATGGTTTGGGATGAGTCGGACGGCAGAGTGAAGGAAAAGCAGCCAACAAGTGCTCAGCATATGTGGGAACTCCTTCAAAACTGTTGGGAAAGCATTCCAGGTGAAGCTGGTTGAGAGAATGCCAAGAGTGTGCAAAGCTGTCATCAAGGGCAAAGGGTGGCTATTTGAAGAATCTCAAATATAAAATATATTTTGATTTGTTTAACACGTTTTTGGTCACTACATGATTCCATATATGTTATTTCATAGTTTTGATGTCTTCACGGTTATTCTACAATGTAGAAAATAGTAAAAATAAAGAAAAACCCTTGAATGAGTAGGTGTGTCCAAACCTTTGACTGGTACTGTATATATATTTTATGTATTTTTATTACTTTTTACCCCTTTTTCTCCCCAATTTCGTGATTTCCAATTGGTAGTTACAGTCTTGTCCCATCGCTGCAACTCCCGTACGGACTCGGGAGAGGCGAATGTCGAGAGCCATGCATCCTCCGAAACACGACCCTGCCAAGCCGCACTGCTTCTTGACACACTGCTCGCTTAACCCTGAAGTCAGCAGCACCAATGTGTCGGAGGAAACACCGTACAACTGGTGACGGTGTCAGCGAGGCATCCGCCCGGCCCGCCACAGGAGTCGCTAGAGCGCGATGGGACAAGGCCAAACCCTCCCCTAACCCAGACGACGCTGGGCCAATTGTGCGCCACCTCATGGGTCTCCCGGTCGCGGCCGGCTGCGACACAGCCCGGGATCGAACCTGGGTCTGTAGTGAAGCACTGCGATGACTCGGGAGGCCCATATAAATATTTTTATGTTGAATAAATTAATGCGAAAAATTGTATTTCAGAATTTAGACATACTCCATAAGCACTATGAGGAGTATAATGACTCCTAAATGTTGTAGGGTTCACAGGTCACAGGGTCTTAAAGGAGACATGTATTGGTCTAAAAAGGGCCTAAAATGGCCACTCGTTCAGGATTTTCTCAAAAACGGTTTGTTACAAATGTAAAAAGCATATCAAACATCCTTCCTCCCAATAAATATTTATATGTGTGAATTTCCAGAACAATTTGAGGAGGAGCAGCCTGGTGTGTCAACACAACAACACAACACAACACAAGCTTGGATACACAACGCAACGCAACACAGCGCAACGCAACACGACACAACACACCACACCACACCACACCACACCACATCACACCACACCACACCACACCACACCACATCACACCACATCACATCACATCACACCACACCACACCACACCACACCACACCATTAAGCCCTCCTGTAGCTCAGTTGGTAGAGCAATTGCGCTTGCAACGCCAGGGTTGTGGGTTCGATTCCCACGAGGGGGGCCAGTATGAAATAATGTATGCACTCACTAACTGTAAGTCGCTCTGGATGAGAGAGTGTCTGCTAAATGACTGAAAATGTAAACGTAACCCCTAGTAACACATGCCCTACAGAGTAACCTAGAATAAAACCTTAGTATCACAGAACCAGACCATAATAGACCACGTAGAATGTCTCATTTCCAAAGGTGGCAGCCTACACATGTTGTCAACTAGTCAGTATTATGGTAACACACCATAATGAGAGTCATGTTGAGAAGCAGTGGGTTTCTGGACCATATTACATTACTAATGTTTAACTGGAGTTATATTACACAACTAATGTCTTACTGTAAGTGTAAACCCACAGCCTCTCTGCCTGTCTGTCTGTCTGTCTGTCTGTCTCGCTTGCTCGCTCTCTGTCTGTCTGTCTGTTTCTCTCTCTCTCTCTCTCTCTCTCTCTCTCTCTGTCTGTCGTCTCGGCCTGCCTGCTGTCTGGCTCGCTCTCGCTCTCTCTCTCTCCTCTCTCTCTCTCTGTCTGTCTGTCTGTCTGTCTGTCTGTCTGTCTGTCTGTCTGTCTGTCTGTCTGTCTGTCTGCCTGCCTGCCTGCCTGTCTGTCTGTTGGCAGGCCCTGTTCACTGGCAGCAGCTTGACTCTGAGGCTCTGAGGCCTGTAGTGTGACGTGGGCCAGACAGAGATGTATTCCTTTCTACTTTGGTATCATAACAAGTGAAAGCTGTGTGGTTTCAGACCGTCACCACACCACAACCCTCATCCACAGCTCAGCTCCACACTCGCCATGCCCCTCCAGGTCTGTTAACCCTCATCCACAGCTCAGCTCCACACTCACCATGCCCCCCCAGGTCTGTTAATAGCTGTACTATCAGCCAGGGCACAGATCCAACCAAGCAGAACGCTGCCTTGATGTTTTGAAAATAATTTCAGAAATAAATATTGACTGTTTCCCCACCCGCCAAAAAAAAAAAAAAATTAAAAAAAACATATTGTAAAGTGGTTATCCCACTGGCTATAAGGTGAATGCACCAATTTGTAAGTCGCTCTGGATAAGAGCGTCTGCTAAATGACGTAAATGTAAATGTAAATGTAAGCAAAGAAATCACTGCTGTCTGTGTGAAGAGAGGTATCAAACTGGAGATGGATGGAGAATGCAGACACACACACACCAGAGTTACTCAGACAACATTCTCCTCTTCCCAGTCTTGGTCCCCGTCCCAGAGTTATGACACGGTCGCCCACATTAACCCCGCCCCGTGTCGGCACGGCGATATCCAAACCAGAGCGGCCGTGGCCAGTCCTGACACCACGGTCGCCATGGAGGCCCCCACAGAGAGCTCCATGACATCACCGCTGCCTCAAAAACAGAAACTCTGGGGGCGGATTTAGATTTAGCAGCGTGTGGAATCCCGCCTTCGTCAAACGGCATGCCGCCCACGCCAAGTTTACTACGGAGCTATGTTTACCAGGCAGGGAAGAACACAAGACCCAGACTAGCAGGTTGGGCTGTGTGTTGGTTGGCAGAGAACAGGCCGTTTGTGGCGATGCCTGAAGTTTATGGAGCTAGGGAGCTAGGGATAGAGGCTGGGGCAGGAGAGAGAGAGGGAGAGAGGGAGAGAGGGAGAGAGGGAGACACACAGAGAGAAAGTTTGTGTGAGAGAGAGCGAGAGAGAGAGAGAGAGAGAGAGACAGACAGAGATTTTGTGTGAGAGAGAGAGAAAGAGAGTTTGTGAGAGAGAGAGACAGAGAGAGTTTGTGAGAGAGAGAGAGAGAGAGAGAGAGAGAGCAGAGAGAGAGAGAGAGAGAGAGCGAGAGAGAGAGAGAGATCCCTGGACCCGACAACAACAACTTTAAAGGTTTTCATCGTCTCATGACTCACACCCTGACCCTGGAGCCCTGAGCCTACGCCCCAAATGGCACCCTATTCCCTATATAGTGCACTACTTTAGACCAGAGAATGGCACCCTATTCCCTATATAGAGCACTACTTTAGACCAGAGCCGATGGGGAATAGGGTGCCATTTCAGACCCACCCTGGGTTATATCTCCCTCAGGCCCTGTGGCCATCCTCCCAACAGGACAGACATTATTACAACAGTCCATCCATCATCACTAAGGAAGAGAAGAGCAGTCTGGAGACGTATCAAAACATGGCCTCACAGAGAGAGAGAGAGAGACAGAGACAGAGACAGAGACAGAGACAGAAGGAAATCTAACCCAGGTGACTCCTCTTCCCCTCCTCCATCTTTCCTCTCCTCTGCCTCCTCTCCTCTGTCTCATTTCATCTCCTCTGACTCCTCCCTCTGACTCCTCTCCTCTGTCTCATCTCTTCTCCTCTGTCTCCTCCCTCTGACTCCTCTCCTCTGTCTCCTCCCTCTGTCTCATCTCCTCTCCTCTGTCTCCTCTCCTCTGTCTCTTCTCCCCATCTCCTCTCCTCTGACTCCTCTCCTCTGTCTCCTCCCTCTGTCTCCTCTCTTCTGTCTCCTCCCTCTGTCTCCTCTCCTCTGACTCCTCTCCTCTGTCTCCTCCCTCTGTCTCATCTCCTCTGTCTCCTCTCCTCTGTCTCTTCTCCCCATCTCCTCTCCTCTGACTCCTCTCCTCTGTCTCCTCCCTCTGTCTCCTCTCTTCTGTCTCCTCCCTCTGTCTCCTCTCCTCTGACTCCTCTCCTCTGACTCCTCCCTCTGTCTCCTCTCTTCTGTCTCCTCTCCTCTGTCTCTTCTCCCCATCTCCTCTCCTATGTCTCCTCTCCTCTGTCTCCTCCCTCTGTCTCCTCTCCTCTGTCTCCTCTCCTCTGTCTCTTCTCCCCATCTCCTCTCCTCTGTCTCCTCTCCTCTGACTTGTCTCCTCTGTCTCCTCTCCCCTTCCTGTCCACTATTTCTCACGTGAGCAGATGTTAGAAGTTGACTTATCGAGGCCTGTTTTATCTATCTTGGTGGAGGAGAGGCCGGCTCGGGGCCGATCACAGTTCCATATCAACTCTGGATTTATCACTGAGATTATTCACTTCATATCGGAGACATCATTTACTACAGAGCTTAACATCTCGCACATGGCCTGAGCTGTCATGGACGTGGGATATACTGATCTAGGTTAAAGAAACTGTCTGAGGTTGTTGTTGAAGTAAAGGAACTGTATGATGTTATGAGTCTCAGGAAAACGATCAGACTCAAATCTATGGAACTCAAGCCAACTAAAGAGACTCCCATTGATATTTACTGTCTTTAAATCACATGAGGAGGATAGCCTGGCCTGGCCTGGCCTGGCTTGAGATCCATAAGGAATGTTTCCATGATAACACTGACAGCACATGAGAAGTCAGCTCATATCATATACAACAGACCAGGGTTCCCCAACTGGAGGCCCGTCTGTCATTTTATTTGGCCCCCCAAAGTTTTCTGAGCAAAATATAAATAAAATAAATATTAAGATTGTAAAAACACCAGCCAATCAGCTCCAAGTGATGTTAATTTTTTAGAAACGTGTTCCAAAGTATTCCCACACATAATAGAGAGATACTGATACTGATCTCTGCTATATATCACCATGTAATATATGGTGTTATTGATGATCTCTGCTATACACTACCAGTCAAAAGTTTGGACACACCTACTCATTCAAGGGTTTTTCTTTATTTGTACTATTTTCTACATTGTAGAATAATAGTGAAGACATCAAAACAATGAAATAACACATATGGAATCATGTAGTAACCAAAAAATGGTTAAACAAATCAAAATATATTTGAGATTTGAGATTCTTCAAAGTAGCCACCCTTTGCCTTGATGACAACTTTGCACACGCTTGGCATTCTCTCAACCAGCTTCATGAGGTAGTCACCTGGAATGCATTTCAATTAACAGGTGTGCCTTCTTAAAAGTTAATTTGTGGAATTGATTTCCTTCTTAATGCGTTTGTAGGGGGGGTATACAGAAGATAGCCCTAGTTGGTAAAAGACCAAGTCCATATTATGGCAAGAACAGCTCAAATAAGCAAAGAGAAATGACAGTCCATCATTACTTTAAGACATGAAGGTCAGTCAATCCAGAACATTTCAAGAACTTTGAACGTTTCTTTAAGTGCAGTCGCAAACACCATCAAGCGCTATGATGAAATTGGCTCTCATGAGGACCACCACAGGAATGGAAGACCCATAGTTCAAGTCACAGACACATCTCAACATCAACTGTTCAGAGGAGACTGTGTGAATCAAGCCTTCATGGTCGAATTGCTGCAAAGAAACCACTACTAAAGGACACCAATAAGAAGAAGAGACTTGCTTGGGCCAAGAAACACGAGCAATGGACATTAGACTGGTGGAAATCTGTCCTTTGGTCTGATGAGTCCAAATTTGAGATTTTTGGTTCCTTTGTGAGACGCAGAGTGGGTGAACAGATGATCTCCGCATGTATGGTTCCCACCGTGAAGCATGGAGGAGGAAGTGTGATTGTGTGGGGGTGCTTTGCTGGTGACACTGTCTGTGATTTATTTAGAATTCAAGGCACACTTAACCAGCATGGCTACCGCAGCATTCTGCAGCGATACGCCATCCCATTTGGTTTGCGCTTAGTGGGACTATCATTTGTTTTTCAACAGGACAATGAACCAACACACCTTCAGGCTGTGTAAGGGCTATTTTACCAAGAAGGAGAGTGATGGAGTGCTGCATCAGAAGACCTGGCCTCCACAATCCCCCGACCTCAACCCAATTGAGATGATTTGGGATGAGTTGAACCACAGAGTGAAGGAAAAGCAGCCAACAAGTGCTCAGCATATGTGGGAACTCCTTCAAGACTGTTGGAAAAGCATTCCAGGTGAAGCTGGTTGAGAGAATGCCAAGAGTGTGCAAAGCTGGTGGCTACCCTTGAATGAGTAGGTGTGTCCAAACTTTTGACTGGTACTGTATATGACCATGTAATATATGGTGTTATTGATGATCTCTGCTATATATCACCATGTTATATATGGTGTGATTTCACTGTTAGTTTACACCTGCTGTTTACGAAGTATATGACAAATAACATTTGATTTCCTCCCTATTTAGTGCACTACTTTTGACCAGAGCCTATAGGGCTCCTGTATAGGGAATAGGGTACCAAACCTGAGTCTTTGGTATAATAACGGTTATGAAGCTGGGTCCTGATCCGGGTCCTGATCAATATCCAATCAGACTGGAGCTGCTTCCCAAATGGCACCCTATAGTCTGCATCATGCCCAAATGGCACCCTATAGTCTGCATCATGCCCAAATGGCACCCTATAGTCTGCATCATGCCCAAATGGCACCCTATAGTCTGCATCATGCCCAAATGGCACCCTATAGTCTGCATCATGCCCAAATGGCACCCTATAGTCTGCATCATGCCCAAATGGCACCCTATAGTCTGCATCATGCACTAGTTTACACTAACTAGGGAACAGGGAGACGTCTGGGACGCAGCCCGGCGCTTCTGGGACTACTGGATTCCAGGGCTGAACGGCATACTGCTATCTGCCACGGTGGATAGAACCTATTATCACCCTATCCTCCATCATTAGACAGGACATGGGCTGAACGGCATCCTGCTATCTGCCACGGTGGATAGAACCTATTATCACCCTATCCTCCATCATTAGACAGGACATGGGCTGAACGGCATCCTGCTATCTGCCACGGTGGATAGAACCTATTATCACCCTATCCTCCATCATTAGACAGGACATGGGCTGAACAGCATCCTGCTATCTGCCACGGTGGATAGAACCTATTATCACCCTAACCTCCATCATTAGACAGGACATGGGCTGAACAGCATCCTGCTATCTGCCACGGTGGATAGAACCTATTATCACCCTATCCTCCATCATTAGACAGGACATGGGCTGAACAGCATCCTGCTATCTGCCACAGTGGATAGAACCTATTATCACCTAACCTCCATCATTAGACAGGACATGGGCTGAACAGCATACTGCTATCTGCCACGGTGGATAGAACCTATTATCACCTAACCTCCATCATTAGACAGGACATGGGCTGAACAGCATACTGCTATCTGCCACAGTGGATAGAACCTATTATCACCTAACCTCCATCATTAGACAGGACATGGGCTGAACAGCATCCTGCTATCTGCCACGGTGGATAGAACCTATTATCACCCTATCCTCCATCATTAGACAGGACATGGGCTGAACAGCATCCTGCTATCTGCCACGGTGGATAGAACCTATTATCACCCTATCCTCCATCATTAGACAGGACATGGGCTGAACAGCATCCTGCTATCTGCCACGGTGGATAGAACCTATTATCACCCTATCCTCCATCATTAGACAGGACATGGGCTGAACAGCATCCTGCTATCTGCCACGGTGGATAGAACCTATTATCACCCTATCCTCCATCATTAGACAGGACATGGGCTGAACAGCATCCTGCTATCTGCCACGGTGGATAGAACCTATTATCACCTAACCTCCATCATTAGACAGGACATGGGCTGAACAGCATCCTGCTATCTGCCACGGTGGATAGAACCTATTATCACCCATCCTATCCTCCATCATTAGACAGGACATGGGCTGAACAGCATCCTGCTATCTGCCACGGTGGATAGAACCTATTATCACCCATCCTATCCTCCATCATTAGACAGGACATGGGCTGAACAGCATCCTGCTATCTGCCACGGTGGATAGAACCTATTATCACCTAACCTCCATCATTAGACAGGACATGGGCTGAACAGCATCCTGCTATCTGCCACGGTGGATAGAACCTATTATCACCCTATCCTCCATCATTAGACAGGACATGGGCTGAACAGCATACTGCTATCTGCCACGGTGGATAGAACCTATTATCACCTAACCTCCATCATTAGACAGGACATGGGCTGAAAAGTGACTTTTGGTTGGACTAAATGGGTTGTAGCAGGGGGGCCTGTTTGGCTCAACCCTGAACTAGCATGAGGTAGTGGTTACCTAGTGTTTACCTTGTGGAGCGTGGCTGAGAGAGACTCAGAACATGTCAGGGCGTTATGGTGGCCCAGTCAGAGTCTATGGATGCGTTCCAAATGGCACCCTATCCCATATATAGTGCACTTCTTTTGACCAGAGCCTGGTCCCACTGTGTGGCCCTATAGAGCCTGGTCAAAAGAAGTGCACTATATAGGGATTAGGGTGCCATTTGGGACAGTGTCTCTGACTGTGGTTACTGGACCCACTGTGTCTCATTCATATTAACTGGAGCAGGGTTATGGGTATGGAACAGGGTTATGGGTATGGAGCAGGGTTATGGGTTATGGAACAGGGTTATGGAACAGGGTTATGGGTTATGGAACAGGGTTATGGCTATGGAACAGGGTTATGGGTATGGAGCAGGGTTATGGGTTATGGAACAGGGTTATGGGTTATGGAACAGGGTTATGGGTTATGGAACAGGGTTTATGGCTATGGAACAGGGTTATGGGTTATGGAACAGGGTTATGGGTTATGGAACAGGGTTATGGGTTATGGAACAGGGTTATGGCTATGGAACAGGGTTATGGGTTACGGAACAGGGTTATGGGTTATGGAACAGGGTTATGGGTTATGGAACAGGGTTATGGCTATGGAACAGGGTTATGGGTTATGGAGCAGGGTTATGGGTTATGGAACAGGGTTATGGGTTATGGAACAGGGTTATGGCTATGGAACAGGGTTATGGGTTATGGAACAGGGTTATGGGTTACGGAACAGGGTTATGGGCTATGGAACAGGGTTATGGGTTATGGAGCAGGGTTATGGGTTATGGAACAGGGTTATGGCTATGGAACAGGGTTATGGGTTACGGAACAGGGTTATGGGTTATGGAACAGGGTTGTGGGTTATGGAACAGGGTTATGGCTATGACAGGGTATGTATGGCGGTTTATGGAACAGGGTTATGGGTTATGGAGCAGGGTTATGGGTTATGGAACAGGGTTTGGGTTATGGAACAGGGTTATGGGTTATGGAACAGGGTTATGGGTTTATGGAACAGGGTTATGGAACGGGTTTGGCTATGGAACAGGGTTATGGATGACAGGGTTATGGGGCGTATGGAACAGGGTTATGGCTATGGAACAGGGTTATGGGTTATGGAACAGGGTTTGAGAACAGGGTTATGGTTATGGAACAAGGGTTATGGGGTTAGTTGGAACAGGGTTAGGTAGGAACAGGGTTATGGTATGGAACAGGGTTATGGTTAGGAACAGGGTTATGGGTTATGGAACAGGGTTATGACGGGTTATGGTATGGAACAGGGTTATGGTATGGAACAGGGTTATGGTATGGAACAGGGTTATGGGTTATGGAACAGGGTTAGGTTGGACGGGTTATGGTTATGGAACAGGGTTATGTCTATGGAACAGGGTTATGGGTTATGGAACAGGGTTATGGGTTATGGAACAGGGTTATGGGTTATGGAACAGGGTTATGGTTATGGAACAGGGTTATGGTTATGGAACAGGGTTATGGTATGGAACAGGGTTATGGGTTATGGAACAGGGTTATGGGTTATGGAACAGGGTTATGGTTATGGAACAGGGTTATGGGTTATGGAACAGGGTTATGGTATGGAACAGGGTTATGGGTTATGGAACAGGGTTATGGGTTATGGAACAGGGTTATGGTTACAGTATTTGGAACAGGGTTATGGGTTTATGGAACAGGTTAGGGTTTTGGGTTATGGAACAGGGTTATGGTATGGAACAGGGTTTATGGGTTATGGAACAGGGTTATGGGGTATGGAACAGGGTAGGGTATGGAACAGGGTTATGGTTTGGGTTATGGAACAGGGTTATAGAACAGGTTATGGAACAGGGTTATGGTATGGAACAGGTTATGGGTTTATGGACAGGGGTTATGGATGAACAGGGTTATGGGTTATGGAACAGGGTTATGGGGTTTTGGAACAGGGTTATGGGTTAGGTTATGGAACAGGGTTAAGTGGTTATGGAACAGGGTTATGGGTTATGGAACAGGGTTATGGTATGGAACAGGGTTATGGGTATGGAACAGGTTGGTTATGGAACAGGGTTATGGTTATGGAACAGGGTTATGGGTTATGGAACAGGGTTTGGGTATGGAACAGGTTATGAAGTTTATGGAACAGGGTTATGGGCTATGGAACAGGGTTATGGTTATGGAACAGGGTTATGGGTTATGGAACAGGGTTATGGGTTATGGAACAGGGTTATGGGTATGGAACAGGGTTTTGGACAGGTTATGTAGGAACAGGGTTATGGAACAGGGTTTATGGGTTATGGAACAGGGTTATGGGTATGAACAGGGTTATGGTATGGAACAGGGTTATAAGGGTTATAACGTTATGGGTTATGGAACAGGGTTATGGGTTATGGAACAGGGTTATGGAAGGTTTATGAGGTTAGGAACAGGGTTATGGGTTATGGAACAGGGTTATGGGTTATGGAACAGGGTTGATGGCGGTTATGGACAGGGTTAGTATGAACAGGGTTATGGGTTATGGAACAGGGTTTGGTTATGGGTTATGGAACAGGGTTAGGGAACGGGTTATGGGTTATGGAACAGGGTTATGGTTATGGGTTATGGAACAGGGTTAGGACAGTGGGTTATGGAACAGGGTTATGGGTTATGGAACAGGTTATGGGTTATGGAACAGGGTTATGGTTATGGAACAGGGGGTTATGGAACAGGGTTATGGGTATGGAACAGGGTTATGGACGGGTATTATGGAACAGGGTTTGATGGAACAGGGTTATGGTTGGAACAGGTTGGTTATGGAACAGGGTTATGGAACAGGGTTATGGTTATGGAACAGGGTTATGAACAGGTTATGGGGTTATGGAACAGGGTTGGGTTATGAACAGGTTATGAACAGGGTTATGGGTTATGGAACAGGGTTATGGAACAGGTTATGGTTATGGAACAGGGTTATGGAACAGGGTTATGGTTATGGAACAGGGTTAATGGAAGGGTGGTTTTGGTTTTGGAACAGGGTTAGGGTTATGGAACAGGGTTATGGAACAGGGTTATGGGTTATGGACAGGGTTATGGTTTTGGAACAGGGTTATGGGGGTTATGGAACAGGGTATGGCTATGGAACAGGGTTTGGGTATGGAACAGGGTTTGGTTATGGAACAGGGTTATGGGTTATGGGAGGAGGACAGGGTTATGGGTTATGGAACAGTGGTTACTAGGGTTATTGGAACAGGGTTTGAGGTTATGGAACAGGGTTATATGAAGGTTAATTTTGGAACAGGGTTATGGGTTATGGAACAGGGTTATGGGTTATGGAACAGGGTTATGGAACAGGGTTATGGGTTATGGAACAGGGTTATGGAACAGGGTTATGGGTTATGGAACAGGGTTATGGGTTATGGAACAGGGTTATGGGGTTATGGAAACAGGGTATGGATAGGGAAACAGGGTTATGTTTGGCACCAGGTGGTTCGGGTTATGGAACAGGGTTATGGGTTATGGAAACAGGGTTATGGGGTATGAGAACAGGGTTATGGGTTATGGGAACGGGGTTTATGGGTTATATGGAAACAGGGTTATGGGTTATGGAACAGGGTTATGGATATGGAACAGGGTTATGGGTTATGGAACAGTGGTTATGGGTTATGGGAACTAGGGTATGGTATTGAACAGGGTATGGTATGGAACAGGGTTATTGGTTATGGAACAGGGTTATGGGTTATGGAACAGGGTCTATGGAACCAGGGTTATGGGTTATGGAACAGGGTTATGGGTTATGGAACAGGGTTATGGGTTATGGAACAGGGTTATGGGTTATGGGGAGAAACTGTTTTTATGTTTTGGTCACTTCTCACGTCTACATGTTGACTTTGTGACTCAGTTGTGGACTTCGTATAGGTGAAGAATCAGCAACACCAATACCCATTTAAAAAATAACATGATTGTTTTCCCATCAGAATATTTTAAAACGGTTATAAGGTAGGCTACACGTACGCAAGGGAACCGTTTTAAACTGAGACTAAACAATGCCATCTATGACAACAACAGTTTATGACACATCAACAACAGTCCAGTTATAGCAACCGATTTCTATCTCCGGATCCAGCTGACATTTGGGGTTGGTTCTGGGGCTGGGCAGAGTCAGAGCCGGGTCTAGACAGTGGCAGGGCCAGTTCTGTGGGGTAACAGAGAGAGAGAGAGGGAAGCCCTGCCCTGAGTCAGAGCCGGGTCTAGACAGTGGCAGGGCCAGTTCTGGGGGGGGTAACAGAGAGAGAGAGGGAAGCCCTGCCCTGAGTCAGAGCCGGGTCTAGACAGTGGCAGGGCCAGTTCTGGGGGGGTAACAGAGAGAGAGAGAGGGAAGCCCTGTCCTGAGTCAGAGAGAGGGAAGACAGTGCGTCAGTGTTGAGGGGTATCCACAATGACTCGCCACCAGTGAAATGCGAGCCCGGTGAAATGCGAGCCCGGTGAAATGCGAGCCCGGTGAAATGCGAGCCCGGTGAAATGCGAGCCCGGTGAAAGCGGTTGTGAAATGCTTGTAGCTGTGAAGTGGCAACCGCTGAGCCCACTCAGATAAAGCTACTGGGGGCTTTCAGCCCCGCCCCTGTCTACTGCGGCGCGTCTCCCACAGATCACTCTGCCTGCAGTAGGCCGTAGGTCTGACCCACAGATCACTGCCTGGAGTAGGCCGTAGGTCTGACCCACAGATCACTCTGCCTGCAGTAGGCCGTAGGTCTGACCCACAGATCACTGCCTGGAGTAGGCCGTAGGTCCGACCCACAGATCACTCTGCCTGCAGTAGGCCGTAGGTCTGACCCACAGATCACTGCCTGCAGTAGGCCGTAGGTCTGACCCACAGATCACTCTGCCTGCAGTAGGCCGTAGGTCTGACCCACAGATCACTCTGCCTGCAGTAGGCCGTAGGTCTGACCCACAGATCTCTCTGCCTGCAGTAGGCCGTAGGTCTGACCCACAGATCTCTCTGCCTGCAGTAGGCCGTAGGTCTGACCCACAGATCACTCTGCCTGCAGTAGTCCGTAGGTCTGACCCACAGATCACTCTGTGAGGCGGTGAGGCTGTGTGGTGGTGACTGGCTCTGTTAACAGTGTTATTATAGTATTATCCAATTAGCTCTGTCTGGCCCTCAGGGAGAACCACCACCATAACACACACATATACACACACACACACACACACACCACACACACACACACACACACACACACCACCGTAGTGACATCACACAGTAGAAGGCTGCATCACTAACTGGTGGGCTGCCCACATTACCGGAGAACCCTGTCTGAGACCAACACGGTGGTTAATGGAGATGGTTCTGACCAACACAGTGGTTAATGGAGTTGGTTCTGACCAACACAGTGGTTAATGGAGTTGGTTCTGACCAACACAGTGGTTAATGGAGATGGTTCTTACCAACACGGTGGATAATGGAGATGGTTCTGACCAACACAGTGGTTAATGGAGATGGTTCTGACCAACACGGTGGATAATGGAGATGGTTCTGACCAACACGGTGGTTAATGGAGATGGTTCTGACCAACACGGTGGATAATGGAGATGGTTCTGACCAACACGGTGGTTAATGGAGATGGTTCTGACCAACACAGTGGATAATGGAGATGGTTCTGACCAACACGGTGGTTAATGGAGATGGTTCTGACCAACACAGTGGATAATGGAGATGGTTCTGACCAACACGGTGGTTAATGGAGATGGTTCTGACCAACACAGTGGTTAATGGAGATGGTTCTGACCAACACCGTGGTTAATGGAGATGGTTCTTACCAACACGGTGGTTAATGGAGATGGTTCTGACCAACACAGTGGATAATGGAGATGGTTCTGACCAACACGGTGGTTAATGGAGATGGTTCTGACCAACACGGTGGTTAATGGAGATGGTTCTGACCAACACGGTGGTTAATGGAGATGGTTCTGACCAACACGGTGGTTAATGGAGATGGTTCTGACCAACACGGTGGATAATGGAGATGGTTCTGACCAACACGGTGGTTGTAATGTAATACTATATGTGCTTTAAATGGGGGTGAGGAGACGGTGTTATGGGAACTGTAGAGACAATGTGTTACTTATAAGGGTACGTTAGTGTTTAAAATCCTAAAATAGAAAATAAATCCTCCCCCCAAGTCTCCCCCATGTCTCCCTCTCTGTCTCCCTCCATGTCTCCCCCATGTCTCCCTCTCTGTCTCCCTCCATGTCTCCCCCTCTGTCTCCCTCCATGTCTCCCCCCATGTCTCCCTCCGTGTCTCCCTCTCTGGCTCCCCCCATGTCTCCCTCTCTGTCTCCCTCTCTGTCTCCCTCCATGTCTCCCCCTCTGTCTCCCTCTCTGTCTCCCTCTCTGTCTCCCTCCATGTCTCCCTCCATGTCTCCCTCCATGTCTCCCTCCATGTCTCCCTCTCTGTCTCCCCTCTCTGTCTCCCTCCATGTCTCCCCCATGTCTCCCCCCTGTCTCCCTCCTGTCTCCCTCTCTGTCTCCCTCCATGTCTCCCTCCATGTCTCCCTCCATGTCTCCCTCCATGTCCCCTCTGTCCCCTCCATGTCTCCCCCTTTCTCCCTCTCTGTCTCCCTCCATGTCTCCCTCTCTGTCTCCCTCCTGTTCCCTCCTGTCTCCCTCATGTCTCCCTCTCTGTCTCCCTCCATGTCTCTTCCCTCCCCCTCTGTTCCCTCCCTCCATGTCCCTCCGTCTCCCCTCTGTCTCCCTCTCTGTCTCCTCCTGTCTCCCTATCTGTTCCCTCTCTGTCTCCCCCCCCTCTGTCTCCCCCTCTGTTCCCTCCCCCATGTCTCCCTCTCTGTCTCCCTCCATGTCTCCCTCCATGTCTCCCCCATGTCTCCCTCCATGTCTCCCCCTCTGTCCTCCCTCTCTGTCTCCCCCCCCCATGTCTCCCTCTCTGTCTCCCTCTCTGTCTCTCGTCCCTCTGTCTCCTCCATGTCTCCCTCATGTTCCTCCCTCTCTGTCTTCCCTCCATGTCTCCCTCTATGTCTCCCTCTCTGTCTCCCTCCATGTCTCCCCCTCTGTCCTCCCTCCATGTCTACCCCCAGTCTCCCTCTCTGTCCTCCCTCCATGTCTCCCTCCATGTCTCCCTCCATGTCTCCCTCCATGTCTCCCCCTTTGTCTCCCTCTCTGTCTCCCTCTCTGTCTCCCTCCATGTCTCCCTCCATGTCTCCCTCCCATGTCTCCCTCCATGTCTCCCTCCATGTCTCCCTCTCTGTCTCCCTCTCTGTCTCCCTCCATGTCTCCCCCCATGTCTCCCCCCATGTCTCCCTCTCTGTCTCCCTCCATGTCTCCCTCCATGTCTCCCTCCATGTCTCCCTCCATGTCTCCCCCTCTGTCTCCCCCTCTGTCTCCCTCCATGTCTCCCTCTCTGTCTCCCTCCATGTCTCCCTCCATGTCTCCCTCTCTGTCTCCCTCCATGTCTCCCTCTCTGTCTCCCTCCATGTCTCCCCCTCTATCTCCCTCTCTGTCTCCCTCCATATCTCCCTCTCTGTCTCCCCCTCTGTCTCCCCCTCTGTCTCCCTCCATGTCTCCCTCTCTGTCTCCCTCCATGTCTCCCTCCATGTCTCCCCCATGTCTCCCTCCATGTCTCCCCCTCTGTCTCCCCCTCTGTCTCCCTCCATGTCTCCCTCTCTGTCTCCCTCCATGTCTCCCTCTCTGTCTCCCTCTCTGTCTCCCTCCATGTCTCCCTCTCTGTCTCCCTCCATGTCTCCCTCTCTGTCTCCCTCCATGTCTCCCTCAGTGTCTCCCTCCTACAGACACGGGTTGTGTGTCACCTTCACATATTACCGTACGACAGACCACGTATTCACCCTGCACACCCTAATTGACAAACAAAACAAAACAAAACAAAGGCAAAGTCTTCTCATGCTTTGTTGATTTAAAAAATGCTTGAGACTCAATTTGGCATGAGGGTCTGCTATACAAATTGATGGAAAATGGTGTTGGGGGGAAAACATACAACATTATAAAATCTATGTACACAAACAACAAGTGTGCGGTTAAAATTAGCAAAAAACACACACATTTAATTCCACAGGGCCGTGGGGTGAGACAGGGATGCAGCTTAAGCCCCACCCTCTTCAACATATATATCAATGAATTGGCGAGGGCACTAGAACAGTCTGCAGCACCCGGCCTCACCCTACTAGAATCTGAAGTCAAATGTCTACTGTTTGCTGATGATCTGGTGCTTCTGTCACCAACCAAGGAGGGCCTACAGCAGGACCTAGATCTTCTGCACAGATTCTGTCAGACCTGGGCCCTGACAGTAAATCTCAGTAAGACAAAAAATAAAGGTGTTCCAAAAAACAACCAGTTGCCAGGACCACAAATACAAATTCCATCTAGACTCCGTTGCCCTAGAGCACACAAAAAACGATACATCCCTCGGCCTAAGAGCTACAGGTAACTCCCACAAAGCTGTGAACGATCTGAGAGACTAGGCAAGAAGGGCCTTCTATGCCATCAAAAGGAACATAAAATGTGTTGTTCTGCTGGCCAGTGAACTGTACTGAGTTGTTCTGCTGGCCAGTGAACTGTACTGAGTTGTTCTGCTGGCCAGTGAACTGTACTGAGTTGTTCTGCTGGCCAGTGAACTGTACTGAGTTGTTCTGCTGGCCAGTGAACTGTACTGAGTTGTTTCTGCTGGCCCAGTGAACTGTACTGAGTTGTTCTGCTGGCCAGTGAACTGTAATGAGTTGTTCTGCTGGCCAGTGAACTGTACTGAGTTGTTCTGCTGGCCAGTGAACTGTACTGAGTTGTTCTGCTGGCCAGTGAACTGTACTGAGTTGTTCTGCTGGCCAGTGAACTGTACTGAGTTGTTCTGCTGGCCAGTGAACTGTACTGAGTTGTTCTACTGGCCAGTGAACTGTACTGAGTTGTTCTGCTGGCCAGTGAACTGTACTGAGTTGTTCTGCTGGCCAGTGAACTGTACTGAGTTGTTCTGCTGGCCAGTGAACTGTACTGAGTTGTTCTGCTGGCCAGTGAACTGTACTGAGTTGTTCTGCTGGCCAGTGAACTGTATTGAGTTGTTCTGCTGGCCAGTGAACTGTACTGAGTTGTTCTGCTGGCCAGTGAACTGTACTGAGTTGTTCTGCTGGCCAGTGAACTGTATTGAGTTGTTCTGCTGGCCAGTGAACTGTACTGAGTTGTTCTGCTGGCCAGTGAACTGTACTGAGTTGTTCTACTGGGCTGCCGGAGCCATCTGTCTGGCTTCACTACAAACAGCTACAAACAGAGGCCATTTACAAGTTGACAAAGCAAAGCAGACCATTCAGAAACATCACATACACACACACACACACACAACAACCATTAATAGACAAAAAAGAAATACCACAAATGAATGACAGATTCCACATATTGATATCAGTGTACAGTGTGTGGTGTGTGTGTGTGTGTTGTCGTGGAAATTTCAGTACTGAGAGAGACTTTCTTCAAACAATTATCTTTATTCAATATCGATTAATTATTGCAATAATGAGACTGGTCGACCCAACACTCTTGACTGTTGGGCCGAGAGCCTAACCTTTACAGAAAATGCTGGTTCTTAATTTGCTGACACTAAAATGCTTAGTCATGACTGGTTCCACCCCTCCCATGCAGATCGGGTGGCATCATAAGCCACCTTGGGATCATCCTATGGTTATCTGCACCTGGTGTTGTTTTAACCCCCAGCCTGGCTTAGCTTCCCAGATCACAGGATGATTAAGGACAGTGAGGATTTTCGTTGTACTCCTCCAGGCTATCCCTATCTTGTTACACACACCACATCTTGTCTATGGAACGCAGGCTGTAACGCAATTGTCAGTTCAAGCTATCTCTGGTGACCATACGTCCAGATTAGCTGCAGGGAGTTCGAGTGGAGACCATAAAAACACAGCATTAGTAGAAAAGAAATGTCTTACTATTTGTTAAGTATGTTGTCTCCCATATAGGCCTGCCAGAGAGAGGCCTGCCAGAGAGAGGCCTGCCAGAGAGCCATGTTGTCTCCCATAGAGGCCTGCCAGAGAGAGGCCTGCCAGAGAGAGGCCTGCCAGAGAGCCATGTTGTCTCCCATAGAGGCCTGCCAGAGAGAGACCTGCCAGAGAGCCATGTTGTCTCCCACAGAGGCCTGCCAGAGAGAGGCCTGCCAGAGAGCCATGTTGTCTCCCACAGAGGCCTGCCAGAGAGAGGCCTGCCAGAGAGCCATGTTGTCTCCCACAGAGGACTGCCAGAGAGGGGCCTGCCAGAGAGAGGCCTGCCAGAGAGCCATGGTGTCTCCCACAGAGGCCTGCCAGAGAGAGGCCTGCCAGAGCGCCATGTTGTCTCCCATAGAGGCCTGCCAGAGAGAGGCCTGCCAGAGCGCCATGTTGTCTCCCATAGAGGCCTGCCAGAGAGAGGCCTGCCAGAGAGAGGCCTGCCAGAGAGCCATGTTGCCTCCCATAGAGGCCTGCCAGAGAGAGTCCTGTCAGAGAGCCGTGTTGTCTCCCATAGAGGCCTGCCAGATAGAGGCCTGCCAGATAGAGGCCTGCCAGAGAGAGGCCTGCCAGAGAGCCATGTTACCTCCCATAGAGGCCTGCCATAGAGAGGCCTGCCAGAGAGAGGCCTGCCAGAGAGCCATGTTGTCTCCCATAGAGGCCTGCCAGAGAGAGGCCTGCCAGAGAGAGGCCTGCTAGAGAGCCATGTTGTCTCCCATAGAGGCCTGCCAGAGAGCCATGTTGCCTCCCATAGAGGCCTGCCATAGAGAGGCCTGCCAGAGAGCCATGTTGTCTCCCATAGAGCCCTGCCTTAGAGAGGCCTGCCAGAGAGCCATGTTGTCTCCCATAGAGGCCTGCCAGAGAGAGGCCTGCAGGAGAGCCATGTTGTCTCCCATAGAGGCCTGCCAGAGAGAGGCCTGCCAGAGAGAGGCCTGCCAGAGAGAGGCCTGCCAGAGAGAGGCCTGCCAGAGAGCCATGTTGTCTCCCATAGAGGCCTGCCAGAGAGAGGCCTGCCAGAGAGAGGCCTGCTAGAGAGCCATGTTGCCTCCCATAGAGGCCTGCCAGAGAGAGGCCTGCCAGAGAGAGGCCTGCCAGAGAGCCATGTTGTCTCCCATAGAGGCCTGCCAGAGAGAGGCCTGCCAGAGAGCCATGTTGTCTCCCATAGAGGCCTGCCATAGAGAGGCCTGCCAGAGAGCCATGTTGTCTCCCATAGAGGCCTGCCATAGAGAGGCCTGCCAGAGAGCCATGTTGTCTCCCATAGAGGCCTGCCTCTTTCTCTGTTACTGTTCCCACCAGCTAAATGTTGCTCTGTGTTCTATGTGTTCTACATCAGTGGTTCCTTTCTCTGTTACTGTTCCCACCAGCTAAATGTTGCTCTGTGTTCTACATCAGTGGTTCCTTTCTCTGTTACTGTTCCCACCAGCTAAATGTTGCTCTGTGTTCTACATCAGTGGTTCCTTTCTCTGTTACTGTTCCCACCAGCTATATGTTGCTCTGCCCACAGTACCCCTGAAGTACCCCTTCATGTGCATTTTACCAGCAGGACTATGGTCTCATGAGTCTTCTCAAGTACACCCTTTGGATAGGCCAAATACTCCCAGGGGTCCTGTGTGTTCTATGTGTTATGTGTGTTCTGTGTGTTCTGTGTGTTCTGTGTATTCTGTGTCGTTTCTATGTGTTCTAGTGTACTTCTTCGTGTGTTCTGTATGTTCTGTGTATTCTATGTGTTCTGTGTGTTCTATGTGTTCTGTGTGTTCTGTGTGTTCTGTGTGTTCTTTGTACCATACTATACTATATAACACAAGGCCATTCTCAGGGGGCTTCAATGCCAGATGGAACAAAATAAGGGAAGGCTTTCAGATGCTTTCACAAATACATTGTGGTTTAACTGATTGGATTAGTTTTGGCTATTTGTTGGCATGCTTGCACACACGCACACGCACACACACACACACACACACCACACACACACACACACACACACACACACACACACACAGTGTATTAACAATTTCCTAACTGAAGTGGAAGTGTACTAATCCGTAGCTAATTGAATTAGCCTGGCCAGCTCTAATTAGCTTTAGCTTCAAACAGCTTCGTTAAATCTGGATTACTGCCTTTGACTGGAATACTTTCAATGGCTTAGTCCCAAATGGCACCCTATTCCCTATATAGTGCACTACTTTAGACCAGAGAATGGGACCACCCTATAGCACTTAAAGAATGGCACCCTATTCCTATATAGTGCACTACTTAGACCAGAGAATGGCACCCTATTCCCTATATAGAGCCCTACTTTAGACCAGAGAATGGCACCCTATTCCCTATATAGTGCACTACTTTAGACCAGAGAATGGCACCCTATTCCCTATATAGTGCACTACTTTAGACCAGAGAATGGCACCCTATTCCCTATATAGTGCACTACTTTAGACCAGAGAATGGCACCCTATTCCCTATATAGTGCACTACTTTAGACCAGAGAATGGCACCCTATTCCCTATATAGTGCACTACTTTAGACCAGAGAATGGCACCCTATTCCCTATATAGTGCACTACTTTTAGGACCAGAGAATGGCACCCTATTCCCTATATAGTGCACTACTTTAGACCAGAGAATGGCACCCTATTCCCTATATAGGCACTACTTTAGACCAAGAATGGCACCCTATTCCCTATATAGTGCACTACTTTAGACCAGAGAATGGCACCCTATTCCCTATATAGTGCACTACTTTAGACCAGAGAATGGCACCCTATTCCCTATATAGTGCACTACTTTAGACCAGAGAATGGCCCCTATTCCCTATATAGTGCACTACTTTAGACCAGAGAATGGCACCCTATTCCCTATATAGTGCACTACTTTAGCCAGAGAATGGCACCCTATTCCCTATATAGTGCACTACTTTAGACCAGAGAATGGCACCCTATTCCCTATATAGTGCACTACTTTAGACCAGAGAATGGCACCCTATTCCCTATAGTGCACTACTTTAGACCAGAGAATGGCACCCTATTCCCTATATAGTGCACTACTTTAGACCAGAGAATGGCACCCTATTCCCTATATAGTGCACTACTTTAGACCAGAGAATGGCACCCTATTCCCTATATAGTACATTACTTTAGACCAGAGAATGGCACCCTATTCCCTATATAGTGCACTACTTTAGACCAGAGAATGGCACCCTATTCCCTATATAGTGCACTACTTTAGACCAGAGAATGGCACCCTATTCCCTATATAGTGCACTACTTTAGACCAGATAATGGCACCCTATTCCCTATATAGTGCACTACTTTAGACCAGAGAATGGCACCCTATTCCCTATATAGTGCACTACTTTAGACCAGAGAATGGCACCCTATTCCCTATATAGTGCACTACTTTAGACCAGATAATGGCACCCTATTCCCTATATAGTGCACTACTTTAGACCCCATAGGGAGTAGAGGGCCATTTGGGAGACAGTCCATAGCTGACTTCTTCAACCTTACTGTCTCCACAATATACAGTCAAAAAAACAAGACACTTTCTTACATATGTGGGGGAAAAAAAGACAGGACAATTTTGCTCTTGCAATTTCTCTTAATGAAGAACAAAGCTTTGTAAATGAACACCACACTGAGTGGTTTGGTAATCTGAGTAATGAGGTTTCTGGCCAGTTCTGTAGATCTGCTCCATGTTCTCTTGTCCTCAGATCCGACTGAATCTATTATTATCATTGTGTGTGTTCCAAACGGCTCCCTAGTCCCTCTAAAGCCCTGTGGTCCCTGGTCAAAGCTAGTGCACTACATGGAACAGAGCGGGCAGCTGTTCCGTTTTCCTCAGGTCCGCATGATGACTTTAATTAGAAGCGGAAATAGACGACATTCGCGGACGTTAAATGAAGTGTTTAACGCTTAGAGCACGGAACCCTCCGATTAATGTCACTTAATTAACTAATATTAATGGTATTCCGGGAAAAACTGTTATTTAATCAACTCAGTTAATTAAAAGCAACAATATCCTCTGTTAACTCAACTGTACACTGACTGAATTACTGTATAATTTATAATAACACAATGTTTTCTCCCTGGACTGTAGGCCTACTTTATATAATAACACAATGTTTTCTCCCTGGACTGTAGGCCTACTTTATATAATAACACAATGTTTTCTCCCTGGACTGTAGGCCTACTTTATATAATAACACAATGTTTTCTCCCTGGACTGTAGGCCTGCTTTATATAATAACCCAATGTTTTCTCCCTGGACTGTAGGCCTACTTTATATAATAACACAATGTTTTTCTCCCTGGACTGTAGGCCTACTTTATATAATAACACAATGTTTTCTCCCTGGACTGTAGGCCTACTTTATATAATACCACAATGTTTTCTCCCTGGACTGTAGGCCTACTTTATATAATAACACAATGTTTTTCTCCCTGGACTGTAGGCCTACTTTATATAATAACACAATGTTTTCTCCCTGGACTGTAGGCCTACTTTATATAATAACACAATGTTTTCTCCCCTGGACTGTAGGCCTACTTTATATAATAACACAATGTTTTCTCCCTGGACTGTAGGCCTACTTTATATAATAACACAATGTTTTCTCCCTGGACTGTAGGCCGACTTTATGACTCATGAGGCAACAGGCTCAGACTCTGGGCCAGGACTTTAAATAGCACAATATGTATCATTGTCATCGCTATGGGAATGTTTCTCAGTCCTAACGCTGAACACACAGACCGACTGAGGAAAACCTCCCTCCCCGTTCCCCTGGTCCGCCAACACAGCTCCACCAGGTAGAGGTCGGGTATAAATCTCAGCTGGGGGAAACAGGCGCAGAGTACGGCTCTATGAGTAGAGAGGATGCCAAGAGAGAGAGAGAGAGCCGGGTCCAACCTGCCCCCGCCCACGGCGCCAACATGGAACTGCAGGACAACGGTTTAATTAACCGCTGTAATGTAGACGGAGACTACTGCTCCGGCCACACAGGCTGTTGCTGACAGACCCTCAGAGAGACCAAGTAGAGACCAGTAGAGACCAGTAGAGGCCAGTAGAGACCAGTGGAGACCAGTGGAGACCAGTGGAGACCAGTAGAGACCAGTAGAGACCAGTAGAGACCAGTGGAGACCAGTGGAGACCAGTGGAGACCAGTAGAGACCAGTAGAGACCAGTGGAGACCAGTAGAGACCAGTAGAGACCATAGACCAGTAATGAGACCAGTGGAGACCTAAGATGGAGCGAGACCAGTAGACATAAGACCAGTAGAGACCAAGTAGAGACATGGAACAGATAGGGACCAGTGGAGACCAGTAGAGACTGAGTAGAGACCAGTGGAGACCAGTAGAGACCAGTAGAGACCAGTGGAGACCAGTAGAGACCGAATAAAGACCAGTAGAGACCAGTGGAGACCAGTAGAGACCGAGTAGAGACCAGTGGAGACCAGTAGAGACCAGTAGAGACCAGTAGAGATGAGTAGAGACCAGTGGAGACCAGTAGAGACCGAGTAGAGACCAGTAGAGACCAGTGAGACCAGTAGAGTGAGACCGAGATAGAGACCAGTGGAGACCAGTAGAGACCAGTAGAGACCATTAGAGAGACCGACGTAGAGAGTAGAGACCATAAGACCAGAGAGACCAGTTAGACATGGACAGTAATGAGACCATAGTGGAAGAACCAGTAGAAGACCAGTAGAGACCAGTGAGACCAGTTAGAGACCAGAGTAGACATGACCAGTAGAAGTGACCAGTGGAGACCGAGTAGAGACCAGTGGAGACCAGTAGAGACCAGTAGAGACCAGTGGAGACCAGTGGAGACCAGTGGAGACCAGTAGAGACCGAGTAGAGACCGAGTAGAGACCGAGTAGAGACCAGTGGAGACCAGTAGAGACCAGTAGAGACCAGTAGAAAACAGTGGAAACCAGTAGAGACCAGTAGAGACCAGTAGAGACCAGTAGAGACCGAGTAGAGACCGAGTAGAGACCAGTGGAGACCAGTAGAGACCAGTAGAGACCAGTGGAGACCGAGTAGAGACCAGTAGAGAGGAGACCAGTAGAGACCAGTAGAGACCAGTAGAGACCGAGTAGAGACCAGTAGAGACCAGTAGAGATCAGTAGAGACCGAGTAGAGGCCAGTAGAGACCAGTGGAGACCAGTAGAGATCAGTGGACACCAGTAGATACCGAGTAGAGACCAGTAGAGACCAGTAGAGACCGAGTAGAGACCAGTAGAGAACCAGTAGAGACCAGTAGAGACCAGTAGAGACCAGTGGAGACCAGTAGAGATCAGTGGACACCAGTAGATACCGAGTAGAGACCAGTGGAGACCAGTGGAGACCAGTAGAGACCAGTAGAGACCAGTGGAGACCAGTAGAGACCAGTGGAGACCAGTAGAGACCAGTAGAGACCAGTAGAGACCAGTGGAGACCAGTAGAGATCAGTGGACACCAGTAGATACCGAGTAGAGACCAGTGGAGACCAGTGGAGACCAGTAGAGACCAGTAGAGACCGAGTAGAGACCAGTGGAGACGAGTAGAGACCAGTAGAGACCAGTGGACACCAGTAGAGACCAAGTAGAGACCAGTGGAGAGTGTGGAGACCAGTGGAGACCAGTAGAGACCAGTAGAGACCAGTAGAGACCAGTAGAGACCGAGTAGAGACCGAGTAGAGACCGAGTAGAGACCAGTGGAGACCAGTAGAGACCAGTAGAGACCACAGTGAACACTGACATTTCATTTAACCTTTATCTAACCAGGAAACACCTTTATGGTTAGAAACCTCAATATTGTGAGGGTGACCTTTAATTTATCTTCACAGATCAGACCATACTAACCCCTCAGGAGATTAAATGAAATCTAGGTGGATTTAGAACTTGGACTATAATTCGTGTCATGTCAGATATGTCAAAAAATAACACGCACCGCTAGAGGGGACGGCCATCAGCAAGGGAGAGAGGAAGAGGAGAGCAGAGGAGGAGTCTGAGATGTTAGTGGCATTGGCCAGGAGGAGGTCCAAGGTATAGGTCACATGATGCAATCCCCTCTTCCCTACCTCCCAAAATAAACATAATGACTGACCACAGTAAAGGATGGCCAGGGTTCTGTTTTGGAATGCTGTGTTGTGTGTTCAGCAGAACGTGTGAGGAACGCTGTGTGTTCAGCAGAACGTGTGAGGAACGCTGTGTGTTCAGCAGAACGTGTGAGGAACGCTGTGTGTTCAGCAGAACGTGTGAGGGACGCTGTGTGTTCAGCAGAACGTGTGAGGGACGCTGTGTGTTCAGCAGAACGTGTGAGGGACGCTGTGTGTTCAGCAGAACGTGTGAGGAACGCTGTGTGTTCAGCAGAACGTGTGAGGAACGCTGTGTGTTCAGCAGAACGTGTGAGGAACGCTGTGTGTTCAGCAGAACGTGTGAGGAACGCTGTGTGTTCAGCAGAACGTGTGAGGAACGCTGTGTGTTCAGCAGAACGTGTGAGGAACGCTGTGTGTTCAGCAGAACGTGTGAGGGACGCTGTGTGTTCAGCGGAACGTGTGAGGAACACTGTGTGTTCAGCAGAACGTGTGAGGAACACTGTGTGTTCAGCAGAACGTGTGAGGGATGGCACTGCGCTGACCTCATGCCATCCATCTCCTGTTATTTTCTCCCTCTTCAAAGAGTCTCAGGCCGTCTGAGGAGGGACGGCAGGAATGAAAGTAATACCTGCACACGGTGGAAACAGAGCACAACAGAGCAGAGCGGAGCAGAACAGAGCAGAGCAGAACAGAGCAGAGCAGAACAGACCAGAGCAGAACAGAACAGAACAGAGCAGAACAGAGCAGAACAGAGCAGAGCAGAGCACAGCAGAACAGAACAGAACAGAGCAGAACAGAGCAGAGCAGAGCAGAACAGAGCAGAGCAGAACAGAGCAGAGCAGAACAGAGCAGAGCACAGCAGAACAGAGCAGAACAGAGCAGAACAGAGCAGAACAGAGCAGAGAGGAGGTAGTCTACCAGCTCAGAGCTGGTGTTGATGGTGGACCACACAGCTTTGACCTGGTCTGGCAGGCTGGCAGCCCGGCCGGCTCCCTCTCTACACGCTGAGTCCCTGATCCAGTCCAGCCCAGGCTGAGTAATGTAATGTATGACTGTGGAAGGCTGTGCCAAAACACAACAGCCTTCAGATCCTCACGGAGACTTCAGCCCCCTCCACAGTTCACCATGACTACAGGTAACTCAAGTAACAGGGTGATGAAAAATGAAATGAATTCCACCTCAGCCAGAGAGGGACCCGACTAAGAGGCAGCAAGGTGGAGAACCATCACAGACACGTGGAAGTCTTTACATTGGCTCAACGAACATGACATTATAGCTATGATTTGGAATGGAAACTCCATGGTTTGCTCTGCTAGAGCGCTGGCTGGTGATTTTCACAAGGCAACCACATACCGCTAGAATACCAGGTGGCCACAGCAGTTCAGCTTCTCAACCACAAACCCGGAGTCAATGGGCCCTACACGTATTCCTCAGCTTAGAGTCCTGAACCTGCAGGTCAGAACTGAACCTTGCAGCTCACAACTGAACCTTGCAGCTCACAACTGAACCTTGCAGCTCACAACTGAACCTTGCAGCTCACAACTGAACCTTGCAGCTCACAACTGAACCATGCAGCTCACAACTGAACCTTGCAGCTCACAAATGAACCTTGCAGCTCACAACTGAACCTTGCAGCTCACAACTGAACCTTGCAGCTCACAACTGAACCTTGCAGCTCACAACTGAACCTTGCAGCTCACAACTGAACCTTGCAGCTCACAACTGAACCTTGCAGCTCACAACTGAACCTTGCAGCTCAGTAGGGGTGCAATAGGGTTGTAGGGGGTGGGTCCACCACACTTGACAATCCACAGCTAAGCATCTGTTGAACATGTGGGTAGAGGAAGAGGACGTGGAGGGGTTGGTACCGAAAGGGGGAGAACAGACCCTGGAGTTCGTGCTGCGGTGTTCGCCAGCTGACACAGCTCTGCCAGGTTTAGATATGCAAATAGGGTTAAAATGGCTGTTGCGTGGGAAGCTGTAATTCAGTGTTCTGATGGGAGACAGGCTGGCAGGGGAGACTTCACTACACACTCTCCTAAAAACACTCAGAGCTGAACAATGAACCTTGTTATCCATGAAACCCCCATCGAGCATCACAACATCTCCACAACATCTCCATGCGACTCTCAACTAAACCAGACGTAATCATGTGTTAATCCGCTAAATCAGGGTTAGTTAACCACTTAGTGGATGAGTTTAGCTGATTGGACAGCTTTATCCGGATAGTAATCCCCAACCTCTTCTGATTGGACAGCTTTATCCGGATAGTAATCCCCAACCTCTTCTGATTGGACAGCTTTATCCGGATAGTAATCCCCAACCTCTTCTGATTGGACAGCTTTATCCGGATAGTAATCCCCAACCTCTTCTGATTGGACAGCTTTATCCGGATAGTAATCCCCAACCTCTTCTGATTGGACAGCTTTATCCGGATAGTAATCCCCAACCTCTTCTGTACTATATTTCTGATCAAGACATTTTCCTTCAGAGGCGTTGAGTGTGAGCTGTCCAGCCTCAGTTATTTGCTTAAAAACAAAAAAACAATGTTAAAAGTGAGAAGTAGGCATTGGTCTGAAACCAAAAAATTAAAGAAATGAGCTCTACAATACCTACTGCGCTACCAAGGTTTTACAGCACACAGCTTTGATCTACTACAGTAGCTGTGTTGGTCCCCCCTTTGCTGCTATAACAGCCTCCACTCTTCTGGGAAGGCTTTCCACTAGATGTTGGAACATTGCTGTGGGTACTTGCTTCCATTCAGCCACAAGAGCATTAGTGAGGTCGGGCACTGATGTTGGGCGATTAGGCCTGGCTCGCAGTTGGCGTTCCAATTCATCCCAAAGGTGTTCGATGGGGTTGAGGTCAGGGCTCTGTGCCGTCCAGTCAAGTTCTTCCAACACCGATCTCGACAAACAATTTCTGTATGGACCTCGCTTTGTGCACGGGGGCATTGTCATGCTGAAACAGGAAAGAGCCTTCCCCAAACTGTCGACACAAAGTTTGAAGCATAGAATCGTCTAGAACCTCATTGTATGCTGTAGCGTTAAGATTTCCCTTCACTGGAACTAAGGGGCCTAGCCCGAACCATGAAAAACAGCCCCAGACCATTATTCCTCCTCCACCAAACTTTACAGTTGGCACTATGCATTGGGGCAGGTAGCGTTCTCCTGGCATCCACCAAGCACAGATTTGTCCGTCGGACTGCCAGATGGTGAAGCGTGATTCATCACTCCAGAGAACGTGTTTCCACTGCTCCAGAGTTCAATGGCGGCAAGCTTTACACCACTCCAGCCGACGCTTAGCATTGCGCATGGTGATCTTAGGCTTGTGTGCGGCTGCTCGGCCATGGAAACCCATTTCATGAAGCTCCTTGACGAACAGTTATTGTGCTGACGTTGCATCCAGAGGCAGTTTGGAACTCGGTAGTGAGTGTTGCAACCAGAAGGACAGACAATTTCTTACGCACTACGCACTTCAGCACTCAGCGGTCCCGTTCTGTGAGCTTGTGTGGCCTATCACTTCGCAGCTGAGTCGTTGTTGCTCCAAGACGTTTCCACTTCACAATAACAGCATTTACAGCTGACCGGGGCAGCTCTAGCAGTGCAGGAATTTGACAAACTGACTTGCTGGATACAGTTGAAGTCGGAAGTTTACAGACACTTAGGTTGGAGTCATTAAAACTCGTTTTTCAACCACTCCACACATTTCTTGTTAACAAACTATAGTTTTGGCAAGTCGGTTAGGACATCTACTTTGTGCATGACACAAGTACTTTTTCCAACAATTGTTTACAAACAGATTATTTCACTTATAATTCACTGTATCAAATTTCCAGTGGGTCAGAAGTTTATATACACTAAGTTGACTGTGCCTTTAAACAGCTTGGAAAATTCCAGAAAATGATGTCATGGCTTTAGAAGCTTCTGATAGGCTAATTGACACCATTTGAGTCAATTAGAGGTGTACCTGTGGATGTATTTCAAGGCCTACCTTCAAACTCAGTGCCTATTTGCTTGACATCATGGGAAAATCAAAAGAAATCAGCCGACCTCAGAATTTTTTTTTGTAGACCTCCACAAGTCTGGTTCATCCTTGGGAGCAATTTCCAAACGCCTGAAGGTACCACGTTAATCTGTACAAATAATAGTATGCAAGTATAAACACCATGGGACCACGCAGCCGTCATACCGCTCAGGAAGGAGACGCGTTCTGTCTCTTAGAGATGAACGTACTTTGGTGCGAAAAGTGCAAATCAATCCCAGAACAACAGAAAAGGACATTGTGAAGATGCTGGAGGAAACAGGTACAAAAGTATCCACAGTAAAACGAGTCCTATATCGACATAACCTGAAAGGCCGCTCAGCAAGGAAGAAGCCACTGCTCCAAAACCGCCATAAAAAAGCCAGACTACGGTTTGCAACTGCACATGTGGACAAAGGTCGTACTTTTTGGAGAAATGTCCTCTGGTCTGATGAAACAAAAATAGAACTGTTTGGCCATAATGACCATCGTTATGTTTGGAGGAAAAAGGGGGTTGCTTGCAAGGCGAACAACACCATCCCAACCGTGAAGAACGGGGGTGGCAGCATCATGCTGTGGGGGTGCTTTGCTGCAGGAGGGACTGGTGCACTTCATAAAATAGATGGCATCATGAGGAAGGAAAATGATGTGGATATATTGAATCAACATCTCAAGACATCAGTCAGGAAGTTAAAGCTTGGTCGCAAATGGGTCTTCCAAATGGACAATGACCCCAAGCATACTTCCAAAGTTGTGGCAAAATGGCTTAAGGACAACGAAGTCAAGGTATTGGAGTGGCCATCACAAAGCCCTGACCTCAATCCTATAGAAAATTTGTGGGCAGAACTGAAAAAGCGTGTGCGAGCAAGGAGGCCTACAAACCTGACTCAGTTTCACCAGCTCTGTCAGGAGGAATGGGCCAAAATTCACCCAACTTATTGTGGGAAGCTTGTGGAAGGCTACCCGAAACGTTTGACCCAAGTTAAACAATTTAAAGACAATGCTACCAAATACTAATTGAGTGTATGTAAACTTCTGACCCACTGGGAATGTGATGAAAGAAATAAAAGCTGAAATAAATCATTCTCTCTACTATTATTATGACATTTCACATTCTTAAAATAAAGTGGTGATCCTAACTGACCTAAAATAGGGAATTTTTACTAGGATTAAATGTCAGGAATTGTGAAAAACTGAGTTTAAATGTATTTGGCTAAAGTGTATGTAAACTTTCCGACTTCAACTGTAGGTGGCATCCTATGACGGTGCCACGTTGAAAGTCACTGAGCTCTTTAGGAAGGCCATTCTACTGCCAATGTTTGTCTATGGAGATTGCATGGCTGTGTGCTCGATTTTATACACCTGTCATCAACAGTTGTGGCTGAAATAGCCGAATCCACTAATTTGAAGGGATGTCCACATACTTTTGTATATATATATATATATATATATATATATATATATATATATATATATATACACTAACAGTCAAAAGTTTTAGAACACCTACTCATTCAAGGGTTTTTCTTTATTTTTACTATTTTCTACATTGTAGAATAATAGTGAAGACATCAAAACTATGAAATAACACATATGGAATCATGTAGTAACCAAAAAACAATTATTCAAATAGCCACCCTTTGCCTTGATGACAGCTTTGCACACTCTTGGCATTCTTGAATAATCTCAAATTTAAAATATATATTTTTGATTTGTTTAACACTTTTTTGGTTACTACATGATTCCATATGTGTTATTTCATAGTTTTGATGTCTTCACTATTATTCTACAATGAAAATAGTAAAAATTAAGAAAAACCCTGGAATTAGTAAACTTTTGACTGGTACTGTATATATATATATATATATATATATATATATATATATGTAAATGTTAATGTGTATTATTGTAGCGACACCATATTTTGGCAAAATTTTGACCATATATTGACAAAATAAATACAAATACACACAACTTTAAGCTCCATATTCATTTAACATTGGTACTGAACTGTCCGTTGATCAGCACCGCAATTGATAAACAGGACCATGTTTGAAACACAAGTGTTTGTGAACTTGTGTCAATACTACACAGGTAAGCTAACGGGTACAGAAATCAGGAATGGAGACAGGCTCTATAGACCTCTATATATGAGTGACTGCGTCCAACACACCACATGTCGTTTTGCTGGCCACCTACTGACCAAAAAAAAAGTTCTGTTATGAACTATATTTTTTTCTCAATGACATGTATTGCTAAAATAATAGTTTATGGAAATACAGTCAGGGACTACAAGACAAAACAGCTCTCTCAGTCCAGCATGATGGTCTTGTAAGTGTAAAAGCAACGCTTGTTTTCATATTAATTAAAAAAAGCTTGAAAAGCAGTAGTGGAATGGGATTAGTGTGGTGTGTGAAGGATCCAATATCATCCCGGGTAAGGTTGCCAGTGGTGCAGTGGAGTCACCAGCACAGTCAGGGGATTTGGCTCTCCAGAGAGGCAGGTAGGGTTGCCAGGTCTGGAGCGCCTCCCTCCCATCCCTCCCATCCCTGGCTGTGATGCTGATGTTCTTGTGGGGGGAACACCAGTCTGTGACCCAGCGTGAACAACGTACCAAACCACGGAACCACGGGCCTCAGCAACTAAACTTAGAACCAGCAACCCCAGACCAGACGACACGGAGGAATGGGAACTGGACCAAGCTTCCACTGGAGACCGTGATCTATGCAAACAGAAGTGGGCGTGAAGGGTGAACCACTATGCTGTGCTTTGGAACGTTTTTCTTACCCCTGGTTGGTCAGAAAGGAGGTTATTTGGCTCCTGGTTGGTCAGAAAGGAGATTCTATGGATCCTGGTTGGTTAAGAAGGGGGTTCTTGGTAGGGGGTCATTGTGATCTAATACAGGATAATTCAAACAGAGTCAAAACAGTAAGCAGACACATTTTCATAACAGGCTAGTTAGTGATGACATTAATCTACCTAAGACAAGTTGTGCTAGTTTTTGACCTCAGTAATAACAGGCATTTCAAGGGGTGAGTTTAATGTCTATTTAATGTCTCGGTTGGGGAAATCGTACTATTACTCCCTAGTGGCGTATCGAGGGGGGGGGGGGGGGACAACATTGAGGATAAATCTTTCCTAAACTGGGGCAAAGCAGCAACACCAACGGGACAACCCCCATCAACCACCCAAAAACCAGAACTAGTGAAGTAACATGCCATTAGCTTAGGTTGAGGGAGAAAAACACAACAAGAATGTCATATAACCATTGACCAAGTGTCATTAAGTCATGGCAATAAATTAATAGCCTGAAAAGAGAGAAAAGTGTGTGCGTGTATGAGATAGAGAGGAGAGAGAGAGAGAGAAGAAAGAAGAGAGAGAGAGAGAGAGAGAGGGACAGAGAGAGAAGAGAAGGAGAGGAAGAGAGAGAGAGAGAGAATCGCTAGATCTTCGCCCGAGCTTCCAGCTCGCTCTATCTCGCTCTCTCTCTCTCTCTCTCTCTCCGCTCTCTCTCTATCAATAGAACAGACAGACAGCCAGACAGACAACAGACCCGCAGACAACAGACGCAGACGCCGACGACAGCAGACAGACAGCAGACGACAGACTCAAAGACAGACAACAACAGACGACAGACGCAGACAGACAGAAGAGAGAGAACAGACAGAGAGAGAGAGATAGATAGAGAGAGAGAGAGAGAGAGAGAGAGGATAGAGTAGAGAAGATGAAGGGATGATGGAGAGATGAAGGAGAGAGTGAGATACATGAGTAAGTGAAATTCACCCTACTAATTACATATGCAGCATGTCTTCTATTACCATGGTGATGACACGCTGTGATGTCACAGCAGGGCTTAGTCTTGTATATATGTAGAAACAGCAACATATTGAACAACTACAGCTAAGGAGGTCCAACACGTCGAGACTAACTCTCTCCACACGCATCAGAGAGCAGAGCCCAAGGCATCTCTACAGCATCACTCTCCTCTTTCTAGTCCATATTTTATACAAAACTAAACATCACTGAGACTGACAGGGAACCAAAGGAAGTTTTGTTTCTGAGGACCCCCCCCCCCCGGTGGATTGGTGATAATACAAAGACTAGAAGTAAACTGACACCTAGTATTATTGGTAAGTTTCTTTTTTTTAAATACTCTTCAAGCTTATAGTGTACAGTATTCTATTGGTGTATTCTGCTTACCTTTGTATTGAACCTGTGTACACGTTATTGTGGTGTACTGCCACTGCTCTCTCTGAGTGGTCTACATGGACTCATTATGACAACAACACACCACTCCTTTCACCTGTGAGCCTTTCAGGATCACACAAGCCAAGGCTCATGCAAGGCTGCTTACAACTTTCACCAGCCTGTGAGGGACTTGATAACTGAACACTGGCGACATGGTTTACCTGTGAACAGACAAGGATGTTGATGCTTCGGACTAAAACCAATAATATACTGTAGACTAGATAAAGGAGAGGATGTTATGGGGCTAAAACCAATAATATACTGTAGACTAGATAAAGGACAGGATGTTATGGGACTAAAACCAATAATATACTGCAGACCAGATAAAGAACAGGATGTTATGGGGCTAAAACCAATAATATACTGTAGACTAGATAAAGGACAGGATGTTATGGAGCTAAAACCAATAATATACTGTAGACTAGATAAAGGACAGGATGTTATGGAGCTAAAACCAATAATATACTGTAGACCAGATAAAGGAGAGGATGTTATGGGGCTAAAACCAATAATATGGTGTAGACTAGATAAAGGAGAGGATGTTATGGGACTAAAACCAATAATATAGTTTAGCCTAGATAAAGGACAGGATGTTTGGACTAAACCAATAATATACTGTAGACCAGATAAAGGAGAGGATGTTATGCGGCTAAACCATAATATGGTGTAGACAGATAAGGAGAGGATGTTATGGACTAAAACCAAAATATAGTTTAGCCTAGATAAAGGGCAGATTTATGGACTAAACCAATAATATACTGTAGACCAGATAAAGGACAGATATAATGGATTAAAGTGAACACTACAACAGGGTATCTGTGAAAGGATAATGATACCTTGATCACTTCTAAAAGTAAGTCTCTGTGACCAGGATTGCATTGGACTAAATTCCCCAAACCTACTGTATGGGGAAGTGGAGAGGAGATGTAAAAGTTGTTATGACATTCTCCCTGGCCAGTAAAAAACCCCACAATAAACACTAATATGCCTGAGACATGCCAGTCTAACCCACGTCTGGTGGGCAGACACTCACACCAGTCTGGCTGGGGAATAGTCTGTGTGTGTGAGGTGGTGCGTGTGTGTGTGTGTGTGTGTGTGTGTGTGTGGTGTGTGTGTGTGTGTGTGTGTGTGTGTGTGTGTGTGTGTGTGTGTGTGAGGAGTGTGTGGGTAAGCGGTGTAGGGCAGCGATTCAGGAGACCTCAGGTAGATCTGAAATGTAGTCTGGACAGAGAGACGGGGAATTCCTGTGGAAGCATACCGCTGCCTGGGTAAAGGATATCATGTCATGTTATTAGCATAAAGGGAAGGGGACAATATTATTGAACAGACCAGACATGGGGGCTCAATAATATTTCAGTTATAAAAGATACAATATCCCAACTAACTTGAATTGAGTTACCTGAAAAATGGTGGGAACTGAAATATTAGGGTAAACGCAAGCTAATAAAACTCAGTACAACATGGGAAATGTATGGCAGGTCAGATGACAGCATGTCAGAGCCAGGGTTTTTTTCTGAATAGAAAAGTCTTGGGCGGGCCGCCTTAATGTTTTTTTAGAACCGCCCATGTCCAGAAATGTGGGAGGGAAAAAACGTTTTCAGTTTGAACTTCAATGATTTTGTTGTAATGTTTGAGTCACTCAGATAACATAAAAGCCATGGCAAAAATGTGTAGAATTGCAGGAAATTAGCTTTAAAATAGCTACTTTTTGTCACTGCGGCCAACAGGAGGGCCCCGGTGACCGCACCATTGGCCACGCCCATGGCCTCGCCTCCGCCACGCCCACCACCTAAGCCTCATTTTGATCTAGAAGAAATCCAGAGAGCCGGGTCCAGTTCCCTGGCAGATCACTGGCAGGGAGGATCCACCACTCACACATCACTGGACAGAATACAATACTACACCCATATGGTGACGTCTGCAAATGTCACCCAGACTTTTCTTTGCAGAGGAATGATTTGAAAGACTGTGGCGACTATTTATTTTATTTGTTTATTTGACGAGGCAAGTCAGTTAAGAACAAATTCTTATTTACAATGACGGCCTACACCGGCCAAACCCGGACGACGCTGGGCCAATTGTGCGCCGCCCTATGGGACTCCCAATCACGGCCGGTTGTGATACAGCCTGGAATCGAACCAGGGGGTCTGTAGTGACGCCTCAAGCACTGAGATGCAGTGCCTTAGACCGCTGGTCCACTCGGTCTGTAGTGACGCCTCAAGCACTGAGATGCAGTGCCTTAGACCGCTGCTCCACTCGGTCTGTAGTGACGCCTCTAGCACTGAGATGCAGTGCCTTAGACCGCTGCGCCACTCGGGACTATGGTGTCACACAACCAGTCTTTATGGGAACTGAGATCTAAGGGTTGAAGGTTGAAGGTCATTGAGGTCAATGTAGGACCCTGGCCACAGTACAGCACTATTGCTATGCAAGCTTCTTGATAATGTCAAGTGTAAATGTCATAGCCCTAACGGTCAGCTGATCTCTCTGTGTCTAGACAACATTAGACATTAGGCCTATCCAGGCCAATCCTCTAATGGCATACTGTACAGGTTCATTGTAATAATACTGTAATAATACCATACCATTTACAGTAGACTGGGCAGACAGCAGCATGCTCTCCCTCGCCCGCTGAGACATGGGGTCAGACCAGGTAGCAGCAGGAAATACAGTTATTCTGAGATGGGGTCAGACCAGGTAGCAGCAGGAAATACAGTTATTCTGAGATGGGGTCAGACCAGGTAGCAGCAGGAAATACAGTTATTCTGAGATGGGGTCAGACCGATAGCAGCAGAAATACAGTTATTCTGAGATGGGGTCAGACCAGGTAGCAGCAGGAAATACAGTTATTCTGAGATGGGGTCAGACCCGGTAGCAGCAGGAAATACAGTTATTCTGAGATGGGGTCAGACCAGGTAGCAGCAGGAAATACAGTTATTCTGAGATGGGGTCAGACCAGGTAGCAGCAGGAAATACAGTTATTCTGAGATGGGGTCAGACCAGGTAGCAGCAGGAAATACAGTTATTCTGAGATGGGGTCAGACCAGGTAGCAGCAGAAATACAGTTATTCCTAGATGGGGTCAGACCCGGGAGCAGCAGGAAATACAGTTATTCTGAGATGGGGTCAGACCGGTAGCAGCAGGAAATACAGTTATTCTGAGATGGGGGTCAGACCAGGTAGCAGCAGAAAATACAGTTACTCTGAGATGGGGTCAGACCAGGTAGCAGCAGGAAATACAGTTATTCTGAGATGGGGTCAGACCAGGTAGCAGCAGAAATACAGTTATTCTGAGATGGGGGTCAGACCAGGTAGCAGCAGAAATACAGTTATTCTGAGATGGGGTCACCAGGTAGCAGCAGGAAATACAGTTATTCTGAGATGGGGTCAGACCAGGTAGCAGCAGAAAATACAGTTATTCTGAGATGGGGTCAGACCAGGTAGCAGCAGAAAATACAGTTATTCTGAGATGGGGTCAGACCAGGTAGCAGCAGAAAATACAGTTATTCTGAGATGGGGTCAGACCCGGTAGCAAGCAGGTATACGTTCATTCTGTTTTTGGTGGTCCAGACCCTGTCAGTCTGGTCAGTTATGTCTGGTGGGGTCGCCCTGTAGTCAGAGGATAGTTGTTTCTGAGATGGGTCAGAACAAAGACCAGTAAAACAGCAGGAATACAGTATTATCTGAGATGGGGTCAGACCAGTGCAGTGGAATACAGTTATTCTGAGATGGTCAGACCAGGAGCAGCAGGATACAGTTATTCTGACCTGGGCAGACCGGTAGCAGCAGAATACAGTTATTCTGAGATGGGGTCATACCAGTAGCACAGATACGTTATCTCTGAGATGGGGTCAGACCGGTAGCACAGAAATACAGTTATTCTGAGTGGGGTCAGACCAGTAGCAGCAGGAATACAGTTATTCTGAGATGGGGTCAGACAGGTGCAGCAGGAACTACAGTTATCTGATTGGGTCAGACCGGTAGCAGCCAACTACGTTTTCTGAATGGGTCAGACCAGTGTATCAGCAGGAAATACAGTTATCGAATGGGTCAGACCAGGTAGCAGCAGGAAATACAGTTATTCTAATGGGGTCACCAGGTACAGCAGGAAATACAGTTATTCTGAATGGGTCGACGGTAAGCAGCTCCACGGCTTCTACGTCTCTAGCTTCGTTTCAGTGGTCTGCCTAGCCCTTCTGTCGTCCTGTCCTTCTTCTGTCGTGTCTTGCTCGTTTGTGTGTCTCTGTGTTCTTGTGTCTTCGTGTGTGTCTTGTTGTTGTGTTTGTACCTGTTCTTCCTTCTTGTGTGTCTTGATGACTCTATCTGGTAGCTCTGTCTATTCCGGAGTGAGAGGAGAGTGAGAAAGAGAGAGAGGAGAAGAGAGCGAGAAATGTCTGGTCTCTTGACAGACGGCTTTACGCAGAGAGAGAGAGACAATCCTACTGGTATGGACCGATCAGAGGGGTACCATGCCTCTCTGGTCCCTCTATCAGTCTCTAGCGAGGAGGAGAAGAAGAAACGACAGAGGAGTATGAGGCAAGTCCTGTCATTGCCTCTTCATCATTTTCTAAACTCTTCTCCACCCCCTCCCTTCTTCCAAGCTCTCTGTGACACATTAGGAGTCCCACTGCTTGCGGTCTGTAATGTGTTCATCTCAGCCATGTGGGTATAGAGGACCCTGAACACTGTGTGGGGGGGGATAGGGCTGGGGTTGGGTTAGAGCTGGGGATAGGGCTGGGGTTGGGTTAGAGCTGGGGATAGGGCTGGGGTTGGATTAGAGCTGGGGACAGGGCTGGGGTTGGGTTAGAGCTGGGGACAGGGCTGGGGTTGGGTTAGAGCTGGGGACAGGGCTGGGGTTAGAGCTGGGGACAGGGCTGGGGTTGGGTTAGAGCTGGGGGACAGGGCTGGGGGTTGGGTTAGAGCTGGGGACATGGCTGGGGTTGGGTTAGAGCTGGGGACAGGGCTGGGGTTGGGTTAGAGCTGGGGACAGGGCTGGGGTTGGGTTAGAGCTGGGGACAGGGCTGGGGTTGGGTTAGAGCTGGGGACAGGGCTGGGGTTGGGTTAGAGCTGGGGACAGGGCTGGGGTTGGGTTAGAGCTGGGGACAGGGCTGGGGTTGGGTTAGAGCTGGGGGACAGGGCTGGGGTTGGATTAGAGGTGGGATAGGGCTGGGTTGGATTAGAGCTGGGGACAGGGCTGGGGTTAGAGCTGGGGACAGGGCTGGGGTTGGGTTAGAGCTGGGGACAGGGCTGGGGTTGGATTAGAGCTGGGGACAGGGCTGGGGGTTGGGTTAGAGCTGGGGACATGGCTGGGGTTGGGTTAGAGCTGGGGGACAGGGGCTGGGGTTGGATTAGAGCTGGGGACAGGGCTGGGGTTGGGTTAGAGCTGGGGACAGGGCTGGGGTTGGGTTAGAGCTGGGGACAGGGCTGGGGGTTGGGTTAGAGCTGGGGACAGGGCTGGGGTTGGATTAGAGCTGGGGACAGGGCTGGGGTTGGGTTAGAGCTGGGGACAGGGCTGGGGTTGGGTTAGAGGTAGGGACAGGGCTGGGGTTGGGCTAGAGCTGGGGACAGGGCTGGGGTTGGATTAGAGCTGGGGAAAGGGCTGGGGTTGGGTTAGAGCTGGGGACAGGGCTGGGGTTGGATTAGAGCTGGGGACAGGGCTGGGGCTGGAGCTGGGGGACAAGGCTGGGGTTAGAGCTGGGGACAGGGCTGGGGTTGGGCTAGAGCTGGGGACAGGGCTGGGGTTGGATTAGAGCTGGGGACAGGGCTGGGGTTGGAGCTGGGGACAAGGCTGGGGTTAGAGCTGGGGGACAGGGCTGGGGTTGGATTAGAGCTGGGGACAGGGCTGGGGTTGGATTAGAGCTGGGGACAGGGCTGGGGTTGGGTTAGAGGTAGGGACAGGGCTGGGGTTGGATTAGAGCTGGGGACAGGGCTGGGGTTGGATTAGAGCTGGGGACAGGGCTGGGGTTGGATTAGAGCTGGGGACAGGGCTGGGGTTGGATTAGAGGTAGGGACAGGGCTGGGGTTGGATTAGACCTGGGGACAGGGCTGGGGTTGGATTAGAGCTGGGGACAGGGCTGGGGTTGGATTAGAGCTGGGGACAGGGCTGGGGTCAGAGCTGGGGACAGGGCTGGGGTTGGATTAGAGGTAGGGACAGGGCTGGGGTTGGGTTAGAGCTGGGGACAGGGCTGGGGTTGGGTTAGAGCTGGGGACAGGGCTGGGGTTGGGTTAGAGCTGGGAACAGGGCTGGGGTTGTGTTAGAGGTAGGGACAGGGTTGGGGTTGGATTAGAGCTGGGGACATGGCTGGGCTTTTATTAGAGCTGGGGACAGGGCTGGGGTTGGATTAGAGCTGGGGACAGGGCTGGGGTTGGATTAGAGCTGGACAGGGCTGGGGTTGGATTAGAGCTGGGGACAGGGTTGGGGTTGGATTAGAGCTGGGGACAGGGCTGGGGTTGGGTTAGAGCTGGGGACAGGGCTGGGGGTTGGGTTAGAGCTGGGGACAGGGCTGGGGTCAGAGCTGGGGACAGGGCTGGGGTTGGATTAGAGCTGGGGACAGGGCTGGGGTTGGGTTAGAGGTAGGGACAGGGCTGGGGTTGGGTTAGAGCTGGGGACAGGGCTGGGGTTGGGGTTAGAGCTGGGGATAGGGCTGGGGTTGGATTAGAGCTGGGGACTGGGCTGGGGTTGGGTTAGAGCTGGGGACAGGGCTGGGGTTAGAGCTGGGGCAGGGCTGGGGTTGGGTTAGAGGTAGGGACAGGGCTGGGGTTGGATTAGAGCTGGGGACAGGGCTGGGGTTGGATTAGAGCTGGGGACAGGGCTGGGGGTTGGGTTAGAGGTAGGGACAGGGCTGGGGTTGAATTAGAGCTGGGGACAGGGCTGGGGTTGGATTAGAGCTGGGGACAGGGCTGGGGTTGGATTAGAGCTGGGGACAGGGCTGGGGTTGGATTAGAGCTGGGGACAGGCCTGGGGTTAGAGCTGGGGACAGGGCTGGGGTTGGGTTAGAGCTGGGGACAGGGCTGGGGTTGGGTTAGAGGTAGGGACAGGGCTGGGGTTGGGTTAGAGCTGGGGACAGGGCTGGGGTTGGGTTAGAGGTAGGGACAGGGCTGGGGTTGGGTTAGAGCTGGGGACAGGGCTGGGGTTGGATTAGAGGTAGGGACAGGGCTGGGGTTGTGTTAGAGGTAGGGACAGGGCTGGGGTTGGGTTAGAGGTAGGGACAGGGCTGGGGTTTGGTTAGAGCTGGGGACAGGGCTGGGGTTGGATTAGAGCTGGGGACAGGGCTGGGGTTGGGTTAGAGGTAGGGACAGGGCTGGGGTTGGGTTAGAGCTGGGGACGGGCTGGGGGTTGTGTTAGAGGTAGGGACAGGGCTGGGGTTGGGTTAGAGCTGCGGACAGGGCTGGGGTTGTGTTAGAGGTAGGGACAGGGCTGGGGTTGGGTTAGAGGTAGGGACAGGGCTGGGGTTGGGTTAGAGGTAGGGACAGGGCTGGGGTTGGGTTAGAGCTGGGGACAGGGCTGGGGTTAGAGCTGGGGACAGGGCTGGGGTTGGATTAGAGCTGGGGACAGGGCTGGGGTTGGATTAGAGGTGGGATAGGGCTGGGGTTGGGTTAGAGCTGGGGACATGGCTGGGGTTGGGTTAGAGCTGGGGACAGGGCTGGGGTTGGATTAGAGCTGGGGACAGGGCTGGGGTTGGATTAGAGCTGGGGACATGGCTGGGGTTGGGTTAGAGCTGGGGACAGGGCTGGGGTTGGATTAGAGCTGGGGACAGGGCTGGGGTTGGGTTAGAGCTGGGGACAGGGCTGGGGTTGGGTTAGAGCTGGGATAGGGCTGGGTTTGGAGCTGGGGACAGGGCTGGGGTTGGAGCTGGGGTCAGGAGTTGGGGTGGCAGTCAGAGTCTGGGTCTGACTGAAGGAAGAGAGGACAAGAGAGGAGGAACAACAGTATGTGCCTAAGAGAGGAGGATTGCTTTCAAAGGGAGGGGCAGCAGAGAAGAGAGGGGGAGGAAGTTGGACAATTAAAAGCGGACATTTGTTTTGTGTTTGTTGCTCTCTGACATAACGCAGAAATGTTTGATGTCCACTGCCTCCCACTGCTGCCAGGAAAAAGCTTTTACTACCTGTTTATAAGCAGGCAGAGGAGACAATAGGAGAGTGAGAGTAGAGTCTGCAGACTGGAAGCACATTAGGTATTTTTTTCGTCTATAGTGTGAAGGTGGTCTGCAACAGAGACAGGTAGACTCTGGACAACCAACCAGACCAAGAGATTTCATAGTGCTGTGGTACTGTACAGAGTTAGAGTTAGAGGCAGTGTTAGAATTAGAGGCAGAGTTAGAGTTAGAGACAGAGTTAGAGACAGAGTTAGAGACAGAGTTAGAGAAAGAGTTAGAGGCAGAGTTAGAGACAGAGTTAGAGACAGAGTTAGAGGCAGAGTTAGAGGCAGAGTTAGAGGCAGAGTTAGAGACAGAGTTAGAGACAGAGACAGAGTTAGAGACAGAGTTAGAGACAGAGTTAGAGGCAGAGTTAGAGGCAGAGTTAGAGACAGAGTTAGAGGCAGAGTTAGAGACAGAGTTAGAGGCAGAGTTAGAGACAGAGTTAGAGGCAGAGTTAGAGACAGAGTTAGAGGCAGAGTTAGAGACAGAGTTAGAGACAGAGACAGAGTTAGAGACAGAGTTAGAGACAGAGTTAGAGACAGAGTTAGAGAGTTAGAGACAGAGTTAGAGGCAGAGTTAGAGACAGGTTAGATGGCAGAGTTAGAGACAGAGTTAGAGTCAGAGTTAGAGGCAGAGTTAGAGTCAGAGTTAGAGACAGAGTTAGAGGCAGAGTTAGAGACAGAGTTAGAGGCAGAGTTAGAGACAGAGTTAGAGACAGAAGCAGAGTTAGAGACAGAGACAGAGTTAGAGGCAGAGTTAGAGACAAAGTTAGAGGCAGAGTTAGAGACAGAGTTAGAGACAAGACAGAGTTAGAGACAGAGTTAGAGACAAGTTGAGACAGAGTTAGAGACAGAGTTAGAGACAAGTTAGAGGCAGAGTTAGAGACAGAACAGAGTTAGAGACAGAGTTAGAAACAGAGTTAGAGACAGAGTTTAGAGGCAGATTTAGTGGGAAAGAGTTAGAGGCAGAGTTAGAGACAGAGTTTAGAGACGAAGACAGAGTTTAGAGCATTAGGACAGAGTTAGATGCAGAGTTAGAGACATAGTTAGAGGCAGAGTTAGAGACAGAGTTAGCAGATTAGAGGCAGAGTTAGAGACAGAGTTAGAGGCAGAGTTAGAGGACAGAGTTAAGGCAAGTTAGAGGCAGAAGTTAGAGGCAGAGTTAGAGACAGAGTTAGAGACAAGTGAGGCAAGTTAGAGACAGAATTAGAGTCAGAGTTAGAGACAGATTAGAGGCAGAGTTAGAGACAGAGTTAGAGACAGAGACCAGAGTTTAGAGACAAGAGTTAGAGACAGAGTTAGAGACAGAGTTAGAGACAGAGTTAGAGGCAGAGTTAGAGACAGAGTTAGAGGCAGAGTTAGAGGCAGAGTTAGAGACAAGTTAGAGTCAGAGTTAGAGACAGATTAGAGACAGAGTTAGAGGACAGAAGCAGAGTTAGAGACAGGAGACGAGTTAGAGGCAGAGTTAGAGACAAAGTTAGAGGCAGAGTGTAGAGACAGAGTTAGAGACAGAGTTAGAGGCAGAGTTAGAGACAGGTTAGAGACAGAGTTAGAGACAGAGTTAGAGACGAGACAGATTAGAGACAGAGTTAGAGACAGATTAGAGACAGAGTTAGAGACAGAGTTAGAGACAAAGACAGAGTTAAGACAGAGTTAGAGACAGAGTTAGAGACAGAGTTAGAGACAGAGTTAGAGGCAAGTTAGAGACAGATACAGTTAGAGACAGGGTTAGAGACAGAGTTAGAGACAGAGTTAGAGACGATTTAGAGACAGAGTTAGAGACAGAGTTAGAGACGAGACAAGTTAGAGACGAGTTAGAGACAGAGTTAGAGACGAGTTAGAGGCAGAGTTAGAGACAGAGTTAGAGACAGAGTTAGAGGCAGAGTTAGAGACAGAGTTAGAGACAGAGTTAGAGACAGAGACAGAGTTAGAGACAGAGTTAGAGACAGAGTTAGAGACAGATTAGAGACAGACAGAGTTAGAGACTAAGTTAGAGACAGAGTTAGAGACTGAGAGTTAGAGGCAGAGTTAGAGACAGAGTAGAGACAGAGTTAGAGGCAGAGTTAGAGACAGAGTTAGAGGCAGAGTTAGAGACAGAGTTAGAGACAGAGTTAGAGGCAGAGTTGAGACAGAGACAGAGTTAGAGGCAGAGTTAGAGACAGAGTTAGAGGCAGAGTTAGAGACAGAGTTAGAGGCAGAGTTAGAGACAGAGTTAGAGACAGAGTTAGAGGCAGAGTTAGAGACAGAGTTAGAGCAGAGTTAGAGACAGAGTTAGAGGCAGAGTTAAGACAGAGTTTAGAGACAGAGTTAGAGACAAAGACAGAGTTAGAGACAGAGTTAGAGACAGAGTTAGAGACAGAGTTAGAGACAAAGACAGAGTTAGAGACAGAGTTAGAGACAGAGTTAGAGACAAGACAGAGTTAGAGGCAGAGTTAGAGACAGAGTTAGAGACAGAGTTAAGGCAGATTGAGACAGAGTTAGAGGCAGAGTTTAGAGACAGAGTTAGAGACAGAGTTAGAGGCAGAGTTAGAGACAGAGACAGAGTTAGAGGCAGAGTTAGAGACAGAGTTAGAGGCAGAGTTAGAGACAGAGTTAGAGGCAGAGTTAGAGACAGAGTTAGAGACAGAGTTAGAGGCAGAGTTAGAGGCAGAGTTAGAGGCAGAGTTAGAGGCAGAGTTAGAGACAGAATTAGAGGCAGAGTTAGAGACAGAGTTAGAGGCAGAGTTAGAGACAGAGTTAGAGACAGAGACAGAGTTAGAGACAGAGTTAGAGACAGAGTTAGAGACAGAGTTAGAGACAGAGTTAGAGGCAGAGTTAGAGACAGAGTTAGAGGCAGAGTTAGAGACAGAGTTAGAGTCAGAGTTAGAGACAGAGTTAGAGACAGAGTTAGAGACAGAAGCAGAGTTAGAGACAGAGACAGAGTTAGAGGCAGAGTTAGAGACAAAGTTAGAGGCAGAGTTAAAGACAGAGTTAGAGACAGAGTTAGAGGCAGAGTTAGAGACAGAGTTAGAGACAGAGTTAGAGACAGAGTTAGAGGCAGAGTTAGAGACAGAGTTAGAGACAGAGACAGAGTTAGAGGCAGAGTTAGAGACAGAGTTAGAACTAGAGTTAGAGACAGAGTTAGAGGCAGAGTTAGAGACAGAGTTAGAGGCAGAGTTAGAGACAGAGTTAGAGACAGAGTTAGAGGCAGAGTTAGAGACAGAGTTAGAGACAGAGTTAGAGACAGAGACAGAGTTAGAGACAGAGTTAGAGACAGAGTTAGAGACAGAGTTAGAGACAAAGACAGAGTTAGAGACAGAGTTAGAGACAGAGTTAGAGACAGAGTTAGAGACAGAGTTAGAGGCAGAGTTAGAGACAGATACAGAGTTAGAGACAGAGTTAGAGACAGAGTTAGAGACAGAGTTAGAGACAGAGTTAGAGACAGAGACAGAGTTAGAGACAGAGTTAGAGACAGAGTTAGAGACAGAGTTAGAGGCAGAGTTAGAGACAGAGTTAGAGACAGAGTTAGAGGCAGAGTTAGACAGAGTTAGAGTTAGAGTTAGAGGCAGAGTTAGAGGCAGAGTTAGAGGCAGAGTTAGAGGCGAGTAGAGGCAGAGTTAGAGACAGAGTTAGAGACAGAGTTAGAGACAGAGACAGAGTTAGAGACAGAGTTAGAGACAGAGTTAGAGACAAAGACAGAGTTAGAGACAGAGTTAGAGACAGAGTTAGAGACAGAGTTAGAGACAGAGTTAGAGGCAGAGTTAGAGGCAGAGTTAGAGACAGAGACAGAGTTAGAGACAGAGTTAGAGACAGAGTTAGAGACAGAGTTAGAGACAGAGTTAGAGACAGAGACAGAGTTAGAGACAGAGTTAGAGACAGAGTTAGAGACAGAGTTAGAGACAAAGACAGAGTTAGAGACAGAGTTAGAGACAGAGTTAGAGACAGAGTTAGAGGCAGAGTTAGAGACAGAGTTAGAGACAGAGTTAGAGGCAGAGTTAGAGACAGAGTTAGAGGCAGAGTTTAGAGACAGAGTTAAGAGAAGAGGGTAAGGCAGTAGAGGCTAGACAGAGTTAGAGGCAGAGTTAGAGACAGAGTTAGAGGCAGAGTTAGAGACAGAGTTAGAGACAGAGTTAGAGGCAGAGTTAGAGACAGAGTTAGAGGCAGAGTTAGAGACAGAGTTAGAGACAGAGTTAGAGGCAGAGTTAGAGACAGAGTTAGAGACAGAGTTAGAGCAGAGTTAGAGACAGAGTTAGAGGCAGAGTTAGAGACAGAGTTAGAGGCAGAGTTTAGAGACATAGTTAAGACAGAGTTAGAGGCAGAGTTAGAGACAGAGTTAGAGACAGAGTTAGAGGCAGAGTTAGAGACAGAGTTAGAGACAGAGACAGAGTTAGAGACAGAGTTAGAGGCAGAGTTAGAGACAGAGTTAGAGACAGAGTTAGAGACAGAGTTAGAGACAGAGACAGAGTTAGAGACAGATTAGAGACAGTTAGAGACAGAGTTAGAGACAAAGACAGAGTTAGAGACAGAGTTAGAGACAGAGTTAGAGACAGAGACAGAGTTAGAGGCAGAGTTAGAGGCAGAGTTAGAGGCCGAGTTGGAAACAGTTTTGGACTGTGCAGGATGAAACAATTGTAAACAGAGCAGCAGCCTATAAACTGGGGGGGGGGAACTTGACTAATTTGCTGCCTGTTGGAAGAACAACTGTAGAAGATTCTCTAGGGGGGTAATCTTCCTCCTCCTCTTTACTCCGTCCCTGGAGTGAACAGGGCAGCGTTCTAAATGCCACACTATACCCCACATAGTGCACTACTTTGACCAGAGCCCTGTGGGGGAAATAAAAGAATAGGGTACCATTTGGGACACAGCCCTGAACAATGCAGGCAGTCTGTTAGTGATTACGCAACAACTACGCTAATGAATGAAACAACCAATGCCTCTTTAGAAAAAGGAGCCCAGAGTCCTCAGGTGTGTGACATCATCAAACCGAGACCACACGTCGCCTGGCTGCTGACGCTGATTGATGCCGTTCACAATAACTCATAATTGACCTATTTGGTAAATAAAGCTGACTGACTAAGCTGCTATATTCAGGGAACATTATTACTGACCCCCAAAACAAGCCTTGGGGGAAGCCAGCGGAATGCGCGTTGGAAAACAGAGTCAATTGGAAACTGAGTCACTGACTGTTATGATGATTTGTAATACAACATTCATTCATGTACGTGCAACTCATAAACTGTATCTGGACACAGGACAAGGACACACCATGTGTTAGTGGTGAATAGAAGGTCAGTGTGCCAAGATAGGGGACAGGACAACTAGCCAGTCTCCAGACCTTAATCCCATAGAAAATCTGTGGAGGGAGCTGAAGGTTCGAGTTGCCAAATGTCAGCCTCAAAACCTTAATGACTTGGAGAAGATCTGCAAAGAGGAGTTGAACAAAATCCCTCCTGAGATGAAACGTCTGACCTCTGTGATTGCCACCAAGTACTAAGTCATGTTTTTCCACCAAGTACTAAGTCATGTTTTGCAGAGGGGTCAAATACTTATTTCCCTCATTAAAATGCAAATCAATTTATAACATTTTTGACATGTGTTTTTCTGGATTTTGTTGTTGTTATTCTGTCTCTCACTGTTCAAATAAACCTACCATTAAAATTATAGACTGATCATTTATTTGTCAGTGGGCAAACGTACAAAATCAGCAGGGGATCAAATACTTTTTTCCCTCACTGTATGATCCTGTTGTTTGACGTTATATCATATACTAAGCATTTAACAATTGAATTACACATTAACCTTGATCCTGTGAAATTCCTGGATATTGCTGTCAGACTATTGTTTTTGTATGGAGATCTGGGAAGTGTATTGTAACCTCGTACATTATGTATCGCCCCTAAGTTACGGTGTGGAAAACAGTTTTCATGGGCACACATATCCAAAATAATGTATGTGATTGCAAAATCGAATGCTTCTAAAGGAAGAGTACCTTTAACATGATTAATAAAAACAGAAATCGATACCGTCATTAACGGGGTTCTTCACTAATTATTCGTAATAGTTGTTTGAAGCGTTTGATGTCTAGCTGTTTAGTTACATGGGGGGACATTATCACACAACATCAGCTGATTCAGTAAAGGATTTTCAGAATTGACAGTCAAGTGATAAAGAACTTTTTAACAACAGCCAAAGTGTGGGAATTAAGGTTGATCTGGAGGATTAATGTTGATCTGGAGGATTAACGTTGATCTGGAGGATTAACGTTGATCTGGAGGATTAATGTTGATCTGGAGGAATAATGTTGATCTGGAGGATTAATGTTGATCTGGAGGATTAAAGTTGATCTGGAGGAATAATGTTGATCTGGAGGATTAATGTTGATCTGGAGGATTAACGTTGATCTGGAGGATTACCGTTGATCTGGATGATTAATGTTGATCTGGAGGATTAATGTTGATCTGGAGGATTAAAGTTGATCTGGAGGAATAATGTTGATCTGGAGGATTAAGTTGATCTGGAGGATTAACGTTGATCTGGAGGATTAACGTTGATCTGGAGGATTAACGTTGATCTGGAGGATTAACGTTGATCTAGAGGATTAATGTTGATCTGGAGGATTAATGTTGATCTGGAGGATTAATGTTGATCTGGAGGATTAATGTTGATCTGGATGATTAATGTTGATCTGGAGGATTAATGTTGATCTGGAGGATTGACAGAACATTGTTGTTTATGTTGTTAAGATAATTAGTCTACTTCATGGACAACATTAAATCAAGTACGTTTTGATCGTTTGTTTTCTGAGTTAAACAGAGCAATTGGGAACGTGAAAACTGCCTGTTTATTTGTTTTTTAATAGAAGTAGATTTTTATTTTTTTTAATTGCTAGTTCTTTTTCTTCTTTTAAAACCCCCAAAACAACTTGATATTTCAATGCTCAAATGTGGGTGGGGTTAAACGTGGAATGCCTGGTCAAGTGCACAGCCGACACTTCCTGTCCTTTCAAAGTTCTATTAATCTATTATCTACTAATTGATTAATAGCTGCCCCATGGCGTGCCGCAGCGCCAAGGTAAGATTTCTCAATTTCTGCATAAGGTGTAGTGTGAATTGACTTATGAATTAACTGCTGTTACTGTAAATGGTTAGCTGACTGATATACCCTAGCTACCTATCTAACCATTGGTCATCTTATCAAATGATGTTATACAGCCAAAACAACAATATCTATTGCTAGACTAGAGATATGCCCCTAGCTGTAGTTAGTCAGTGGTTCCACATCTAACTAGCTGGAATGAAGCCAGGGTGTGAATAGCAGACATGGAAATGTATCCGTTAACTGTTTACAGCCTGATAGGATGCAGTGGGTGTGTCCAGCTTACACCTGTACAAATCTGTGTGTGTGTGTATAGCAATGGAATTAAACATCCAACCGATGCCCTCAAGTGTCGCGCTGTAGGTCCACCTACTGTCCAGAAGCAACCCATAGCCCCAACCCCTAGCCCCAACCCCTAGCCCCAATCCCTAGCCCCAACCCCTAGCCCCAACCCCTAGCCCCAACCCCTAGCCCCAATCCCTAGCCCCAACCCCTAGCCCCAACCCCAACCCTAGCCCCAACCCATAGCCCAACCCCTAGCCCCAATCCCTAGCCCCAACCCATAGCCCCAACCCCTAGCCCCAACCCCTAGCCCCAACCCCTAGCCCCTAGCCCCAATCCCTAGCCCCAACCCCTAGCCCCAACCCCTAGCCCCAAGCCAATCAGAGGGTAAGGTGGAGCTCTCACCATGTCACCACCCACCAATCCCTCTCCGATCTCTACAAGTGTCCAGACTCTGGGCAGTAGGGGCTAGGGGTTGGTTTCTGGACAGGCCATGGGTATTACGGTAGTTCAGTCAGTCAAACAGTCACTCAGTCTGGCACCGTCTAATTTTTTTTTAAAATAGCTGTCAAATACTTGCTTCCTCTGTCCTTGGGAGAATCTAAACTGCATTCGTCACATCCTCTCTCCTCGTTTCCTTCTTAAAACCCATTGGATGAGGTCAGGGGTCCCCTTCCCCTCTCACCTTCTTATCCAATGGGTTTTGAGGAGGCGAGGAGAGAGTATGTGACGAATCAAGGAAATGCAATTTAGATTCTCCCCCTTGTTTCCGTCATTCCTCGCCTCCCATTGGGGGAGAGGAAGGAAGGTTCCTCCCCTCAGGCTACAAATGCATTTTCAAGGAGAGGTAAGGAGTGGAGGAAACAAGGACAGAGGAAGCCAGAATGAGCTGTCTAGTTTTCAGACACACTGCTTGTAGAACTTACTGATTATAATGATTTCATTATTGGTTATTGCTATTGTCAATTGGTTTAGTTGACAGAACCCATTGTATGATATTATAGTATTAAATTATTATATAAACTGTTAAAACGTATATAGAAATGCTGTTGTTTATCGTTTTCATTCTTCTGGAAGGTTCAGCATGGCTATAAATGACAGAGACGTTGACTAAAGCCCAAACAGACCTGCTACTAGACAGAACACTAGAAAACATGCGGTGTCCATGTTTCATGTGGCATTTAGACTGACATGTAGATGTTTTGTTGTTGCTATGTGGAGTTATTCCTGTAACTATACATGTGAAGCTGCAAGAAAATCATATTTACATTTTTTATCAAACCATTTTGAAAATGTTGACCCTGTCGTCACACATTTGGCCCCTTTTATTTATAGATAGAACCATATCCTGTAGCTCTGGGATTGGCTAATACGACTGATTAGAGAAACAGAGCATGTCAAAGACCTGGTTTAAATATGCTGCCTCGTCAGCTGCCCCGAGTCAAAGTGGAACCCTTCCCCTTAGTTAACCTCAGTCAGCGGCGTGGAGAGAAGGGCGCGTGTGAAACTCACTCCTCTCCTGAAGGAGGAACAACAGGAAGTTTGATAAACAGTGCGGCGAGAGCCTCATTCCTCTCCTCTCACTCTGATTGGAGACTAACTGACAGGAGCTGAAATATCACCAATCCGTTCCAGCTGTTCAGAACAACCTTGGAGCTTTCCCATTAAAAAACACAGAGGTACAGTGAGAGAAAAAACGCCCAACCGAGCGAGAGTCACGCTTGGATCATGTTGTGCTGAACTGGATAGTGGCCTGGTCAGAGCATTGCTGAGTTATCAGCATCTGTACCGGTCCAGGTTTTGGTATAGGATGAGACAAGAATGTCTCCTGAGGTTGTATTTATAGATGTCTGGCAGACAGTCAACCAAACAGCAGTAACCTTTGTCCTACCAACTTCTGATACAGGGACCCGTATATAATGCTGCAGGCTCCGACCATGCCAGCCCAGCTCCCATTGGGCCTTTATACAGGTCAAACTGCTGCAGGCTCCGACCATGCCAGCCCAGCTCCCATTGTTTTTTTTATTTATTTAACCTTTATTTAACCAGGTAAGCCAGTTGAGAACAAGTTCTCATTTACAACTGCGACCTGGCCAAGATAAAGCAAAGCAGTGCGATAAAAACAACAACAACACAGAGTTACATATGGGGTAAACAAAACGTACAGTCAATAACACAATAGAAAATCTATATACAGTGTGTGCAAATGTAGTAAGTTATGGAGGTAAGGCAATAAATAGGCCATAGTGCAAAATAATTACAATTTAGTATTAACACTGGAGTGATAGATGTGCAGAAGATGATGTGCAAATAGAGATACTGGGGTGCAAATTAGCAAAATAAATAACAATGTAAATAACAATATGGGGATGAGGTAGTTGGGTGGGCTAATTACAGATGGGCTGTGTACAGGTGCAGTGATCGGTAAGGTGCTCTGACAACTGATGCTTAAAGTTAGTGAGGGAGATAAGTGTCTCCAGCTTCAGAGATTTTTGCAATTCGTTCCAGTCATTGGCAGCAGAGAACTGGAAGGAATGGCGGCCAAAGGAGGTGTTGGCTTTGGGGATGACCAGTGAGATATACCTGCTGGAACGCATACTACGGGAGGGTGTTGCTATGGTGACCAATGATCTAAGATAAGGCGGGGATTTGCCTAGAAGTGATTTATAGATGACCTGGAGCAAGTGGGTTTGGCGTCGAATATGTAGTGAGGGCCAGCCAACAAGAGCGTACAGGTCACAATGGTGGGTAGTATATGGGGCTTTGGTGACAAAACGGATGGCACTGTGATAGACTACATCCAATTTGCTGAGTAGAGTGTTGGAGGCTATTTTGTAAATGACATCGCCGAAGTCAAGGATCGGTAGGATAGTCAGTTTTACGAGGGCATGTTTAGCAGCATGAGTGAAGGAGGCTTTGTTGCGAAATAGGAAGCTGATTCTAGATTTAACTTTGGATTGGAGATTCTGGAAGGAGAGTTTACGGTCTAACCATACACCTAGGTATTTGTAGTTGTCCACATATTCTAAGTCAGACCCGCCGAGAGTAGTGATTCTAGGCGGGCGGGCGGGTGCAAGCAGCGTTCGATTGAAGAGCATGCATTTAGTTTTACTAGCGTTTAAGAGCAGTTGGAGGCCACTGAAGGAGTGTTGTATGGCGTTGAAGCTCGTTTGGAGGTTTGTTAACACAGTGTCCAATGAAGGGTCAGATGTATACAAAATGGTGTCGTCTGCGTAGAGGTGGATCTGAGAGTCACCAGCAGCAAGAGCGACATCATTGATATACACAGAGAATAGAGTCGGCCCGAGAATTGAACCCTGTGGCACCCCCATAGAGACTGCCAGAGGTCCAGACAACAGGCCCTCCGATTTGACACATTGAACTCTATCTGAGAAGTAGTTGGTGGACCAGGCGAGTCAGTCATTTGAGAAACCAAGGCTATTTAGTCTGCCAATAAGAATGCTGTGATTGACAGAGTCAAAAGCCTTGGCCAGGTCGATGAAGACGGCTGCACAGTACTGTCTATTATCGATCGCGGTTATAATATCGTTTAGGACCTTGAGCGTGGCTGAGGTGCACCCATGACCAGCTCGGAAACCGGATTGCATAGCAGAGAAGGTACGGTGGGATTCGAAATGGTCGGTGATCTGTTTGTTAACTTGGCTTTCAAATACTTTCGAAAGGCAGGGCAGGATGGATATAGGTCTGTAACAGTTTGAATCTAGAGTGTCAACCCCTTTGAAGAGGGGGATGACCGCGGCAGCTTTCCAATCTCTGGGGATCTCAGACGATACGAAAGAGAGGTTGAACAGGCTAGTAATAGGGGTTGCGACAATTTCGGCGGCTAATTTTAAAAAGAAAGGGTCCAGATTGTCTAGTCCAGCTGATTTGTAGGGGTCCAGATTTAGCAGCTCTTTCAAAACATCAACTGTCTGAATTTGTGTGAAGGAGAAGCGGGGGGGGCATGGGCAAGTTGCAGCAGAGGGTGCAGAGTTGGTGGCCGGGTTAGTCGTAGCCAGATGGAAAGCATGGCCAGCTGTAGCAAAATGCTTTTTGAAATTCTCGATTATCATAGATTTATCGGTGGTGACAGTGTTTCCTAGCCTCAGTGCAGTGGGTAGCTGGGAGGAGGTGCTCTTATTCTCCATGGACTTTACAGTGTCCCAAAACATTTTGGAGTTAGTGCTACAGGAAGCTAGCCTTTGCTTTCCTAACTGCTTGTGTATATTGGTTCCTGACTTCCCTGAAAAGTTGCATATCGCGGGAGCTGTTTGATGCTAATGCAGTATGCCACAGGATGTTTTTGTGCTGGTCAATGGCAGTCAAGTCTGGGGTGAACCAGGGGCTATATCTGTTCTTAGTTCTGCATTTTTTGAATGGGGCATGCTTATTTAAGATGGAGAGGAAAGCACTTTTGAAGAACATCCAGGCATCCTCTACTGACGGAATGAGGTCAATATCCATCCAGGATACCCGGGCCAGGTCAATTAGAAAGGCCTGCTCGCTGAAGTGTTTTAGGGAGCGTTGACACTGTTGAGGGGTGGTCGTTTGACCGCGGACCCATTACGGACACAGGCAATGAGGCAGTGATCGCTGAGATCCTGGTTGAAGACAGCGGAGGTGTATTTAAATGGTAAATTAGTCAGGATGATATCTATGAGGGTGCCCATGTTTACGGATTTAGGGTTGTACCTGGTAGGTTCCTTGATGATTTGTGTGAGATTGAGGGCATCTAGTTTAGATTGTAGGACGGCCGGGGTGTTAAGCATATCCCAGTTTAGGTCACCAAGCAGTACGAACTCTGAGGAGAGATGGGGGGCAAGCAATTCACATATGGTGTCCAGGGCACAACTGGGGGCTGAGGGGGGTCTGTAGCAAGCGGCAACAGTGAGAGACTTATTTCTGGAAAGGTGGATTTTTAGAAGTAGAAGCTCAAACTGTTTGGGCACAGACCTGGATAGTATGATAGAGCTCTGCAGGCTATCGCTACAGTAGATTGCAACTCTGCCCCCTTTAGACGGTAGACTAGGTACATAAAGGCTCTACAGTAGGCTAGGTACATAAAGGCTCTACAGTAGGCTAGGTACATAAAGGCTCTACAGTAGACTAGGTACATAAAGGCTCTACAGTAGGCTAGGCACATAAAGGCTCTACAGTAGGCTAGGTACATAAAGGCTCTACAGTAGGCTGGTACATAAAGGCTCTACAGTAGGCTAGGTACATAAAGGCTCTACAGTACGCCTCTCTGAGCTCTACAGTAGGCTAGGTACATAAAGGCTCTACAGTAGGCTAGGGACATAAAGGCTCTACAGTAGGCTAGGTACATAAAGGCTCTACAGTAGGCTAGGTACATAAAGGCTCTACAGTAGGCTGGGTACATAAAGGCTCTACAGTAGGCTGGGTACATAAAGGCTCTACAGTAGGCTGGTACACCTCTCTGAACTCTATGGTACGCCTCTCTGAGCTCTACAGTACGTCTCTCTGAGCTCTACAGTACGCCTCTCTGAGCTCTACAGTACACCTCTCTGGGCTCTACAGTACGCCTCTCTGAGCTCTACAGTACGTCTCTCTGAGCTCTACAGTACGCCTCTCTGAGCTCTACAGTACACCTCTCTGAGCTCTACAGTACAATACGCCTCTCTGAGCTCTACAGTACGCCTCTCTGAGCTCTACAGTACGCCTCTCTGAGCTCTACAGTACGTCTCTCTGAGCTCTACAGTACGCCTCTCTGAGCTCTACAGTACACCTCTCTGAGCTCTACAGTACAATACGCCTCTCTGAGCTCTACAGTACAGTACGTCTCTCTGAGCTCTACAGTACAGTACGCCTCTCTGAGCTCTACAGTACGTCTCTCTGAGCTCTACAGTACGCCTCTCTGAGCTCTACAGTACACCTCTCTGAGCTCTACAGTACAATACGCCTCTCTGAGCTCTACAGTACAGTACGTCTCTCTGAGCTCTACAGTACAGTACGCCTCTCTGAGCTCTACAGTACGCCTCTCTGAGCTCTACAGTACGCCTCTCTGAGCTCTACAGTACGCCTCTCTTGAGCTCTACAGTACAGTACGCCTCTCTGAGCTCTACAGTACGTCTCTCTGAGCTCTACAGTACGCCTCTCTGAGCTCTACAGTACGCCTCTCTGAGCTCTACAGTACGCCTCTCTGAGCTCTACAGTACGCCTCTCTGAGCTCTACAGTACGCCTCTCTGAGCTCTACAGTACACCTCTCTGAGCTCTACAGTACAATACGCCTCTCTGAGCTCTACAGTACGTCTCTCTGAGCTCTACAGTACAATACGCCTCTCTGAGCTCTACAGTACGCCTCTCTGAGCTCTACAGTACAGTACGCCTCTCTGAGCTCTACAGTACGCCTCTCTGAGCTCTACAGTACGTCTCTCTGAGCTCTACAGTACAGTACGCCTCTCTGAGCTCTACAGTACGCCTCTCTGAGCTCTACAGTACGCCTCTCTGAGCTCTACAGTACGCCTCTCTGAGCTCTACAGTACGCCTCTCTGAGCTCTACAGTACAGTACGCCTCTCTGAGCTCTACAGTACAATACGCCTCTCTGAGCTCTACAGTATGCCTCTCTGAGCTCTACAGTACAGTACGCCTCTCTGAGCTCTACAGTACGCCTCTCTGAGCTCTACAGTACGCCTCTCTGAGCTCTACAGTACAGTACGCCTCTCTGAGCTCTACAGTACGCCTCTCTGAGCTCTACAGTACAGTACGCCTCTCTGAGCTCTACAGTACACCTCTCTGAGCTCTACAGTACGCCTCTCTGAGCTCTACAGTACAGTACGCCTCTCTGAGCTCTACAGTACACCTCTCTGAGCTCTACAGTACGCCTCTCTGAGCTCTACAGTACAGTACGCCTCTCTGAGCTCTACAGTACACCTCTCTGAGCTCTACAGTACAGTACGCCTCTCTGAGCTCTACAGTACGCCTCTCTGAGCTCTACAGTACAGTACGCCTCTCTGAGCTCTACAGTACGTCTCTCTGAGCTCTACAGTACGCCTCTCTGAGCTCTACAGTACGCCTCTCTGAGCTCTACGGTACGCCTCTCTGAGCTCTACAGTACGCCTCTCTGAGCTCTACGGTACGCCTCTCTGAGCTCTACAGTACGCCTCTCTGAGCTCTACAGTACACCTCTCTGAGCTCTACGGTACGCTAGGCACATAAAGGCCAGCTGAAGCCTACAGTCACTGATCTGTTACCCATCAACAGTATCTGACCACAACACACCTCTCTGAGCTGTCCCTCTGTACAACACACTCTGACTCACTCTGCTAGGAACAACACACTCTGACTCACTCTGCTAGGAACAACACACTCTGACTCACTCTGCTAGGAACAACACACTCTGACTCACTCTGCTAGGAACAACACACTCTGACTCACTCTGCTAGGAACAACACACTCTGACTCACTCTGCTAGGAACAACACACTCTGACTCACTCTGCTAGGAACAACACAATTCCTCAGAGTGGTTTTAAACGCCCCCAAATACAGCTCCCAATATATCCATCCTTATCTGAAATACCTTTACAGCTTACACACACAAAAGATCCCTTTTACATTTCAACACTTGGAATAGAGATATGATAATCTTGTGTTAGACAACGGAAATAATCAATAATATGGATGAAATTCAGATATATAGATCAATCCATAAGTGTAGTTCTATACATAGTAACACTTTCTATATAAAGCACACATCTGTACTGTAAAAAGCCACTGCATCCAGTCCCTAAAAAGCTTCTTCTCCACCGCAGTGTTGGCCCGCTGAGGCTCAGTCTCAGTTATCACTTCTCACTAACTGTCTGTGTGGGGTGCGAAGAATGTTGTGAATTTCTACATGCCTGCTGCTCTATTCTCTATATCTCTACAGTCCTGCTGCTCTATCCTCTATATCTCTACAGTCCTGCTGCTCTATCCTCTATATCTCTACAGTCCTGCTGCTCTATCCTCTATATTTCTACAGTCCTGCTGCTCTATCCTCTATATCTCTACAGTCCTGCTGCTCTATCCTCTATATCTCTACAGTCCTGCTGCTCTATCCTCTATATCTCTACAGTTCTGCTGCTCTATCCTCTATATCTCTACAGTCCTGCTGCTCTATCCTCTATATCTCTACAGTCCTGCTGCTCTATCCTCTATATCTCTACAGTCCTGCTGCTCTATCCTCTATATCTCTACAGTCCTGCTGCTCTATCCTCTATATCTCTACAGTCCTGCTGCTCTATCCTCTATATCTCTACGGTCCTGCTGCTCTATCCTCTATATCTCTACGGTCCTGCTGCTCTATCCTCTATATCTCTACGGTCCTGCTGCTCTATCCTCTATATCTCTACAGTCCTGCTGCTCTATCCTCTATATCTCTACAGTCCTGCTGCTCTATCCTCTATATCTCTACAGTCCTGCTGCTCTATCCTCTATATCTCTACAGTCCTGCTGCTCTATCCTCTATATCTCTACAGTCCTGCTGCTCTATCCTCTATATCTCTACAGTCCTGCTGCTCTATCCTCTATATCTCTACAGTCCTGCTGCTCTATCCTCTATATCTCTACAGTCCTGCTGCTCTATCCTCTATATCTCTACAGTCCTGCTGCTCTATCCTCTATATCTCTACAGTCCTGCTGCTCTATCCTCTATATCTCTACAGTCCTGCTGCTCTATCCTCTATATCTCTACAGTCCTGCTGCTCTATCCTCTATATGTCTGTCTGTCTGTCTGTCTGTCTGTCTGTCTGCCTGCCTGTCTGTCTGTCTGTGTGTCTGCCTGCCTGCCTGTCTGTCTGTCTGTCTGTCTGTCTGTCTGTCTGTCTGTCTGTCTGTCTGCCTGTCTGCCTGTCTGTCTGTCTGTCTGTCTGTCTGTCTGTCTGTCTGTGTGTCTGCCTGCCTGTCTGTCTGTCTGTGTGTCTGTCTGTCTGTCTGTCTGTGTGTCTGTCTGCCTGCCTGCCTGTCTGCCTGCCTGCCTGTCTGTCTGTCTGTCTGTCTGTCTGTCTGTCTGTCTGCCTTTCTGTGTGTCTGTCTGTCTAACCGCTGCGTGTGGAGTGCTGCTGCTTGTGCTGCTTGGGCGCCACCTTCTTGCCACCACTCGCTTCTCCGACTTTCAATCCCTCCTCCTTTCTCTCTCTCTCTCTGACTTTCTCCTACTCGCTCTCTCTTGACGTTCTCTAAAATGCTCTCTCTTCCATGAAAACACACACACACAGAAGTTGACTCCACACAGCGAGAAGGGGCAGGCAGTGAGAGTGAGAGTCATGGTGCGGGAGGGTACTGCCTCTATAACCTGCTCAGACACACACAGAGAGAGAGAGACAGAGAGAGAGACGAGAGCTATGCCTGCTCGATTAATTACCCAATACCCTAACCCCGCTCTGACTACCTGATCATTTCCCTCCACTCCCCCTCCCCCTCCATCCCGTCAAATACATCGTTTTCCTTCGGAACGCATTTGTTGCCAGGGACATTTTCCGAATTTCTAGTTCTTTTATCCCCCACCCCTCCCCAGTTATATTGCTTTCCCCCTCCTCTTTCCGTGTTTACTGTACCTCTTCATTCTCCGGTCCCCATCTCCAGCCGTGCTGATCCCCACCCCATCCATCGCGCCACCATCAACGTTTCCCCGCTCCCCCCGCATCCCCCTCCCTCCGCTCCGACAGGAGCCATTCTTCTCGACGCTCAACAGAAACCTCCAAGCACCCTCTCCTCCCCAGTCCCGACCCCTCTAACTTCCCGTCCTCAACTGCCCTTTGTGAAAGATTTCCTCTCTTCCTCTCGAATCCACCCCGACACTTCTCTACGAACTATCCGCCTCTCCACTTTCCTAGCACTCCAGACGCATATGATCGTCGCCCACCAACCGCTATCCCACACCCCGACCTCTCACTATTCGAGGTATGAGGTGAGACCAACCGTAGACGATGCACCCAGAGAAGCGACTAAGCAGATGCTCTACTGACGGAACCCTTGGGATTAAGGAATCACCCACACGTCGCCCCGCCGTTGCTCCGTTACGACTGAACGCTGGCTGCTCTACCTTACTGATGAGCGTCGCACCCTCGCATTATTCTTCCTACACCTCACTGCACCTCGGTCCCTCCCCTTACCCCTCCGTGACGCGTCTTCTTTTCGTAGTTCCGCTCCCTTCCCGTCAGAACCTTCGGCCGTGCCCGCTTTTCCCGTTTGACTTCGAGTACCACGATGAGGCCAAACACGGCCATTCTCGCGACCTGATCAGATCATAGGCCCGCAGCGGATCACCCGTGCCATTCCACGCGACTCCGCATTTAGCCGACACTCCCGAGTAGCACGCATTGACGACCTATATCTACTATTCTCACGTGAGAGAAAGAGCGAGAGATGCGAACCTAGAGACGGAAGCAGAACAGAGAGAGGAGACCTCCGAGATCATAGAGATATCGAGCGCACGAGACAGAGAGAATGACTGATGAACGACTGGTGACCCCGGAGACGGGAACTGAGACCGGAGTGAGAGGTCCCTTGCCCCTGAGAGCGGGCTACGAGTAGAGAGAGGGAGAGAGAGAGCAGAAGGAAAGAGAGACAGAGAGGAAGAGAGGAGAGAGAGGAGGGAGAGAGAGAGAGAGAGAGAGAGAGAGAGAGAGAGGAGAGAGAGAGAGAGAGAAACATCCTGCTGAAAACTTTCCCATCACTCTGACTCCAGCTGCAGCCTCTATAACTAGAGCAGGACAGCCGACCACCGCAGAACACAACTATAGGAGTAGAGGAGAGAGAGGACAGAACTACTAAGGTGCTGTAGAGAGGAGTGGACTCACAGCAGGAAGCAGCAGCAACACCTGGAGCACAGCTCTACTCTGAGACCCAACTCTAAACACGCCGGGTTTCTTTACAACCTGGATCACTCTGAGCTTTGGCTTTTATTTCCATTTGAGACCTACTGGGAAACAAAGAGCTGAGCAAAGTAAGTTGGACTGTAGAGGCGTTTTGGAGAGAAGGAGAGGTTGGGACTCTGGATCTCAGTTAGTCAGTCAGCTGGGTGTGGGTTTCCCCTGCTCTCTGTTTTAACACACCATAACCACCTGGATTGACCTTTACCACTCTGGGGGGGTTTGACCTTTACCACTTTGGGGGGTTTGGTCATGTTTTCCCTCCAGCCTGGAACCTTGGAGAGAGTTCTCTCTCTTCTGGGGGTCGGAGGACGAGACTGACCAGACGTACAGCGGGACGAACCCATCTCCTCTCCTCTTCCTCTTCCTCTTCCTCTGGCGGGTTGGTTTTATTCCAGCAGAGCGGAGCTGAGCAGGGCTTTGTTGTGGTAAAGTGGACTTGGTGGAATGGTTGTTTAGCTGAGAGAGAGAGAGAGAGATGCTGGTCTGGTTCTGGTTTGACTTCAGTGGAGCTGCTGCAGCCTTCACAGGCTGAACTGGCAGGAACTATGTAGAGTCCAGCGGTGGAAACAGAACCATCCGTGATTATACTGTGGTTTAAATCAATACCAGCGTTGTCTGTTAACAGTTATTCACCAGGAATAACATTACAGATTGCGTTTTTTTCTGTGGTAGAAGATATAGAAATATCTAAATACAGGGACATTTTGTAGGTTTGAAAAATATTTCATGAAAATAATAAAGGCTAATGAATATTTCATATTTCAATAATTTAATTAAATATATTTTATCTGTATGTTTGGTTGTATTAACAATACCTTGTAATAATCTCAAAATAATTTTTAAAAAAGTACACATTTTAAATGCAGTATTTTCTTGTTTTGCAGCAGACTGTGGCCAAGATGTTGTGGTCGAGGAGAGTTGCACAGCAGTGGTGCTTTGCTGTATTCCTACTGTGCTCCCCTGTTCCTCATTACGGAAGGCCCATCGACGGCCTCACCAACAGGATGTAAGTCCCTATTTAACACACATTTACTTAAAACGCTATTTTTTTTACTTTACATTAACGTCACATCGAGTTTGATCGCGGTCTTCATTCCATATCAAAAGAAGCAGAGAAGTGAAACAAATCAGAGGATGGGAATATTGCTCAAATCAATTCGTTTCCGATGTTGTTACTAATAACTTTTTTGTATTCGTTTTCTTATTTTTTATCGAATATTATTTTAATTAATTATTAACATTATAATGTATTTATATTAGTATTTGTTTTATTACGTATTAAAGCAGTGTTTCATGGTGGGGGAGCGAGGCAGTGTTGCCTCTAACAGGCATGGAAAATGTTCTCATTTGTGGACCGTGCCGCCAGCTGTTTTGATAGAGTTCACCCACCTGTGTGTGTACTTAGGGAGAGAGAGGGGGGGGGGGAAGAGAGAGGGAGGGGAGGGAGAGAGAGGGAGAGGGAGGAAAAAAGCCCTCTGTGATAAAGCGACCCCCCTCTTTTCCCTCCTTCCCTCCCGCCAGTTCCCAAGCGCTCCTTTAGGGCCGCTTTGGGCGTCTTAGGCGGTCTTCCCCCCAGAAGTCCCCCCTCTCCCCTCCTCTTCCCCCTCTCCTCTCCCCTCCCCTCCTCCTCCTCTCCTCTCCTCTCCTAGCCATGCAGGGGGTTTTGGACCACCGGCTACAAACAGAAATGTCCTTGTTTGCTTGGTAGTTAGTTTGTTGCCTCTTCACACCCTCCTGGGCCCCCTCTAGCTGTTCCCTCCGTGCCTCATGGTCTGTCCTGGTTGGTCAGGTCTCTCTGGGCTGGGCCCCCTCTAGCTGTTCCCTGCGTGCCTCATGGTCTGTCCTGGTTGGTCAGGTCTCTCTGGGCTGGGCCCCCTCTAGCTGTTCCCTCCGTGCCTCATGGTCTGTCCTGGTTGGTCAGGTCTCTCTGGGCTGGGCTGGGCCCCCTCTAGCTGTTCCCTCCATTCCTCATGGTCTGTCCTGGTTGGTCAGGTCTCTCTGGGGCTGGGCCCCCCTCTAGCTGTTCCCTCCGTTCCTCATGGTCTGTCCTGGTTGGTCAGGTCTCTCTGGGCTGGGCCCCCTCTAGCTGTTCCCTCCGTGCCTCATGGTCTGTCCTGGTTGGTCAGGTCTCTCTGGGCTGGGCCCCCTCTAGCTGTTCCCTCCGTGCCTCATGGTCTGTCCTGGTTGGTCAGGTCTCTCTGGGCTGGGCCCCCTCTAGCTGTTCCCTCCATTCCTCATGGTCTGTCCTGGTTGGTCAGGTCTCTCTGGGCTGGGCTGGGCCCCCTCTAGCTGTTCCCTCCATTCCTCATGGTCTGTCCTGGTTGGTCAGGTCTCTCTGGGCTGGGCTGGGCCCCTTCTAGCTGTTCCCTACCATTCCTCATGGTCTGTCCTGGTTGGTCAGGTCTCTCTGGGCTGGGCCCCCTCTAGCTGTTCCCTCCGTTCCTCATGGTCTGTCCTGGTTGGTCAGGTCTCTCTGTGCTGGGCCCCCTCTAGCTGTTCCCTCCGTTCCTCATGGTCTGTCCTGGTTGGTCAGGTCTCTCTGGGCTGGGCCCCCTCTAGCTGTTCCCTCCGTGCCTCATGGTCTGTCCTGGTTGGTCAGGTCTCTCTGGGCTGGGCCCCCTCTAGCTGTTCCCTCCGTGCCTCATGGTCTGTCCTGGTTGGTCAGGTCTCTCTGGGCTGGGCTGGGCCCCCTCTAGCTGTTCCCTCCGTTCCTCATGGTCTGTCCTGGTTGGTCAGGTCTCTCTGGGCTGGGCCCCCTCTAGCTGTTCCCTCCGTTCCTCATGGTCTGTCCTGGTTGGTCAGGTCTCTCTGGGCTGGGCCCCCTCTAGCTGTTCCCTCCGTGCCTCATGGTCTGTCCTGGTTGGTCAGGTCTCTCTGGGCTGGGCTGGGCCCCCTCTAGCTGTTCCCTCCGTTCCTCATGGTCTGTCCTGGTTGGTCAGGTCTCTCTGGGGCTGGGCCCCCTCTAGCTGTTCCCTCCGTGCCTCATGGTCTGTCCTGGTTGGTCAGGTCTCTCTGGGCTGGGGCCCCCTCTAGCTGTTCCCTCCGTGCCTCATGGTCTGTCCTGGTTGGTCAGGTCTCTCTGGGCTGGGCCCCCTCTAGCTGTTCCCTCCATCCTCATGGTCTGTCCTGGTTGGTCAGGTCTCTCTGGGTTGGGCCCCCTCTAGCTGTTCCCTCCGTCCTCATGGTCTGTCCTGGTTGGTCAGGTCTCTCTGGGCTGGGCTGGGCCCCCTCTAGCTGTTTCCCTCCGTGCCTCATGGTCTGTCCTGGTTGGTCAGGTCTCTCTGGGGCTGGGCCCCCTCTAGCTGTTCCCTCCGTGCCTCATGGTCTGTCCTGGTTGGTCAGGTCTCTCTGGGCTGGGCCCCCCTCTAGCTGTTCCCTCCGTGCCTCATGGTCTGTCCTGGTTGGTCAGGTCTCTCTGGGCTGGGCCCCCTCTAGCTGTTCCCTCCGTGCCTCATGGTCTGTCCTGGTTGGTCAGGTCTCTCTGGGCTGGGCTGGGGCCCCCTCTAGCTGTTCCCTCCGTTCCTCATGGTCTGTCCTGGTTGGTCAGGTCTCTCTGGGCTGGGCCCCTCTAGCTGTTCCCTCCGTGCCTCATGGTCTGTCCTGGTTGGTCAGGTCTCTCTGGGCTGGGCCCCCTCTAGCTGTTCCCTCCATTCCTCATGGTCTGTCCTGGTTGGTCAGGTCTCTCTGGGTTGGGCCCCCTCTAGCTGTTCCCTCCGATCCTCATGGTCTGTCCTGGTTGGTCAGGTCTCTCTGGGCTGGGCTGGGCCCCCTCTAGCTGTTCCCTCCGTTCCTCATGGTCTGTCCTGGTTGGTCAGGTCTCTCTGGGCTGGGCTGGGCCCCCTCTAGCTGTTCCCTCCGTGCCTCATGGTCTGTCCTGGTTGGTCAGGTCTCTCTGGGCTGGGCCCCCTCTAGCTGTTCCCTCCGTGCCTCATGGTCTGTCCTGGTTGGTCAGGTCTCTCTGGGCTGGGCCCCCTCTAGCTGTTCCCTCCGTGCCTCATGGTCTGTCCTGGTTGGTCAGGTCTCTCTGGGCTGGGCCCCCTCTAGCTGTTCCCTCCGTGCCTCATGGTCTGTCCTGGTTGGTCAGGTCTCTCTGGGCTGGGCCCCCTCTAGCTGTTCCCTCCGTGCCTCATGGTCTGTCCTGGTTGGTCAGGTCTCTCTGGGCTGGGCTGGGCCCCCTCTAGCTGCCTGGTGTCTGTCAGGATAAAGAGGAGTCTTAAAGAGGGTTGAATAGTGCTGATGCACGGCCAGGCGGCTGACCAAGCTAAACCCAGCGGTCCTGGTGGAAGGATATTATGCCTAGCAGAGTAAACCGTCTTTCAAGTCCCGACAACCCTGGGTAGTGAGGCTCAAATGGCACCCTATTCCCTATGTAGTGTACTACTATCCCCTATGTAGTATACTACTATCCCCTATGTAGTGTACTACTATCCCCTAAAGGGAGTGTCCTCATGGTCCTTCCTATGTAGGTACTACTATCCCCCTTGTAGTGTCCTCATCCCATTGTAGGTACACTTCCCCTATGTAGTGTACTACTATCCCCTATGTAGTGTACTACTATCCCTATGTAGTGTACTACTATCCCTATGTAGTGTTACTATCCCTATGTAGTGTACTACTATCCCCTATGTAGTGTACTACTATCCCCTATGTAGTGTATAATTGTACTACATCCCCTATGTAGTGTACTACTATCCCTATGTACTACTATCCCCTATGTAGTGTACTACTATCCCTATGTAGTGTACTACTACCCTATGTAGTGTATACTATCCCCTATGTAGTGTATACTAGGTACTCATCCCCTATGTAGTGTCTACTATAGTGTACTACTATCCCCTATGTAGTGTACTACTATCCCCTATGTAGTGTACTACTATCCCCTATGTAGTGTACTACTATAGTGTACTACTATCCCCTATGTAGTGTACTACTATCCCCTATGTAGTGTACTACTATCCCCTATGTAGTGTACTACTATCCCCTATGTAGTGTACTACTATCCCCTATGTAGTGTACTACTATCCCTATGAGTGTACTACTATCCCCTATGTAGTGTACTACTATCCCCTATGTAGTGTACTACTATCCCTATGTAGTGTACTACTATCCCCTATGTAGTGTACTACTATCCCCTATGTAGTTTACTTAGTGTACTAATCCCCTATGTAGTGTACTACTATCCCCTATGTAGTGTACTATCCCCTATGTAGTGTACTACTATCCCCTATGTAGTGTACTACTATCCCCTATGTAGTGTACTACTATCCCTATGTAGTGTACTACTATCCCCTATGTAGTGTACTACTATCCCCTATGTAGTGTACTACTATCCCCTATGTAGTGTACTACTATCCCCTATGTAGTGTTACTACTATCCCCTATGTAGTGTTCTACTATCCCCTATGTAGTGTTCTACTATCCCCTATGTAGTGTACTACTATCCCCTATGTAGTGTACTACTATTCCCTATGTAGTGTACTACTATCCCCTATGTAGTGTACTACTATCCCTATGTAGTGTACTACTATCCCCTATGTAGTGTACTACTATCCCCTATGTAGTGTACTACTATCCCCTATGTAGTGTACTACTATCCCCTATGTAGTGTACTACTATCCCCTATGTAGTGTACTACTATCCCTTATGTAGTGTACTACTATCCCCTATGTAGTGTACTACTATCCCCTATGTAGTTACTACTATCCCTATGTAGTGGTACTACTATCCCCTATGTAGTGTACTACTATCCCCTATGAGTGTACTACTATCCCTCATGTAGTGTACTACTATCCCTATGTAGTGTACTACTATCCCCTATGCAGTGTCTACTATCCCCTATACTATATCCCCTATGTAGTGTACTACTATCCCCTATGTAGTGTACTACTATCCCTAGTAGTGTCTACTTCCCTATGTAGTGTACTACTATCCCTATACTACTATCCCTAGTAGGTACACTATCCCCATGTAGTGTACTACTATCACCATGTAGTACATATCCCATGCAGTGACTACATCCCCTATAGCTACTATCCCCTATGTGTGTAACTATCCCCTATGTAGTGACTATACCCTATGTAGTGTACTACTATCCCTATGTAGTGTACTACTTCCCATACTACTTCCCCTATGTAGTGTACTACTATCCCTATGTAGTGTCTACTATCCCCTATGTAGTGTACTACTATCCCCTATGTAGTGTACTACTATTCCCTATGTAGTGTACTACTATCCCCTATGTAGTGTACTACTATCCCCTATGTAGTGTTCTACTATCCCCTATGTAGTGTACTACTATCCCTTATGTAGTGTACTACTTATCCCCTATGTAAGTGATACATCCCTTGGGACGCACCCATGATGTACCCATTCCCAGAGTGCAAAACATGTAGAGTACTTTTCCCCTTTGTATTACTATATCGCCAGGCTGCAGTGTTACTCTGTATCCTTTGTCCAGCTGTACTACTCATGGCCATGACGCATGGGAGCTATAAAGGAACGGGGGCCATTTGAGGAGCGCACACATGAAACCATGGGGGCCAGAGATGCAAACATGCTTGAGAGCTTTCCTTTGAATAAAGTATCTCTGACAGGCTGCAGTGGTTCTCTGTGAGGCCTGTCCTCCGTCTCTCTGGTCTCTGACTGAGGAGCTTCGGGTGAGGAGGTCAGATGAAGCATAGGAAGCAGGAGAGCCAGAGAGAGGAGAGGGAGAGAGGAGAGGAGAGGGAGAGGAGAGGAGAGGAGAGGAGAGGAGAGGAGAGGAGAGGAGAGGAGAGGAGAGGAAGAGGAAGAGGAGAGGAGAGAGGAGAGGAGAGGAGAGGAGAGGAGGGAGAGGAGAGGAGAGGAGAGGGAGAGGAGAGAGAGGAGAGGAGAGGGAGGAGAGGGGAGAGGAGAGGAGAGGAAGAGGAAGAGGAAGAGGAAGAGGAGAGGAGAGGAGAGGAGAGGAGGAGGGAGAGGAGAGGAGGAGGAGAGGAGAGGAGGAGGAGAGGAGAGGAGGGAGAGGAGAGGAGAGGAGGAGGAGGAGAGGAGAGGAGAGGAGAGGAGAGGAGAGGAGAGGAGAGGAGAGGAGAGGAGAGGAGAGGAGAGGAGAGGATGTGGGTAAGAGCTGGTAAAGGTAAAGCCTCATAACATTGACACATCTGTGAGACTTGATATTATGTCACTGTGGTTCTCTATGTAGGTTCTCTATGTGGAGAGAGTCTATGGCTGCGTCTGAAAGGACACCCCATCCCCCTTTATAGTGCACTACTTTTGACCAGGGCCCACTGCACTATAAAGGGACTAGGGTGCCATTTGGGACACAGCCAGCGTCCATCTAACTGGATCAGGGCAGCATCTCTGCTCAGAGGGAGGGATGTGAGCAGTAACATCTGAGAATGATTTGGCTGCGGTGTTGTCAGGTTTGTTCCTGGTTCCCGGGGTAAAGGAGATTAGAACCAGGCGCTGCTGGGTCATCCCAGGAGGAGCTTTTAACGTGGCGACTAACAAACGGTGAGAGAGAGTGTAGCGGGTTCACGGGGCCCCTGTAGAGCAGGACTCAGCCGGTGGTTAGTCCTGAAGCGTCTGTAGAGTAGGACTCAGCAGGTGGTTAGTCCTGAAGCGTCTGTAGAGCAGGACTCAGCAGGTGGTTAGTCCTGAAGCGTCTGTAGAGTAGGACTCAGCCGGTGGTTAGTCCTGAAGCGTCTGTAGAGTAGGGACTCAGCAGGTGGTTAGTCCTGAAGCGTCTGTAGAGTAGGACTCAGCAGGTGGTTAGTCCTGGAAGCGTTTATAGTAGGACTCAGCAGTGGTGGTTAGTCCTGAAGCGTCTGTAGAGTAGGACTCAGCAGGTGGTTAGTCCTGAAGCGTCTGTAGAGTAGGACTCAGCAGGTGGTTAGTCCTGAAGCGTCTGTAGAGTAGGACTCAGACGGTGGTTAGTCCTGAAGCGTCTGTAGAGTAGGACACAGCAGGTGGTTAGTCCTGAAGCGTCTGTAGAGTAGGACTCAGCAGGTGGTTAGTCCTGAAGCGTCTGTAGAGTAGGACTCAGCAGGTGGTTAGTCCTGAAGCGTCTGTAGAGCAGGACTAAGCAGATGTTAGTCCCGGAGCGTCGTAGAGTAGAGTAGGACTCAGAGGTGGTTAGTACCTAAGCCGTCTGTAGAGTAGGGACTCGCAGGGTGGTTAGTCTGAGCGGTCTGTAGAGTAGGACTCAGGAGGTGGTTAGTCCTGATGAAGGGTCGTAGAGTAGGGGACTCAGCCGGTGGGTTAGTCCGGAAGAGTCGTTTAGAGTAGGAATCAGCAGGTGGTATCCTGAGGCGTCTGTAGATAGAGTTAGGACTCGAGGGGTTGTTAGTCCGGAAGCGTCTGTAGAGTAGGACTCAGGAGGTGGTTAGTCCTGAAGCGTCTGTAGAGTAGGACTCAGCAGGGGTTAGCCTGATGAAGCCGTCTGGTAGAGTAGGACTCAGCAGGTGGTTAGTCCTGAAGCGTCTGTAGAGTAGGACTAAAGGCAGGAGGTTTGTCAGGAAGCCTCGGAGAGTAGGAGGAATCAGAAGGTGGGTTACGTAATGCTGAGCACTCTGTAGGAGGAGGACGAAGCAGAGGGTGGTTAGTCCTGATGAACGTCTGTAGATAGGATAGGACTCAGCCCGGTGTGAGTCTGAAGCGTCTGTAGAGCAGGACTCAGCAGGTGGTTAGTCTGAAGCGTCTCGTGTAGAGAAGACTCGCAGTGGTTAGTCCGACGAGTTGTTGTAGAGTAGGACTCAGCAGGTGGTTAGTCCTGAAGCGTCTGTAGAGTAGGACTCAGCAGGTGGTTAGTCCTGAAGCGTCTGTAGAGTAGGACTCAGCAGGTGGTTAGTCCTGAAGCGTCTGTAGAGTAGGGACTCAGCAGGTGGTTAGTCCTGAAGAGTCTGTACAAGCAGGACTCAGCAGGTGGGTGGTTAGTCCTGGAACGTAGTAGAGTCGGACTCAGCAGGTGGTTAGTCCTGAAGCGTCTGTAGAGTAGGACTCAGCAGGTGGTTAGGCATGAAGAGTATGAGAGTTAAGGACTCTCAGCGGGGGTTAGTCTGAAAGCGTCTGTAGAGTAGGGACTCCGCAGGTGGTTAGTCCTGAAGCGTCTGTAGAGTAGGACTCAGCCGGTGGTTAGTCCTGAAGCGTCTGTAGAGCGGACTCAGCAGGTGGTTAGTCCTGAAGCGTCTGTAGAGTAGGACTCAGCAGGGTGGTTAGTCCTGAAGCGTCTGTAGAGTAGGACTCAGCAGGTGGTTGGTGGTTAGGGTGGTTTTAGTCCTGTGAAGCGTCTGTAGAGTAGGAATCAGCAGGAGGTGGTTAGTTCTGAAGCGTCCTGTAGAGTAGGACTCAGCCTGGTGAGTCTGAAGCGCTCTGATAGAGGAGGACTAAGCAGGTGGTTATTAGTCATGAACGTCTGTAGAGTAGGACTCAGCGGTTGTTAGTCCTGAAGCGTCTGTAGAGTAGGACTCAGCAGGTGGTTAGTCCTGAAGCGTCTGTAGAGTAGGACTCAGCAGGTGGTTAGTCCTGAAGCGTCTGTAGAGTAGGACTCAGCAGGGTTGGTTAATCTGAAGCGTTCTGTAGAGCAGGACCCTCAGCAGGTGGTTAGTCTGAAACGTCTGTAGGAGCAGGACTCAGGGTGGTTTAGTCCTGAAGCGTATGTAGAGTAGGACTCAGCCGGTGCGTTAGTCTGAAGCGTCTGTTAGAGTAGGATCAGCCGGTGTTAGTCCTGACGCGTTGTAGAGTAGGACTGCTAGCAGGGGTTAGTCCTGAAGCGGCTGTAGGAAGAGTAGAGATCAGCCAGGTGGTTAGTCCTGAAGCGTCTGTAGAGTAGGACTCAGCCGGGTGGTTAGGTCTGAAGCCGTGTAGAGTAGGGACTCAGCAGGTGCGTTAGCCTGAGGTTCTGTAGAGTAGGACTCCGCAGGTGGTTAGTCATTGAAGCGTTGTAGAGTAGGACTCAGAAGAGTTGGAGCTCCTGAAGCGTCTGTAAGAGAGTAGACTCTCAGCGGTTGTAGTCTGAAGGCGTCTGGTAGAGTAGGACCATAGGTGGTTAGTCCTTGAAGACGGTTGTAGCAGTAGGTACTCAGAAGAGGGTGGGTAGGCTGAAGCGATTGTAGAGTAGGACTCAGGATGGTGGTTAGTCCTGAAGGTCTGTAGAGTAGGACTCAGCCGGTGGTAGTCCTTGAAGCGTTGTAGAGAAAGGACTCAGCAGGTTGGTTAGTCTTGAAGAGTCTGTAGACAAGGACTCAGCAGGGTGTTATTTGTCCTGATGTAAGCGTTGTAGGCAGGACTCAGCAGGTGGTTAGTCCTGAAGCGTTGAGAGTAGGACTCAGCGGTTGATTAGTCCGAAGCGGTCTGTAGAGTAGGACTCAGCCGGTGGTTAGTCCTGAAGCGTCTGTAGAGTAGGACTCAGCAGGTGGTTAGTCCTGAAGCGTCTGTAGAGTAGGACTCAGCAGGTGGTTAGTCCTGAAGCGTCTGTAGAGTAGGACTCAGCAGGGTGGGTTAGCATGAATGAAGCGTCTGTAGGAGAAGGACTCAGCAGGTGGTTAGTTCATTGAGCGTCGGTGAGCAGGACTCAGCAGGTGTTAGTCATGAAGCGTCTGTAGAAGTAGGACTTCAGCAGGTGGTTTAGTCCTGAGCGTCTGTAGAGTAGGACCTCAGCAGGTGGTTAGTCCTGAAGCGTCTGTCTTAGAGTCGACTCCGCCGGTTGGTAGTCTGAGCGTCTGTAGAGAAGGACTCAGCCGGTGGTTAGTCCTGAAGCGTCTGTAGAGTAGGACTCAGCCGGTGGTTAGTCCTGAAGCGTCTGTAGAGTAGGACTCAGCAGGTGGTTAGTCCTGAAGCGTCTGTAGAGAGACTCAAGAAGGGGTTAGATCCTTGAAAGCGATGTAGAGTAGGAATCAGCCGGTGGTGGGTGGTTAGTACTGAAAGCGTTGTAGAGAAGGACTCAGCCGGTGGTTAGTCCTGAAGGTCTGTAAGTAGACTCAGCGGTGGTTAGTCATGAAGCGTCGTTTAGAGTAGGACTCAGCAGGTGGAGCCTGAAGCGTTCTGTAAGTAGGACTAAGAAGGGGGTGGGTAAGTCCTGAGCGTATGTTAGGCAGGGACTCAGCAGGTGGTAGTCCTGAAGCGTTGTATAGTTTTTAGAGTAGGAATCAGCAGGTGTGGTTAGTCCTGAAGGTCGTCTGTTAGAGTAGGAATAAGCAGGGTGGTTAGCCTGAGCGTCTGCTAGAGACTGAGGCAAGAAGACGAGCGTGGGGGTTAGGCAAGACCGGAGAGGAGGCGACGGACAGAGTAGGAAGGCAAGAAGTTGGAGGTGACGGGGGGTTGAGGTCATGGAGAGTGAATGTGGAGAGTACAGGGAGAGAAGCACGCGTGGTTAGTCAGGAGTGATTTGAAGCGTTCGCTAGAGTAGGATCAGCAGTGGTTAGTATGATGAAGCGTATGTAGAGTAGACAAGCAGGGTGGTTATACTGAAGCGTCTGAGAGTAGGGACCAGCAGGGGGGGAGTCGACAGGAAAGACACGGCGGGAGAGGAGGAAGAAGAAAGGGGGCGGAGGTAAGAAGCGGGAAGAGTAGAGGAGAGAACGAAGAAGGGGGCGGGAGGCAGCGCAACGGGACGGGAGCAGGAAGCGGAAGAAGAACTGGGGGGTTAGTAAGGAAGCAGGAGGGAGCAGCAGTAGGAGAAGAAGGTGGGGAGGGAATGAAGAGTAAGGGGAGCAGGAGAAAGGGGCGAAAGAAGAAGGGGTGAGTAAGGGAAAGCGTATGTGAGAGTAGGACACAGAAGAAGGGGGGGTCAGGGCCGCGAAGAGGATGTAGAAGTAGGAATAAAGGACGGTGGTTAGCTCCTGAAGAGGTCTGTAGCAGGAGGGACTCAGAAGGTGGTTAGGCATGAAGGTCTGTAGATAGGACTCAGGAGGTGGTTAGTCCTGAAGCGTCTGTAGAGTAGGACTCAGCAGGTGGTTATTAGTTCCTTGAAGCGTCTGTAGGAGTAGGAACTCAGGTTGGACCGGGCCACCGAGCCTCAAGGACTCAACCAATAACCGGATTAGGCGTTGGACCTGGGCCACCGAGCCTCAGGACTCACCCATAACGATAGCGTTGGACCTGGGCCACCAAGCCTAAGACTCACAATAAACGTAGCGTTGGAACTGGGCCACAGGCAACCGAGCCTCAGGACTCACCATAACGATAGCGTTGGACCTGGGCCACCAAGCCTCAGGACTCACCCATAACGATAGCGTTGGACCTGAGCCACCAAGCCTCAGGACTCACCCATAACGGATTATAGCAGTGGGACCGGGGCCAAACAAGAATAAGGAACTCACCACATAAAGATTAGAGTTGGACCTGCGGGCCACCGAAGCCTCATGACTCACACCATAAAGATAGCGTTGGAACCGGGGCCACTAAGGCCTCAGGACTCACCCATAACGATAGCGTTGGACCTGGGCCACCAAGCCTCAGGATCACCCCATAACGAAGCGTTGGACGGGCCACCAAGCCTCAGACATCCCAAACGATTTTAGGTGGCGACATGGCCCACCAAGCCTCAGGAATAAAAATATAACGATAGCGTGGCCGGGGCCACAGAGCCATAACGGACTCCCCATAACGTAGCTTGGACCTGGGCCACCAAGCCTCAGGACTCACCCATAACTAAAGCTTTAGCAAACTGGCTGCCAAAGGTTGGATAGAGCTGCAATCAGACAGAGCAGAGAAATGACATGCCTAGTGGGGAGGAAGGTAAGTAAAACAAGTTGCGTATATTCTTTCTCGCTATCAGAATTTTTTTTCCTTAAAAAACAGTTACCAGAAGTAGCGCCAAGAAGGAGGGTATGTTATTTGGGAAGCATGCAACAAAAGGATGTATACAAAATTAATTGATGTTTTAACTATATTATGTCATTAATCCCCGAGTTGTGCTACAGCGTGTTTGATGTTGGGCTTTATTAAAGGTTAAAAAAAAAACAGAGGGAGATCGTTTTCTCAAAGACAGGCCCTGTTCAGTTCCCTCCCTCAGCCTCCCTGAGAACACAGGAAATATCTGCATGGATGTAAACACAGCTCCCTTCAAGCCTCTCTCTGTATGGGAGGCCAGCCTCTTACCAGGATGTTATTGCATTGGACAAGAAAATATACCACAGCTCTATAGTTTTGGAAGAGCTTGGAGAAATTTATAAAATTATGTAACCAGTTGTTCTTGATCTAATGTTAATCTTTTTCTAAGGAAAATAATTGGGAATATTACTTTTCATGATGTTTTCAGTTTGGTGTGGTGATGGATGCTATTCATGGTTTAATGTGATTGTAAAAAAACTAACAGGCAATTATAGTGTTAAGGCACACACGATGTTTCGGACATATTGTAGTTGTGGAGATTCACAGAAATGGTCCTTAGAACAAATTGGCCGTTTTACCTCTGAGTTTCATCATAAGAACTACAGTAACCACGTCACCAACTACTCTTTCAGCAGAAACACACAGCAGAAACACAATTTAATACAACACACATAACACTGAGACACAACACTGAGACACTACAACATAACACTGAGACACACTGAGACACACTGAGACACTACAACAAACAAAAACACTGAGGACCACTACAAAACCACAACACTGAGACCACTACAAACACACACTGAGGGACACACAACACCAACACACTGAGGACACTACACACCAAACACTGAGCCACTACAACACAAACACTGAGACACACAACACAACACTGAGAATACAACATAACAATGAGACCATGAGACACCACTGAGGACACACTGAGAACTAAACATAACACTGAGACACTACAACACAACACTGAGACACAAACACTGAGACACTACAACACAACAATGATGTGAGAATACAACATAACAATGAGGAACACTGAGACACTACAATACCACAACCACTGAGACACAATACACACAAAACCACTGAGCACTAACAACACACACTGAGACACACTGAGACACACTTGAGACACTACAACATAACACTGAGACACTACAACTAACATGAGACACTACACACAACCACGAGAACTACAAATAACACTGGGAAACTACAACACAACACTGAGGACACTAACACATAAAACTGAGAACCAATCAAAAAAACAAAACACTGAGACACCTACCAACACAACACTGAGAACTACAACAAACACTGAGACACTACAACACAACACTGAGACACTACAAACACAACACTAGGACCACTAAAATAACACTGAGACACACTGAGACAACTGAGACACACTGAGACACTACAACCACAACAATGAGAAAACATACAACATAAACATGCAGACACACTGAGACACTACAACATAACACTGGGAGGACACTACAAACACAACACTGAGGACACTACAACACAACACTGGAGACAATACAAACCCTAACAATGAGACACACCAACACAACACTGAGACACTTACACACAACCACTGAGCCACTACAACACAACACTGAAGGACACTACACACAACACTGAGAACACTACACATAACCATGAGACAACTGAGACACACTGAGACCATGAGCACTAAACATAACACTGAGACCACTAGAACAACACTGCGACACAACACTGAGACACTACACCACAACCCACTGAGACACTACAAAACAACACTGAGACACATGAGGACACTACCAACACAACATGAGTACACTACAAACACAACACTGAGACACTACCACACAACACTGAGACACACTGAGACACACTGAGACACGACAACCATCACACTGAGAAAAAGAAAACATAAAATGGAGAAAAGACAATAAACAAACTGTACACTAAAAAAACATAAAAATGAGACACTACAACACAACACTGAGACACTTACAACATAACACTGAGACACTACAACACAACACTGAGACACTACAACACAACACCTGAGACACTACAACACAACACTGAGGACACTACAGACACAACACTGAGACACTACAACATAACACTGAGACACTACAAACACAACACTGAGGACACTACAACACAACACTGAGACACTACAACATAACACTGAGACACCATGAGACACACTGAGACACACTGAGGACACTACAACACAACACTGAGACACTACAACATAACACTGAGGACACACTGAGACACTACAACATAACACTGAGGACACTACAACACAACACTGAGGACACTACAACACAACACTGAGACACTACAACATTAACACTGAGGACACTACAAACACAACACTGAGACACTACAACACAAACACTGAGACACACTGAGACACCACTGAGACACTACAACACAACACTGAGACACTACAACACAACACTGAGACACTACAACATAACACTGAGACACTACAACCAGGGGCGGTGTGTTCAATAGGGCGATATGGGCGACGCACTGCCAAACGGGAAAAGGAAGGGATTTTTTTTCTAATCAATTATATCACGGCAACAGTAGTTATCAGTGTTGTAATCTAGACGTCTGATCTGCCACAGTGCCACTAAATGTCCAATCAGGCTAAAGTCGTGCTTCAAATGGCCCCCCCCCCCCTTTTGGGGCGATTTCAGTCAGGTTGAAAATCGCCCAGAAGTCTGTCATAGACTCCCATGTAAAATCTATTTTTTTCAAATATCAGAGCTTTCAATACAATCTCTATGGGTTTCTGAGGGCTTGCACTTACGCGCTTTCGTCATACGTAACATATAACCATGAACGTAACTAAGAAAAGAGCGGGGGGTAGCAGCGTCAATCAATTCACTACTTCTATCAAAATGGCTAGGCTTCAGTGCAACTCGATTGTGTCTTTGAAAGAAGTTCCTTTTTGTCGGCGAACAAATGAAGATAAATTGGCAACGAAACAATTAGGACCTCCCAGACCAAATTTAATAATTCAACAGGTTTCTACTAAAGGGGGGAAGTCCTACACCCGAGGATTTTCCAAAAATTGGTACGAACGAAAAACCTGGCTAGCAGGCTGCGATGTAGCTAATGCAGTCTTCTGCTACCCCCTGCTTACTCTTTCACCCTGAAGGCGGCACGGCAGACAGCACCGCTTGGACAGCGACTGGTGTGTAACGGACATGCACCATCTTTCAGGAAAGATTAAGAAACATGAGCTGTCAAAGACCCACATGGATAGCTGTTTGAGATTGTCTGCTTTGGGGAGAGTGAACATTCCCACTCAACTGGATGAGGGATACAGGCTAGCTGTCCGCCGCCACAACGATGAGGTTAGTGTTGATAATCACAAGTTTACTGGAGAACTGAAACTGACAAGGCTGACAAGATAGGACCCTTTGTCCATTGTTATTGGATAGGAACAGAACTTATAACCAGCTCCTGACCTAAATAGATCTTAGCACAACATTTTACTCAACATATCATATTCCATATTCACTATAACAAATATATTTACTACGACATTAGCAAGAACCGCCACATCCTCAGCCGGCTAATCCAGTGTGTGAAGTTTTGCGGAGTGTTTGAGTTAGCTTTGCGAGGCAAAGATGAAACTGAGGGCTCCACCAACCCTGGTAAGCCAACACTTTTGAGATCAGTCAATAAATGCTTCTGGTATTGACTTATATGCTGCCCCTGTCTTCATGTTGTTGCTGGACATATCTTTTTTTAAATGTGTGTAGGTCACCTAAATCATCAGAAAAATTGCCCCCCCTGAGAATTTTTTCAGGAGCCGCCACTGACTACAACATAACACTGAGACACACTGAGACACTACAACACAACACTGAGACACTACAACACAACACTGAGACACTACAACATAACACTGAGACACTACAACATAACACTGAGACAAACTGAGACACTACAACACAACACTGAGACACTACAACATAACACTGACACACTACAACATAACACTGAGACACTACAACATAACACTGAGACACACTGAGACACACTGAGACACTACAACATAACACTGAGACACTACAACACAACACTGAGACACTACAACACAACACTGAGACACTACAACATAACACTGAGACACTACAACATAACACTGAGACACTACAACATAACACTGAGACACTACAACACAACACTGAGACACTACAACATAACACTGAGACACACTGAGACACTACAACATAACACTGAGACACTACAACACAACACTGAGACACTACAACACAACACTGAGACACTACAACACAACACTGAGACACTACAACACAACACTGAGACACTACAACATAACACTGAGACCTACAAACATAACACTGGAACAAACTGAGACACTACAACACAACACTGAGACACTACAACATAACACTGACACACTACAAACATAACACTGAGACACTACAACATAACACTGAGACACACTGAGACACACTGAGACACTACAACATAACACTGAGACACTACAACACAACACTGAGACACTACAACACAACACTGAGACACTACAACATAACACTGAGACACTACAACATAACACTGAGACACTACAACATAACACTGAGACACTACAACACAACACTGAGACACTACAACATAACACTGAGACACACTGAGACACACTGAGACACTACAACATAACACTGAGACACTACAACACAACACTGAGACACTACAACACAACACTGAGACACTACAACACAACACTGAGACACACCAACATAACACTGAGACACTACAACACAACACTGAGACACTACAACATAACACTGAGACACTACAACACAACACTGAGACACTACAACACAACACTGAGACACTACAACACAACACTGAGACACTACAACACAACACTGAGACACTACAACATAACACTGAGACACTACAACACAACACTGAGACACTAACAACAACAACACTGAGACACTACAACACACCTGAGACACACTGAGACACACTGAGACACTACAACATAACACTGAGACACTACAACATAACACTGAGACACTACAACATAACACTGAGACACTACAACACAACACTGAGACACTACAACATAACACTGAGACACACTGAGACACACTGAGACACTACAACATAACACTGAGACACTACAACATAACACTGAGACACTACAACACAACACTGAGACACTACAACATAACACTGAGACACACTGAGACACACTGAGACACTACAACACAACACTGAGACACTACAACACAACACTGAGACACTACAACATAACACTGAGACACTACAACATAACACTGAGACACTACAACATAACACTGAGACACTACAACACAACACTGAGACACTACAACACAACACTGAGACACTACAACATAACACTGAGACACTACAACATAACACTGAGACACTACAACACAACACTGAGACACTACAACACAACACTGAGACACTACAACATAACACTGAGACACTACAACACAACACTGAGACACTACAACACAACACTGAGACACACTGAGACACTACAACACAACACTGAGACACACTGAGACACTACAACACAACACTGAGACACTACAACACAACACTGAGACACTACAACACAACACTGAGACACACTGAGACACTACAACACAACACTGAGACACACTGAGACACTACAACACAACACTGAGACACTACAACACAACACTGAGACACTACAAACCACAACACTGAGACACACTGAGACACTACAACATAACACTGAGACACACTGAGACACACTGAGACACTACAACATAACACTGAGACACTACAACACAACACTGAGACACACTGAGACACACTGAGACACTACAACATAACACTGAGACACTACAACACAACACTGAGACACACTGAGACACACTGAGACACACTGAGACACTACAACATAACACTGAGACACACTGAGACACTACAACACAACACTGAGACACTACAACATAACACTGAGACACACTGAGACACACTGAGACACACTGAGACACTACAACATAACACTGAGACACTACAACATAACACTGAGACACTACAACACAACACTGAGACACTACAACACAACACTGAGACACTACAACATAACACTGAGACACTACAACATAACACTGAGACACTACAACATAACACTGAGACACACTGAGACACACTGAGACACTACAACATAAACACTGAGACACTACAACACAACACTGAGACACTAACAACACAACACTGAGACACTACAACATAACACTGAGACACTACAACACAACACTGAGACACTACAACACAACACTGAGACACTACAACATAACACTGAGACACTACAACATAACACTGAGACACTACAACATAACACTGAGACACACTGAGACACACTGAGACACACTGAGACACTACAACATAACACTGAGACACTACAACACAACACTGAGACACTACAACACAACACTGAGACACTACAACATAACACTGAGACACTACAACACAACACTGAGACACTACAACATAACACTGAGACACTACAACATAACACTGAGACACTACAACACAACACTGAGACACTACAACACAACACTGAGACACTACAACACAACACTGAGACACACTGAGACACACTGAGACACTACAACATAACACTGAGACACTACAACATAACACTGAGACACTACAACACAACACTGAGACACTACAACACAACACTGAGACACTACAACACAACACTGAGACACTATAACACAACACTGAGACACAACACTGAGACACACTGAGACACTACAACATAACACTGAGACACACTGAGACACACTGAGACACTACAACACAACACTGAGACACTACAACACAACACTGAGACACTACAACACAACACTGAGGACACTACAACACAACACTGAGACACTACAACACAACACTGAGACACTACAACACAACACTGAGACACTACAACACAACACTGAGACACTACAACACAACACTGAGACACTACAACACAACACTGAGACACTACAACACAACACTGAGACACTACAACACAACACTGAGACACTATAACACAACACTGAGACACAACACTGAGACACACTGAGACACACTGAGACACTACAACATAACACTGAGACACTACAACACAACACTGAGACACACTGAGACACACTGAGACACTACAACACAACACTGAGACACTACAACATAACACTGAGACACTACAACACAACACTGAGACACTACAACACAACACTGAGACACTACAACATAACACTGAGACACTACAACACAACACTGAGACACACTGAGACACACTGAGACACTACAACATAACACTGAGACACTACAACATAACACTGAGACACTACAACACAACACTGAGACACTACAACACAACACTGAGACACTACAACACAACACTGAGACACTACAACATAACACTGAGACACTACAACACAACACTGAGACACTACAACACAACACTGAGACACTACAACATAACACTGAGTCACTACAACATAACACTGAGACACTACAACATAACACTGAGACACTACAACACAACACTGAGACACTACAACACAACACTGAGACACTATAACACAACACTGAGACACAACACTGAGACACTACAACATAACACTGAGACACTACAACACAACACTGAGACACACTGAGACACACTGAGACACTACAACACAACACTGAGACACTACAACACAACACTGAGACACTACAACACAACACTGAGACACTACAACACAACACTGAGACACTACAACACAACACTGAGACACACTGAGACACACTGAGACACACTGAGACACTACAACACAACACTGAGACACAACACTGAGACACACTGAGACACACTGAGACACTACAACACAACACTGAGACACTACAACATAACACTGAGACACTACAACATAACACTGAGACACTACAACACAACACTGAGACACTACAACACAACACTGAGACACAACACTGAGACACACTGAGACACACTGAGACACTACAACACAACACTGAGACACACTGAGACACTACAACACAACACTGAGACACTACAACATAACACTGAGACACACTGAGACACACTGAGACACTACAACATAACACTGAGACACTACAACATAACACTGAGACACACTGAGACACTACAACATAACACTGAGACACTACAACACAACACTGAGACACACTGAGACACTACAACATAACACTGAGACACTACAACACAACACTGAGACACTACAACACAACACTGAGACACTACAACATAACACTGAAACACTACAACACAACACTGAGACACACTGAGACACTACAACACAACACTGAGACACTACAACATAACACTGAGACACTACAACACAACACTGAGACACACTGAGACACTACAACATAACACTGAGACACTACAACACAACACTGAGACACTACAACATAACACTGAGACACTACAACATAACACTGAGACACTACAACACAACACTGAGACACCACAACACTGGGCCTTTATCAATGTCCTGCCATACCAGGTGGTCTGCCTCTATGTCCTCCAAGGACAGTATATGTGCAGCCCCAGCCACTCCAGAAACCCCTGGCTGGGAGACAAGGATCCCCTAAAGCTCAGAGCAGCAGAGAATATAATATCATAGATACTTTATTGTCCAGTGGGTTAGAAACGCTAATTTGTCTTCTGCCTTTCTCAACCACCAGAAACACACACACACATGCTCTTAGAGAGGCTTGGAGCCCTGCCCTGTTTATCTCTGTGCTGATGTCCCATACGTAGGGACAGCCTCAGAGAGGCAGAAGGCTCTGCCTGGTTCCCATACGGCTTGGAGCCCTGCCCTGTTTATCTCTGCCTGGTTCCCATACGGCTTGGAGCCCTGCCCTGTTTATCTCTGTGCTGATGTCCCATACGGCTTGGAGCCCTGCCCTGTTTATCTCTGCCTGGTTCCCATACGGCTTGGAGCCCTGCCCTGTTTAGCTCTGTGCTGATGTCCCATACGGCTTGGAGCCCTGCCCTGTTTAGCTCTGTGCTGATGTCCCATACGGCTTGGAGCCCTGCCCTGTTTATCTCTGTGCTGATGTCCCATACGGCTTGGAGCCCTGCCCTGTTTATCTCTGTGCTGATGTCCCATACGTAGGGACAGCCTCAGAGAGGCAGAAGGCTCTGCCTGGTTCCCATACGGCTTGGAGCCCTGCCCTGTTTATCTCTGCCTGGTTCCCATACGGCTTGGAGCCCCAGAGTGGCCCTGCCCAGCTACACCGTGTTATAGAAGAGTGCTGATATTCACATACGGCTCGGCGCAAAGGGCCCACTAAACCGGTTTCCATATACGGTTGTAGTGAGTCAGAGCAGGTATGTAGTGAGTCAGAGCAGGTTGTAGTGAATCAGAGCAGGTTGTAGTGAGTCAGAGCAGGTTGTAGTGAATCAGAGCAGGTTGTAGTGAGTCAGAGCAGGTTATAGTGAGTCAGAGCAGGTTGTAGTGAATCAGAGCAGGTTGTAGTGAATCAGAGCAGGTTGTAGTGAATCAGAGCAGGTTGTAGTGAGTCAGAGCAGGTTGTAGTGAATCAGAGCAGGTTGTAGTGAGTCAGAGCAGGTATGTAGTGAATCAGAGCAGGTTGTAGTGAATCAGAGCAGGTTGTAGTGAATCAGAGCAGGTTGTAGTGAGTCAGAGCAGGTATGTAGTGAATCAGAGCAGGTTGTAGTGAATCAGAGCAGGTTGTAGTGAATCAGAGCAGGTTGTAGTGAGTCAGAGCAGGTTGTAGTGAGTCAGAGCAGGTTGTAGTGAATCAGAGCAGGTTGTAGTGAGTCAGAGCAGGTTGTAGTGAGTCAGAGCAGGTTGTAGTGAATCAGAGCAGCTGGTAGTGAATCAGAGCAGTTTGTAGTGAGTCAGAGCAGGTTGTAGTGAGTCAGAGCAGGTTGTAGTGAATCAGAGCAGGTTGTAGTGAGTCAGAGCAGGTTGTAGTGAGTCAGAGCAGGTATGTAGTGAGTCAGAGCAGGTTGTAGTGAATCAGAGCAGGTTGTAGTGAGTCAGAGCAGGTTGTAGTGAGTCAGAGCAGGTTGTAGTGAATCAGAGCAGGTTGTAGTGAGTCAGAGCAGGTTGTAGTGAGTCAGGTTAACAGTGTTATCCTAAACCTTAGGTCCTGGCTAACAGTGTTATCCTAAACCTTAGGTCCTGGCTAACAGTGTTATCCTAAACCTTAGGTCCTGGCTAACAGTGTTATCCTAAACCTTAGGTCCTGGCTAACAGTGTTATCCTAAACCTTAGGTCCTGGTTAACAGTGTTATCCTAAACCTTAGGTCCTGGCTAACAGTGTTATCCTAAACCTTAGGTCCTGGCTAACAGTGTTATCCTAAACCTTAGGTCCTGGCTAACAGTGTTATCCTAACCTTAGGTCCTGGCTAACAGTGTTATCCTAAACCTTAGGTCCTGGCTAACAGTGTTATCCTAAACCTTAGGTCCTGGCTAACAGTGTTATCCTAAACCTTAGGTCCTGGCTAACAGTGTTATCCTAAACCTTAGGTCCTGGCTAACAGTGTTATCCTAAACTTAGGTCCTGGCTAACAGTGTTATCCTAACCTTAGGTCCGGGCTAACAGTGTTATCCTAAACCTTAGGTCCTGGCTAACAGTGTTATCCTAACCTTAGGTCCTGGCTAACAGTGTTATCCTAAACCTTAGGTCCTGGTAACAGTGTTATCCTAAACCTTAGGTCCTGGCTAACAGTGTTATCCTAAACCTTAGGTCCTGGCTAACAGTGTATCCTAACCTTAGGTCCTGGCTAACAGGTTATTCCTTAGGTCCTGGTAACAGTGTTATCCTAAACCTTAGGTCTGGCTAACAGTGTTATCCTAAACTTAGGTCCTGGCTAACAGTGTTATCCTAAACCCTTTGGTCTGGGTAACAGGTGTAGAGCCTGAACCTGGTCCTGGCGTACACAGTGTTACAGCTAACGTTAGGTGTCGGCTAGGTGTTAGCGTCCATAGGCGGCTGAGCACTGTGTTACGAAGTTGGTCCATGGCTGACGGGGTTACAGCCTGACACTAGGTTGGGTTGATCAGCTGAGGTGTTATCCTAACCTGGTCACTGGTAGGTTGATCAGGCTAGGTGAGCCCTGGAGCACTGGGTTAGGTTGGATCGGGCTGAGTGTTCAGCCTGGAAACTGGGTTAGGTTGGATCAGACTGAGGTGTTAGAGCCTGAGCACGTAGTTGGTCTGTGAGTGTAGCACCTGGCACACTGTTACCTAGGGTTGGATCAGGGCTAGGTGTAGCAGCTGGTACACTGGGTTGGTTGGATCGCTGAGTGTACCTAGCCTGGAGCACTGGTAGGGTTGGATCAGGCTGGGTGTAGCAGCCTGGGTAGCACTGGGTTAGGTTGGATCAGGGCTGAGGTGTTAGAGCCTGGAGCACTGGGTTAGAGTGGATCCAGGGCTGAGTGCTAGGCCGAGCACTGGTAGGGTGATCAGGGCAGGTGTTACAGCCTGAGCCTGGTTGTGATCAGGCGAGGTGTTTAGCAGCCTGGAGCACTGGGTTAGGGTTGGATCAGGGCTGAGGTGTTAGCAGCCTGGAGCACTGGGTTAGGGTTGGATCAGGGCTGAGGTGTTAGCAGCCTGGAGCAACTGGGTTAGGGTTGGATCAGGGCTGAGGTGTTAGCAGCCTGGAGCACTGGGTTAGGGTTGGATCAGGGCTGAGGTGTTAGCAGCCTGGAGCACTGGGTTAGGGTTGGATCAGGGCTGAGGTGTTAGCAGCCTGGAGCACTGGGTTAGGGTTGGATCAGGGCTGAGGTGTTAGCAGCCTGGAGCACTGGGTTAGGGTTGGATCAGGGCTGAGGTGTTTAGCAGCCTGGAGCACTGGGTTAGGGTTGGATCAGGGCTGAGGTGTTAGCAGCCTGGAGCACTGGGTTAGGTTGGATCAGGGCTGAGGTGGTTAGCAGCCTGGAGCACTGGGTTAGGGTTGGATCAGGGCTGAGGTGTTAGCAGCCTGGAGCACTGGGGTTAGGGTTGGATCAGGGCTGAGGTGTTAGCAGCCTGGAGCACTGGGTTAGGTTGGATCAGGGCTGAGGTGTTAGCAGCCTGGAGTACTGGGTTAGAGTTGGATCAGGGCTGAGGTGTTAGCAGCCTGGAGCACTGGGTTAGGGTTGGATCAGGGCTGTGGTGTTAGCAGCCTGGAGCACTGGGTTAGGGTTGGATCAGGTAGGCGTCTGAACGGCCATCTATAAAGTGCACTACCAGGCCCTGGTCAAGAGCATATGGGATAGGGCATTGGGGACTCTGTCCAGGGGCCCAGAACTAGGAGGGGAGCTCAGCTGCCTCAGGGTGTTCTGTCTTTTCCTCTCTTCCTTTCTCTCTCCTTGTATCCACCCTCTGCTGTAACTCTGAAACCGATCCACTCTTATACCAAAGTATACTCCCTGTCTTGATAACCAAAGTACTCAGCTGTCTTGGTAACCAAAGATCTCCAGCTGTCTGGGAACCAATCTGTCCAGCGTCGGAACCAGAACTCCAGGGTCTGGTAACAAAGATACCTCAGGTGTTCTTGGTAACCAAAGATACTCCAGATTCCTTGGTAACCAAAGATACTCCAGCTGTCTTGTAACCAAGATACTCCAGATGTCTTGGTAAACCAAAGATACTCCAGATGTCTTGGTAAACCAAAGATACTCCAGCTGTCTTGGTAAACCAAAGATACTCCAGCTGTCTTGGTAAACCAAAGATACTCCAGTTGTCTTGGTAAACCAAAGATACTCCAGCTGTCTTGGTTACCAAAGATACTCCAGCTGTCTTGGTAAACCAAAGATACGCCAGCTGTCTTGGTAAACCAAAGATACTCCAGCTGTCTTGGTAAACCAAAGATACTCCAGCTGTCTTGGTTACCAAAGATACTCCAGCTGTCTTGGTAAACCAAAGATACTCCAGCTGTCTTGGTAAACCAAAGATACTCCAGCTGTCTTGGTAAACCAAAGATACTCCAGCTGTCTTGGTAAACCAAATATACTCCAGCTGTCTTGGTAAACCAAAGATACTCCAGCTGTCTTGGTAAACCAAAGATACTCCAGTTGTCTTGGTAAACCAAAGATACTCCAGCTGTCTTGGTAAAACAAAGATACTCCAGCTGTCTTGGTAAAACAAAGATACTCCAGCTGTTTGTTTCCAGCGTGTCCAGGTGTACTTCACTGCTAAAAACCTGTCAGACTGATGTTAACTAGAGGTGACAGTCAGAGTGTATTTCTCTCTGTTACACCCAAACCCACCCCCACACACCCAGTATGATGCAGAGCGGGTAACAGGTGCACTATCTCTCTTTAATAGCTGGGTTCTCTGCCATAAATGACAATGACTTCTAATGAAATCCCAAGGTCAAGAACATTGGGAAACGGCGGCACTCCAAACAGTTTTTTTTTCAAAGGACAAAAACACACATTTTTGTCCTTTTTAAAAAACGTTTTGGAGTGCCGCCGTTTCCCAATGTTCTTGAAGACAGCATGATGCCTCTGTAAGAGTAGGGATTAGTCAGTGGATGCTGCTCTCTCCGAGGGGAAAAAGTGATTTTCCTAAAGAAAGGCAAAGTAATCTCTTAGTGTTTGGCAGCTAGCAGGCTGATCTTTATGTATCAGTTTAACTACAGTGGAAACACTCTCCCTCTCTCTGCAATGAATCATCTCATACCGAAGGCCAAGGAGTTCAGCATCATGGATACACAGATAATAGTTGACTAGGGCGGCAGGTAGCTTAGTGGTTAAGAGCGTCGTGCCAGTAACCGAAAGGTCGCTGGTTCTAATCCCCGAGCCGACTAGGTGAAAAATCTGTCGATGTGCCCTTGAGCAAGGCACTTAACCCTGATTGCTCCTGTAAGTCGCTCTGGATAAGAGCGTCTGCTAAATGACTAAAATGTAAATGATATTGTACAATAACTGTTGTGTTGCAAACTAATACATAGCTCTTACCTGTTGACCTACGAGGTCTGGAATAAAATAAATATTTACCTGGAATTAACATGTAGAGGCTTCGTGGGTGTTGTTGACAGATATTGTACAGGGAGTGTTGTGTTGTCAGACTACAACAAACTAACTAACAGTCCTTACCTGGTAGTAGTCTTGATCAAGGCTGTGTTGTTCTGTAGTCTTGATCAAGGCTGTGTTGTTCTGTAGTCTTGATCAAGGCTGTGTTGTTCTGTATTCTTGATCAAGGCTGTGTTGTTCTGTATTCTTGATCAAGGCTGTGTTGTTCTGTAGTCTTGATCAAGGCTGTGTTGTTCTGTATTCTTGATCAAGGCTGTGTTGTTCTGTATTCTTGATCAAGGCTGTGTTGTTCTGTAGTCTTGATCAAGGCTGTGTTGTTCTGTATTAATGATCAAGGCTGTGTTGTTCTTCAGTGCTCAATGTACTTCCTACAAAAAAAAGCAGAGATGAATACATATGGAGAGCCTTTGTGAGAGATGTGTAGGATATAAATGTATATTAGCTGGTAGAATTGTGTACAGTAACTTGGTCAACGGAGGCACTACTACTGAGTCTTTAGGGTCAGGGGTTGTGGTCAGTATAACTCAACCATGAGCACTTCTGCCTACTTACTAACCATAATACTGTATAATAATAATAATATAATATGCCATTTAGCAGACGCTTTTATCCAAAGCGACTTACAGTCGTGCGTGCATACATTTTTTAATGTTACCTGAGCAGTAGTGTTGAGGAGTTAATACTGTATAATGTTACCTGAGCAGTAGTGTTGAGGAGTTAATACTGTTACCTGAGCAGTAGTGTTGAGGAGTTAATACTGTATAATGTTACCTGAGCAGTAGTGTTGAGGAGTTAATACTCTATAATGTTACCTGGGCAGTAGTGTTGAGGAGTTAATACTCTATAATGTTACCTGAGCAGTAGTGTTGAGGAGTTAATACTGTATAATGTTACCTGAGCAGTAGTGTTGAGGAGTTAATACTCTATAATGTTACCTGAGCAGTAGTGTTGAGGAGTTAATACTGTATAATGTTACCTGAGCAGTAGTGTTGAGGAGTTAATACTCTATAATGTTACCTGAGCAGTAGTGTTGATGAGTTAATACTCTATAATGTTACCTGAGCAGTAGTGTTGAGGAGTTAATACTGTATAATGTTACCTGAGCAGTAGTGTTGAGGAGTTAATACTGTATAATGTTACCTGAGCAGTAGTGTTGAGGAGTTAATACTGTATAATGTTACCTGAGCAGTAAGTGTTGAGGAGTTAATACTGTGTAATGTTACCTGAGCAGTAGTGTTGAGGAGTTAATACTGTATAATGTTACCTGAGCAGTAGTGTTGAGGAGTTAATACTGTATAATGTTACCTGAGCAGTAAGTGTTGAGGAGTTAATACTGTGTAATGTTACCTGAGCAGTAGTGTTGAGGAGTTAATACTGTATAATGTTACCTGAGCAGTAGTGTTGAGGAGCTAATACTCTATAATGTTACCTGAGCAGTAGTGTTGAGGAGTTAATACTCTATAAAGTTACCTGAGCAGTAGTGTTGAGGAGTTAATACTCTATAAAGTTACCTGAGCAGTAGTGTTGAGGAGTTAATACTGTATAATGTTACCTGAGCAGTAGTGTTGAGGAGTTAATACTCTATAATGTTACCTGAGCAGTAGTGTTGAGGAGTTAATACTGTGTAATGTTACCTGAGCAGTAGTGTTGAGGAGTTAATACTGTATAATGTTACCTGAGCAGTAGTGTTGAGGAGTTAATACTCTATAATGTTACCTGAGCAGTAGTGTTGAGGAGTTAATACTGTATAATGTTACCTGAGCAGTAGTGTTGAGGAGTTAATACTCTATAATGTTACCTGAGCAGTAGTGTTGAGGAGTTAATACTGTATAATGTTACCTGAGCAGTAGTGTTGAGGAGTTAATACTGTGTAATGTTACCTGAGCAGTAGTGTTGAGGAGTTAATACTGTATAATGTTACCTGAGCAGTAGTGTTGAGGAGTTAATACTGTATAATGTTACCTGAGCAGTAGTGTTGAGGAGTTAATACTCTATAATGTTACCTGAGCAGTAGTGTTGAGGAGTTAATACTCTATAATGTTACCTGAGCAGTAGTGTTGAGGAGTTAATACTGTATAATGTTACCTGGGCAGTAGTGTTGAGGAGTTAATACTCTATAATGTTACCTGAGCAGTAGTGTTGAGGAGTTAATACTGTATAATGTTACCTGGGCAGTAGTGTTGAGGAGTTAATACTGTGTAATGTTACCTGAGCAGTAGTGTTGAGGAGTTAATACTGTATAATGTTACCTGAGCAGTAGTGTTGAGGAGTTAATACTCTATAATGTTACCTGAGCAGTAGTGTTGAGGAGTTAATACTCTATAATGTTACCTGAGCAGTAGTGTTGAGGTTGCGCTACAACACACTAATTTGTTCATTTAGACTGCCCCCTAGTGGTGACATGTTGTTCATTTAGACTGCCCCTAGTGTGACAATGTTGTATTTAGACTGCCCCTATGGTGACATGTTGTTATTTAGATGCCCCTAGTGTGACATGTTGTTCATTTAGATCTGCCCCTAGTGTTGACATGTTGTTCTATTTAGACTGCCCCTAGTGGTGACTGTTTGTTCATTTAGACTGCCCCCTAGTGTGACATGTTATTCTAATTTAGACCTGCCCCCTAGTGGTGAAATTTGTTCCTTAGAGCCCCTAGTGTGAGAGTTGTCTTTAGACTGCCCCCTAGTGGTGACAGTTGTTCATTTAGACTGCCCCCTAGTGGTGACATGTTGTTTCCTTTAGACTGCCCCCTAGTGGTGACATGTTGTTCATTAGACTGCCCCCTAGTGGTGACATGTTGTTCATTTAGACTGCCCCCTAGTGGTGACATGTTGTTCATTTAGACTGCCCCCTAGTGGTGACATGTTGTTCATTTAGACTGCCCCCCTAGTGGTGACATGTTGTTCATTTAGACTGCCCCCTAGTGGTGACATGTTGTTCATTTAGACTGCCCCCTAGTGGTGACATGTTGTTCATTTAGACTGCCCCCTAGTGGTGACATGTTGTTCATTTAGACTGCCCCCTAGTGGTGACATGTTGTTCATCTAGACTGCCCCCTAGTGGTGACATGTTGTTCATTTAGACTGCCCCCTAGTGGTGACATGTTGTTCATTTAGACTGCCCCCTAGTGGTGACATGTTGTTCATTTAGACTGCCCCCTAGTGGTGACATGTTGTTCATTTAGACTGCCCCCTAGTGGTGACATGTTGTTCATTTAGACTGCCCCCTAGTGGTAACATGTTGTTCATTTAGACTGGCCCCCTAGTGGTGACATGTTGAATGCCCCGTTCCCCAGATCTGGTGCCGTGGGTCTCAGTCTGACTCAAAGCTTGAATATTTTTTTGAAATAACAGCAAATTATACTTTACTTTGGCATGTGAAAGATCAGAGTGTTGAAATGTGTAATCGTTTCAAGACGTTTGGATAGTGTCCCTGTTGCTATCCAGAGTAGAGCAGAGAGGTTTCACTCCTGTTAAGTTGTTTGAGGTAGTGAGAGGACTGGACTACTTTAAAGATTTAAAAACAGTTTGTTTCAGAGACGAATGGCAACGACACCATCATGTGGAGTTACAGTTGATATTTCTAGTTGTGGTGGGTCTTTAATACAGTGACACCATCATGTAGAATTACAGTTGATATTTCTAGTTGTGGTGGGTCTTTAATACAGTGACACCATCATGTGGAGTTACAGTTGATATTTCTAGTTGTGGTGGGTCTTTAATACAGTGACACCATCATGTGGAGTTACAGTTGATATTTCTAGTTGTGGTGGGTCTTTAATACAGTGAGGCCAAGACTGTGACATGCAGAATGTTTGGAGAGCAGACCAGAACACAGAGTGCCGTCGACAGTTTACTGCCAACGTTGAGATATTTCTCTGGCCGATGCGTCAGTCATAGTGATCCCACATTTCACCACGTTTTCGAGTTGTAATTCCAGGTTAACAACGTGCTGTTGCCAGTGAACAGTTTATCTGTAACCTCCTTAAAAAGAGTAGTTCTAAATGTCAGATACATCTATGGGAAACCTGAGAGCACACGGTGGGAAAACAAAACTGAAAACTTAAGTCTAACGTCCGCGTTTCTCAATCTTCTGTGTTCTAAAGTTGGACGTTCCAGTCGTAAACCGTCCTCCTCCCGTTCTCTCTCTCTCTCCTCTTCTAGGAAGCGCTCGGTGACCCACGCCCAGCTGATGCACGATAAGGGTCGGACGCTGCAGGATTTCAAGCGCCGTATGTGGCTCCAAGATCTGCTGGACGAGGTCCATACGGCTGAGATCAGGGAGCTGCCCGCCCGCCCAGGGGTCAGCAGCGGAGCCGGGGTGGGTCTGGGACTGCCGGGGGCCGTGGTGGGGGTCAGCCTGGGACTGGGCGCCACGGGGGGTACCCTGCACCCCCACCCCAAACCTCCAGGGGGCACCAAGAACATTCCCATCAGCTTCCATATGGAGGAGGAGGAGGGAACCAACCTGCCGCAGGAGACCAACAAGTCCCAAACATACAAAGACAAAGACGGGGCGCGGAAGGCCAAGGAGGGGAAGAAAAAGAGAGGAAGGAGTGGGAAGAGGAGGGAGGGAGAGAGGAGGGAGGGGGAGAAGAGGAAGAGGCGGGCACGCTCGCTGGGCTGGGCGCAGGACGGGGAGGAGCCTGGGAGTGGGTACCGCCTGGAGTGGCGAGGGCCCTTCTTCGGCCTGAAGGGGGCGCTGCACTAGAACACTGTCACACTCTGACTAAAAGGTAAACAAACAGCCGATGGTGGTGTTGTTGGTTCTGGGTCAGGATCTACATAGATCGCCGAGTGAATGTCAGTGAACGTCTAATTTCTTTCTCTCTCTCTCTTTGTGTTTCAGCAACTTGAGGACATCATCCAGATGGACACCCAGGCCCTCCTGTTGCAGGGTTCTGTGATACTGATGGTTTGGAAAGTAAAATAGGGGTAATATTTATTTTCTGTAAATATTGTAAACGCACCAGACTAGTGATACTGAGGAAGACAATAAAAAAAAAAACGACAGATGCTCTCTCTGCGGAGCAACAGAATTTAATAATTGTGAATCCTTCCTGTTCTGATCTGTTTTGTTTTGTTAAGACTATGCCAATTATTATTAATGTCAGATTTTGCTGTAATTTATTTTGTTTGAATGGTGTATTTATTTTGTAAATGTATCGAGGTGCTGCTGACCTTCTATATTTTTGTACCATAATGCACTTTTAGATATATATAAATATATATACCAGTCATTTTTGTTAATTGACTTTTTTTGTGGTTTAATGAAGAAAACATTGTTGGTCATTCCTCTGTGTTAGCTAGGCTCCTTCTAGGCTCCTCTGCATGGTTCCATAATGATCATGTGACTCGTCTGGCCGCTCCGACTGGCCCACAGACCTCTAGTCTAGTTTCGCTGTTGACCAGGGGGGCGTGTTCAATAGGGCACACAACGGAAAATGTTTCAAAATGTTTTACAACGGAAAAAAACAAAAATGAGCATTTCTTATTGGACAAGTCCAGCCAGTCCCTCCCTGTTTCAGATGGTTTTCTTCAGTTTGATGCCAAATGAACATGGCCCGGGATGACGCATGCAGATGTCCTCCATCCCTGACCCCTAACCTCTGTACATTGTGCTTCAACCCCCCCCCCCCCCCCACCTCCGTCTCAATCTGTTGGTCCACTGGGAACCACCTTGTCTTTCTCCTGTTCTGCTTCTGAATGTTGTCCTAAGTTCAAAGTTCACTCTGCCTGTACATAACCTGAACACAATGCAAAAAACTTCATATTGTTGTTTTGGCACTTGCACTGAGAGGCAACCCTATATTGAATGGATTAAACATTTGACAGTATCTCCCCTGAGTGTGATGTGTCTTTGCTACGTGTCTGACTGTCATCCTGTCTGGTTGTATGAACTGACTGTCATCCTGTCTGGTTGTATGAACTGACTGTCATCCTGTCTGGTTGTATGAACTGACTGTCATCCTGTCTGGTTGTATGAACTGACTGTCATCCTGTCTGGTTGTATGAACTGACTGTCATCCTGTCTGGTTGTATGAACTGACTTTAATCCTGTCTGGTTGTATGAGCTGACTGTCATCCTGTCTGGTTGTATGAACTGACTGTCATCCTGTCTGGTTGTATGAACTGACTGTCATCCTGTCTGGTTGTATGAACTGACTGTCATCCTGTCTGGTTGCATGAACTGACTGTCCTCCTGTCTGGTTGCATGAACTGTGTGTCATCCTGTCTGGTTGCATGAACTGTGTGTCATCCTGTCTTGTTGTATGAACTGACTTTAATCCTGTCTGGTTGTATGAACTGACTGTCATCCTGTCTGGTTGTATGAACTGACTGTCATCCTGTCTGGTTGTATGAACTGACTGTCATCCTGTCTGGTTGTATGAACTGACTGTCATCCTGTCTGGTTGTATGAACTGACTGTCATCCTGTCTGGTTGTATGAACTGACTGTCATCCTGTCTGGTTGTATGAACTGACTGTCATCCTGTCTGGTTGTATGAACTGACTGTCATCCTGTCTGGTTGTATGAACTGACTGTCATCCTGTCTGGTTGTATGAACTGACTGTCATCCTGTCTGGTTGTATGAACTGAATGTCATCCTGTCTGGTTGCATGAACTGTGTGTCATCCTGTCTGGTTGCATGAACTGTGTGTCATCCTGTCTTGTTGTATGAACTGACTTTAATCCTGTCTGGTTGTATGAACTGACTGTCATCCTGTCTGGTTGTATGAACTGACTGTCATCCTGTCTGGTTGTATGAACTGACTGTCATCCTGTCTGGTTGTATGAACTGACTGTCATCCTGTCTGGTTGTATGAACTGACTGTCATCCTGTCTGGTTGTATGAACTGACTGTCATCCTGTCTGGTTGTATGAACTGACTGTCATCCTGTCTGGTTGTATGAACTGACTGTCATCCTGTCTGGTTGTATGAACTGACTGTCATCCTGTCTGGTTGTATGAACTGACTGTCATCCTGTCTGGTTGTATGAACTGACTGTCATCCTGTCTGGTTGTATGAACTGTGTGTCTGTTTTGTCTTGTCCTGCTGATATCCCTCACCATCTCACACTGGCTGTGGAATTCCATAATAATCACCATCAATCAATCAATAACTATCTTATCATTAGCTAGGCTATATTTCCCTGAAGTCAATCACAACAACATCACTGTCTAGTCAAGTGTACATTATCAATAATGATGTGTATTGTATAGACATACCATAGAAAGAAGCAGGCTCCTGTAACCAGTTAGAATCAGACTGTTGTCAGGCTCCTGTAACCAGTTAGAATCAGACTGTTGTCAGGCTCCTGTAACCAGTTAGAATCAGACTGTTGTCAGGCTCCTGTAACCAGTTAGAATCAGACTGTTGTCAGGCTCCTGTAACCAGTTAGAATCAGACTGTTGTCAGGCTCCTGTAACCAGTTAGAATCAGACTGTTGTCAGGCTCCTGTAACCAGTTAGAATCAGACTGTTGTCAGGCTCCTGTAACCAGTTAGAATCAGACTGTTGTCAGGTTCCTGTAACCAGTTAGAATCAGACTGTTGTCAGGCTCCTCCTGTAACCAGTTAGAATCAGACTGTTGTCAGGCTCCTGTAACCAGTTAGAATCAGACTGTTGTCAGGCTCCTGTAACCAGTTAGAATCAGACTGTTGTCAGGCTCCTGTAACCAGTTAGAATCAGACTGTTGTCAGGCTCCTGTAACCAGTTAGAATCAGACTGTTGTCAGGCTCCTGTAACCAGTTAGAATCAGACTGTTGTCAGGCTCCTGTAACCAGTTAGAATCAGACTGTTGTCAGGCTCCTGTAACCAGTTAGAATCAGACTGTTGTCAGGCTCCTGTAACCAGTTAGAATCAGACTGTTGTCAGGCTCCTGTAACCAGTTAGAATCAGACTGTTGTCAGGCTCCTGTAACCAGTTAGAATCAGACTGTTGTCAGGCTCCTGTAACCAGTTAGAATCAGACTGTTGTCAGGCTCCTGTAACCAGTTAGAATCAGACTGTTGTCAGCCTCCTGTAACCAGTTAGAATCAGACTGTTGTCAGGCTCCTGTAACCAGTTAGAATCAGACTGTTGTCAGGCTCCTGTAACCAGTTAGAATCAGACTGTTGTCAGGCTCCTGTAACCAGTTAGAATCAGACTGTTGTCAGGCTCCTGTAACCAGTTAGAATCAGACTGTTGTCAGGTTCCTGTAACCAGTTAGAATCAGACTGTTGTCAGGCTCTTGTAACCAGTTAGAATCAGACTGTTGTCAGGCTCCTGTAACCAGTTAGAATCAGACTGTTGTCAGGCTCCTGTAACCAGTTAGAATCAGACTGTTGTCAGGCTCCTGTAACCAGTTAGAATCAGACTGTTGTCAGGCTCCTGTAACCAGTTAGAATCAGACTGTTGTCAGGCTCCTGTAACCAGTTAGAATCAGACTGTTGTCAGGCTCCTGTAACCAGTTAGAATCAGACTGTTGTCAGGCTCCTGTAACCAGTTAGAATCAGACTGTTGTCAGGCTCCTGTAACCAGTTAGAATCAGACTGTTGTCAGCCTCCTGTAACCAGTTAGAATCAGACTGTTGTCAGGCTCCTGTAACCAGTTAGAATCAGACTGTTGTCAGGCTCCTGTAACCAGTTAGAATCAGACTGTTGTCAGGCTCCTGTAACCAGTTAGAATCAGACTGTTGTCAGGCTCCTCCTGTAACCAGTTAGAATCAGACTGTTGTCAGGCTCCTCCTGTAACCAGTTAGAATCAGACTGTTGTCAGGCTCCTCCTGTAACCAGTTAGAATCAGACTGTTGTCAGGCTCCTGTAACCAGTTAGAATCAGACTGTTGTCAGGCTCCTGTAACCAGTTAGAATCAGACTGTTGTCAGGCTCCTGTAACCAGTTAGAATCAGACTGTTGTCAGGCTCCTGTAACCAGTTAGAATCAGACTGTGTCAGTCCTGTAACCAGTTAGAATCAGACTGTTGTCAGGTTCCTGTAACCAGTTAGAATCAGACTGTTGTCAGGCTCCTCCTGTAACCAGTTAGAATCAGACTGTTGTCAGGCTCCTCCTGTAACCAGTTAGAATCAGACTGTTGTCAGCCTCCTGTAACCAGTTAGAATCAGACTGTTGTCAGGCTCCTGTAACCAGTTAGAATCAGACTGTTGTCAGGCTCCTGTAACCAGTTAGAATCAGACTGTTGTCAGGCTCCTGTAACCAGTTAGAATCAGACTGTTGTCAGGCTCCTGTAACCAGTTAGAATCAGACTGTTGTCAGGCTCCTCCTGTAACCAGTTAGAATCAGACTGTTGTCAGGCTCCTCCTGTAACCAGTTAGAATCAGACTGTTGTCAGGCTCCTCCTGTAACCAGTTAGAATCAGACTGTTGTCAGGCTCCTCCTGTAACCAGTTAGAATCAGACTGTTGTCAGGCTCCTGTAACCAGTTAGAATCAGACTGTTGTCAGGCTCCTGTAACCAGTTAGAATCAGACTGTTGTCAGGCTCCTGTAACCAGTTAGAATCAGACTGTTGTCAGGCTCCTGTAACCAGTTAGAATCAGACTGTTGTCAGGCTCCTGTAACCAGTTAGAATCAGACTGTTGTCAGGCTCCTGTAACCAGTTAGAATCAGACTGTTGTCAGGCTCCTGTAACCAGTTAGAATCAGACTGTTGTCAGGCTCCTGTAACCAGTTAGAATCAGACTGTTGTCAGGCTCCTGTAACCAGTTAGAATCAGACTGTTGTCAGGCTCCTGTAACCAGTTAGAATCAGACTGTTGTCAGGCTCCTGTAACCAGTTAGAATCAGACTGTTGTCAGGCTCCTGTAACCAGTTAGAATCAGACTGTTGTCAGGCTCCTGTAACCAGTTAGAATCAGACTGTTGTCAGGCTCCTGTAACCAGTTAGAATCAGACTGTTGTCAGGCTCCTCCTGTAACCAGTTAGAATCAGACTGTTGTCAGGCTCCTCCTGTAACCAGTTAGAATCAGACTGTTGTCAGGCTCCTCCTGTAACCAGTTAGAATCAGACTGTTGTCAGGCTCCTGTAACCAGTTAGAATCAGACTGTTGTCAGGCTCCTGTAACCAGTTAGAATCAGACTGTTGTCAGGCTCCTGTAACCAGTTAGAATCAGACTGTTGTCAGGCTCCTGTAACCAGTTAGAATCAGACTGTTGTCAGGCTCCTGTAACCAGTTAGAATCAGACTGTTGTCAGGCTCCTGTAACCAGTTAGAATCAGACTGTTGTCAGGCTCCTGTAACCAGTTAGAATCAGACTGTTGTCAGGCTCCTGTAACCAGTTAGAATCAGACTGTTGTCAGGCTCCTGTAACCAGTTAGAATCAGACTGTTGTCAGGCTCCTGTAACCAGTTAGAATCAGACTGTTGTCAGGTTCCTGTAACCAGTTAGAATCAGACTGTTGTCAGGCTCCTCCTGTAACCAGTTAGAATCAGACTGTTGTCAGGCTCCTGTAACCAGTTAGAATCAGACTGTTGTCAGGCTCCTGTAACCAGTTAGAATCAGACTGTTGTCAGGCTCCTGTAACCAGTTAGAATCAGACTGTTGTCAGGCTCCTGTAACCAGTTAGAATCAGACTGTTGTCAGGCTCCTGTAACCAGTTAGAATCAGACTGTTGTCAGGCTCCTGTAACCAGTTAGAATCAGACTGTTGTCAGGCTCCTGTAACCAGTTAGAATCAGACTGTTGTCAGGTGTCGTGGAAATTCTAATAAATAATGAGGAGAGACAAGGTCAATCACCAATCAGGATATTACTTTATTCAAAAAAATGTAATAAGGTAGCAAGTGAGGCTGGTCGACCCCAGCCGAGAGCTCTCCTATACCGAGGCTGGTCGACTCCACACTCTGAAGTGTGATGCTGAGAGCTCTGACATACAGTGGGGGAAAAAGTATTTAGTCAGCCACCAATTGTGCAAGTTCTCCCACTTAAAAAGATGAGAGAGGCCTGTAATTTTCATCATAGGTACACGTCAACTATGACAGACAAATTGAGGAAAAAAAATCCAGAAAATCACATTGTAGGATTTTTAATGAATTTATTTGCAAATTATGGTGGAAAATAAGTATTTGGTCACCTACAAACAAGCAAGATTTCTGGCTCTCACAGACCTGTAACTTCTTCTTTAAGAGGCTCCTCTGTCCTCCACTCGTTACCTGTATTAATGGCACCTGTTTGAAGTTGTTATCAGTATAAAAGACACCTGTCCACAACCTCAAACAGTCACACTCCAAACTCCACTATGGCCAAGACCAAAGAGCTGTGAAAGGACACCAGAAACAAAATTGTAGACCTGCACCAGGCTGGGAAGACTGCATCTGCAATAGGTAAGCAGCTTGGTTTGAAGAAATCAACTGTGGGAGCAATTATTAGGAAATGGAAGACATACAAGACCACTGATAATCTCCCTCGATCTGGGGCTCCACGCAAGATCTCACCCCGTGGGGTCAAAATGATCACAAGAATGGCGAGCAAAAATCCCAGAACCACATGGGGGGACCTAGTGAATGACCTGCAGAGAGCTGGGACCAAAGTAACAAAGCCTACCATCAGTAACACACTACGCCACCAGGGACTCAAATCCTGCAGTGCCAGACGTGTCCCCCTGCTTAAGCCAGTACATGTCCAGGCCCGTCTGAAGTTTGCTAGAGTGCATTTGGATGATCCAGAAGAGGATTGGGAGAATGTCATATGGTCAGATGAAACCAAAATAGAACATTTTGGTAAAAACTCAACTCGTCGTGTTTGGAGGACAAAGAATGCTGAGTTGCATCCAAAGAACACCATACCTACTGTGAAGCATGGGGGTGGAAACATCATGCTTTGTGGCTGTTTTTCTGCAAAGGGACCAGGACGACTGATCCGTGTAAAGGAAAGAATGAATGGGGCCATGTATCGTGAGATTTTGAGTGAAAACCTCCTTCCATCAGCAAGGGCATTGAAGATCAAACGTGGCTGGGTCTTTCAGCATGACAATGATCCCAAACACACCGCCCGGGCAACGAAGGAGTGGCTTCGTAAGAAGTATTTCAAGGTCCTGGAGTGGCCTAGCCAGTCTCCAGATCTCAACCCCATAGAAAATCTTTGGAGGGAGTTGAAAGTCCGTGTTGCCCAGCGACAGCCCCAAAACATCACTGCTCTAGAGGAGATCTGCATGGAGGAATGGGCCAAAATACCAGCAACAGTGTGTGAAAACCTTGTGAAGACTTACAGAAAACGTTTGACCTGTGTCATTGCCAACAAAGGGTATATAACAAAGTATTGAGAAACCTTTGTTATTGACCAAATACTTATTTTCCACCATAATTTGCAAATAAATTCATAAAAAATCCTACAATGTGATTTTCTGGATTTTTTTTCCTCATTTTGTCTGTCATAGTTGACGTGTACCTATGATGAAAATTACAGGCCTCTCTCATCTTTTTAAGTGGGAGAACTTGCACAATTGGTGGCTGACTAAATACTTTTTTTCCACACTGTACAGACAATATAAATATATTTTAAAGCAAAGATACACCCTCTCAGTCTACAAGACAAACAGCAGATGTGTGGAATGAGTCAAAAGGTTAGGATTTGTATGAAATAAATGAATAATTCTGCTATGAAGACTGTTCTCATTGTATGGAAACCAGGGTTTGGCCCCCAAGACGACGTTCTTATCAACATGATCCATACCCGAGCCATCTCTCTCCCTGGTACCTTACATTACACAAACACCAACTCGTTCTATGGAATGCATGCTGTCGGATCTTTTTGACTGACAGCTGTTCTGAACTTGAGCACCACAGGACCAGAAGTTGCCCCCAATCCCTCCAGCTAATTGGGCAACTTATGCACATTTTTGTTGTTGTCTGAGTGAGGGAAACGCTGTAAATGAAGAGAACTCGATGCATTTTGAAAGATGAGATGTTGAGGATTGTAATAAATACCGCTTTGATGTCATAAAATCAAGCCAAACACCCGTGAGTCAAAACGTGCACTTCACATTTTCACATCATACAACTCATGTCATATACAATGTCAACATTTATGATCACTATGTTTAATGCACAGTTACATTCTATGTGCACCAAAATTACGGGACAGACTGATTACGGTACTGTCCAGCACCTCCCCCAGGGACAGACTGATTACTGTCCAGCACCTCCCCTAGAGACAGACTGATTACTGTCCAGCACCTCCCCTAGAGACAGACTGATTACTGTCCAGCACCTCCCCTAGGGACAGACTGATTACTGTCCAGCACCTCCCCTAGGGACAGACTGATTACTGTCCAGCACCTCCCCTAGGGACAGACTGATTACTGTCCAGCACCTCCCCTAGGGACAGACTGATTACTGTCCAGCACCTCCCCTAGAGACAGACTGATTACTGTCCAGCACCTCCCCTAGGGACAGACTGATTACTGTCCAGCACCTCCCCTAGGGACAGACTGATTACTGTCCAGCACCTCTTCTAGGGACAGACTGATTACTGTCCAGCACCTCCCCTAGGGACAGACTGATTACTGTCCAGCACCTCGCCTAGGGACAGACTGATTACTGTCCAGCACCTCCCCTAGGGACAGACTGATTACTGTCCAGCACCTCCCCTAGGGACAGACTGATTACTGTCCAGCACCTCCCCTAGGGACAGACTGATTACTGTCCAGCACCTCCCCTAGGGACAGACTGATTACTGTCCAGCACCTCCCCTAGGGACAGACTGATTACTGTCCAGCACCTCCCCTAGAGACAGACTGATTACTGTCCAGCACCTCCCCTAGGGACAGACTGATTACTGTCCAGCACCTCCCCTAGGGACAGACTGATTACTGTCCAGCACCTCCCCTAGGGACAGACTGATTACTGTCCAGCACCTCCCCTAGAGACAGACTGATTACTGTCCAGCACCTCCCCTAGAGACAGACTGATTACTGTCCAGCACCTCCCCTAGGGACAGACTGATTACTGTCCAGCACCTCCCCTAGGGACAGACTGATTACTGTCCAGCACCTCCCCTAGAGACAGACTGATTACTGTCCAGCACCTCCCCTAGGGACAGACTGATTACTGTCCAGCACCTCCTCTCCTCTGTAACTGTCCACCATACATCACTTCACCATCCTCCACTGGTCAAAAGAAGGGCACCATATAAGGAACAGGATGCTTCTCCCCCTACAGAGTGGTCAATGGGTGCGTTGCAGGGATTTCTGGGTACCAGACAACAGACAGACAGCAGTGTCTTGACTTGGTTCCTGTAAAAACTATTAAAGTACTGCAGCAATGATCACAATGGCCTCATACGGAGAGCACGACCCCAACGACCCAGTCAGAACCCATCAGGCCTTATATGACCCAGTCAGAACCCATCAGGCCTCCCTCCTCTCATGGCATGCCTGAGTAAATGGCCTCATACAGAGAGCACGACCCCATCGACCCAGTCAGAACCCATCAGGCCTTATATGACCCAGTCAGAACCCATCAGGCCTCCCTCCTCTCATGGCATGCCTGAGTAAATGGCCTCCCTTGGCTTTGGCTATTGTAGAGATGTCATCCCTGGAGTCCATATGGATGAGACAACCCCCGTCTCTCTGTCTATGAGTTAAGACAACCCCTGTCTCTCTGTCTATGAGTTAAGACAACCCCTGTCTCTCTGTCTATGAGTTAAGACAACCCCTGTCTCTCTGTCTATGACCTAAGACAAACCCCGTCTCTCTGTCTATGACCTAAGACAACCCCCGTCTCTCTGTCTATGACCTAAGACAATCCCCGTCTCTCTGTCTATGACCTAAGACAATCCCCGTCTCTCTGTCTATGAGCTAAGACAACCCCTGTCTCTCTGTCTATGAGTTAAGACAACCCCTGTCTCTCTGTCTATGAGTTAAGACAACCCCTGTCTCTCTGTCTATGAGTTAAGACAACCCCTGTCTCTCTGTCTATGAGCTAAGACAACCCCTGTCTCTCTGTCTATGAGCTAAGACAACCCCTGTCTATCTGTCTATGACCTAAGGTCCAGAAGACATTCCTGAGGCTGAAGCCCGTAGCCATAAATTAGTCCTCTTCATTTCTTTGGCACCAATGTAATATTTCTGAATGAGGGCAGAGGCACAAAGCAGCCCCAAATCCAGCAGCTCTATCTTCTCCTCTCTCCAGGCCTCTATTCCTCTGTACCCAAATCCAGCAGCTCTATCTTCTCCTCTCTCCAGGCCTCTATTCTTCTGTACCCAAATCCAGCAGCTCTATCTTCTCCTCTCTCCAGGCCTCTATTCTTCTGTACCCAAATCCAGCAGCTCTATCTTCTCCTCTCTCCAGGCCTCTATTCTTCTGTAACTCAGTGCAGGGGTGGGACAGCACTCTGTGGCTCTCCTCTCCTCACAGCCAAGCTAAAGTGTCAACAAATTGCCACTTCTCATCATAAATTTGATTTGAAATTCAATTACAAATGATTAACGTTTTCCAAAAAAGAGGAATGTGGCGAGAAGGAGAGCTTGGCTTCCAGCAGAACCATTAAAATAATTCACACCGCTGGGTTTTGCAACATGACAAGTTTGGTTTGGCCATAGGCTGAGGGGCTGAGAGACCTTTAGCAGGAGCAGAGAGAAACACTCACACACACACACACTCTCCCTCTCACTCACACAGGGCCGTGTTGATGTTATGATTCAAACACTGTGGGGACGGCTGGGCCGAGATGGGAGGACGACTGCAAGACAGCGCTCTAAGCTGGAACATCCAACCAACCAAAACAACCCTGGTATAAATTCCATAACAGACCAAAACAACCCTGGTATAAATTCCATAACCTTAACGCCCCGAGCAGCGGGCACTTCACTGGAGCTGGAAACCTGAGAGAGAGAGAGAGAGAGAGAGAGACAGAGAGAGAGAGAGAGAGAGAGAGAGAGAGAGAGAGATAGACAGAGAGAGAGAGAGAGACACAGAGAGAGAGAGAGAGAGAGAGACACAGAGAGAGAGAGAGAGAGAGAGACACAGAGAGAGAGAGACACAGAGAGAGAGAGAGAGAGAGAGAGAGAGAGAGAGAGAGAGAGAGAGAGAGAAAACTCCTAGAGGCCAGGGGTGGCAAGGCAACACTCACATAGTGCCCAAAGACAAAGTACCATCTCTCTCTCGCTCTCTCATTACAGTGCGCCTAGTACAGGGTTCCCCAACTGGTGGCCCGCGGGTGATTTTATTTGCCCCCCCCCCCCCCCCCCCCCCCCCAAGTATTGAGGAACTAAAAAAATATATATTATTAATAAAAAAATATATATATTATTTTTTATTGTTGGACATAGACTGTAGAAGCACCAGCCAATCAGCTCCAAGTGATGTTAATTTTATAAATGTGTTCCAAAGTATTCCCACACATAATAGAGAGATGCTGTATATGCGATCGTATGCAAACGTAAGCAAGGTTTGAAATGATTATGTTTTAGTCTAATATTATATCTGCTTGGGCTTCTTGCAGTCTACAAATTCTTTGTAATTGTGTTCCGGCCCCCTCACCATCCGCTCAAGACAAGATCGGCCCACGGCTGAATCTAGCTGACGATCCCTGGTCTAGTACATGTTTTCAAAATACTTTGCACTGTTGAGTATATGTTTACCTAGCAAGAATACACATTTTACATTTAAACATTTACTGCAACAGAATCTTAGAGGAGACAAAATGATGGTTAGGCAAGTTAGCCAACATACTGCATCTGGCCTGGCAGGCAGGCTGCAGAGAATGGTTAGGCAGGCAGGCTGCAGAGAATGGTTAGGCAGGCAGGCTGCAGAGAATGGTTAGGCAGGCAGGCTGCAGAGAATGGTTAGGCAGGCAGGCTGCAGAGAATGGTTAGGCAGGCAGGCTGCAGAGAATGGTTAGGCAGGCAGGCTGCAGAGAATGGTTAGGCAGGCAGGCTGCAGAGAATGGTTAGGCAGGCAGGCCAACGTTCTCTGATGTAGCTGCAGAAGGTTTCTTTAAAAAACACCTCTACGGACAAATAAACGGCTCTTATTTTGACAGGCAGGAAGCTGAACACACAAAGGCCTCTTGGCGGACGCTTGA
>LR778256.1:26295108-26327608 GCA_902810595.1 Coregonus sp. 'balchen'
GCTCATCTGCGTGCTCGTCGTCCTCACCGGGGTCTTGACCTGACTGCAGTAAGTCGTCGTAACCGACTTCAGTGAGCAAATGCTCACCTTCGATGGCCACTGGCACGCTGGAGAAGTGTGCTCTTCACAGATGAATCCCGGTTTCAACTGTACCGGGCAGATGGCAGACAGCGTTGTATGGCGTTGTGTGGGAGAGCAGTTTGTGAACAGAGTGCCCCATGGTGGCGGTGGGGTTATGGTATGGACAAGTATAAGCTATGGACAACAAACATAATTGCATTTTATCGATGGCAATTTGAATGCACAGAGATACCGTGACGAGATCCTGAGGCCCCATTGTTGTGCCATTCATCCACCACCATCCCCTCATGTTTCAGCATCATAATGCACGGCCCCAAGACGCAAGGATCTGTACACAATCCCTGGAAGCTGAAAATGTCCCAGTTCTTCCATGGCCTGCATACTCACCAGACTGTCACCCATTGAGCATGTTTGGGATGCTCTGGATCAACGTGTACGACAGCATGTTCCAGTTCCCACAATCAACAGCCTGATCCACTCTATGCGAAGGAGATGTTGCACCGCATGAGGCAAATGGTCACACCAGATACTGACTGGATTTCTGATCCATGCCCCACTTTTCTTTTTCTTTTTACACGGTACCTGTGACCAACAGATGCATATCTGTATTCCCAGTCATGTGAAATCCATAGATTAGGGCCCAATTTATTTATTTCAATTGACTGATGTGCTTATATGACCTGTAACTCATTAAAATCTTTTAAATTGTTGCACAGTTGCGTTTATATTTTCGTTCAGTGTAGATAAAACACATCAGGGTATTACAGTTACGTCAACCTGATGTTGTGAGGGTTTCAGAAGGGCTTTACAGAGAGGTCAGAGGTCAGTCAGGACCATATGGAAACCTGGGGGAATAAACCAGTATTAAACTGGTGTTCCATTGCATCTGTCACCACGCAACAATAAGTGTGCTCTCCCCTCAGCCAACACTGTACGCCCTACTGCTGCATGCCTGGGCATTGCCTGCCACTGATATCTACAGGCCTCCTTTACCCACATGAGATTGTAGACAATTCATCATTTCATATTGCCGTGCACTGGTTTAAGCATGTCAGCATACATGTCGTGACACATTGACCAACCTAAAAGCAAGTCCGAATGGAAGAAACTGACACAGAACATAACGTGACGCTGGATTTAAGGTCTATGAGTTGAGCAAAAAAAATTACGTCGGATTTACATGTAGGTTGGAAGTTGAGCAATTTCAATTGAGAATAACTTTCCGCTTATTTTATCGAATAGACAGCCCGTTTCATCCAACTTACCTTAAGATTTGCAAGGTATTTAACCGAATTTTTAAGACAGCAAACCATCTATAAACTCGGTACCTCAAGACTACCACCCGAGGGTCCTGTGAAGTCCTGTGACGTTGAAGCGCTCGAACCACCGCAGACCACAAGATGGCGCCAAATTACTGGACATTAAAATAAATGTGGAAGGTGAGTCATGTATGTGCCTCAAACATGAAGTACATGTAAAGAAATGTACAGCAAACACAGGACTAATGGTATGGTTTCTTTACATTTACATTTTAGTCATTTAGCAGACACTCTTATCCAGAGCGACTTACCCTTGAGTGCATACATTATTTTAATTTTTTCATACTTTTTTTCTTCATACGTCAATGTTTCTTTACAAATGTTAGTGGTGTGAAACTACTTTGAACAAAACGCAAAAAACTGTTAAAATGTGAGCTTCTACTAGAAAAGGGGGGGGGGGGGCCCTTCCAGGTCAATGGATGAACCAACCCACAGACGGTCCAGATGAGCTCAACCATGTTATGTTTGGCAACTTTTAATCTTTCATATTGATCAGCACTCATATGGAATACATATTCTTGGTAAATGGTCATTATAAAGCCGTAATTAGGGGCTGGTTTGTAGCAAATCTGTGGCACGGCCCAAATTCTCTCTCAACATTTCTGAACGTTTACTGATAACTGCTCGCATAATATCCACCGACAATTTCCCCCTCCTGCAAAACATTATGCAATCCAACTTGTGGTTCAGAGAATTAGTTCCATCATTCACGTCAAACTGCAGGCCAGATGTAACACAAATCAATTATTTGCCAAACAATGAAAAAAATGTCAACTCAAACAAATGGCTTTTCTATCATTCAAAATTTTATTCTCCCGCACGAAGTGAAAACAAGGTTATTTCCTTTTAGAAGAAGGTGTTTGGTCTCTTGGTGGTGAAGCGGGGTTTGTGCTGACGACGCAGGACCCTGTGGGGCAGCGGGAACTTGATCTTGGAGTCCTAAAGGAGGAGGACAAGAGATGTTTAGGCATGTTATTTCATCTGGGGAGGCAGAAGAAAATGCACGCCTGGTTCGGCGAGACGCTGGCTAGCGGAGCTGAACGCAAAACGCAAAGGAGCTCGGATGCAATAATTGAACAACAACGTTTTGAAACGTTAAAATGATTGCATCCGAGCTCCTAGCATTTCCATTAGGAAAACAGGGCTCACCTCGCCGCCGCCGCCATGCTAACACTAGCTGGGTTTATTTGAACAGCAGAAACCTACATAGCTACAATCATTTTAAAACCTCGTAGAAATATATACAACTAAGGGGGTTAGAGATTAGACAATGAATTTACAACACCAACATCATTTTACAGACTGTAGCATGACCATGTCTCCAGGTTCTAAACCGCCAGGTTTTAAGACTGGGAACATTAAAATCTGGAAGAGGAATCTGGTGTTTTGTCTGGCAGGTTTTTATCCGGAGCTGACCGATAGAGAGCCAGACCAGAGAGAGACCTGCGGTACATTATACTCAGTTCAACAGCAAGACACTGTGGTACATTATACTCAGTTAAACAGCAGCCTTGCTCAAGGGCACATCGACAGATATTTCACCTAGCCAGCTTGGGGGATTCAAACCAGCAACCTTTCCGTTACCACTCTTAACCGCCAGGCTACCCGCCCCGACAGTCTATTCATTATCAATTTGGTGAAACTTAAAATATCCCCACTGTGACTAAAACGACCGATGTTGGAAACTACTGTTGCATCGCTACGGTGCCTTTAGAAACTATTCACACCATTGACTTTTTGTTATGTTACAAAGTGGGATTCAAATGGATTTTTTTGTCAACAGTCTACACAGAATACTCTGTCAAAGTGGAAGAAAAATTCTAAACATTTGTTACAAAGAAATAAAACACTAATATATGTTGATTAGTTAAGTATTCAAACCCCTGAGTCGACTAGGTGAAAAATCTGTTGATGTGCCCTTGAGCAAGGCACTTAACCCTAATTGCTCCTGTAAATCGCTCTTACTGCTAAAAGGACTAAAATGTCAAATGTATTCAGGACAAAGTTAATTTCTTTGCCACATTTTTTCATTTTTTTTACTTTGGTGCCTTGTTGCAAACAGGATGCACATTTTTGAATATTTTTTATTCTGATACACCATCAAAAGTGTTATTAATAACTTCACCATTTGCAAAGGGATAGTCAATGTCTACCTTTTGTATTTATTTCTACCCATCTCCCAATATATTATTATTATCCACCAATAGGAGCCCTTCTTCGCCAGACATTAGAAAACCCCCCTGAGCTTTGTGGTTGAATCTGTGTTTGAAATTCACTGCTCGACTGGGGGACCATACAGGTAATTGTACGTGTGGAGTACAGAGATGAGGTAGTAATTCAACCCCATTACTCCACACAGTAAGTCCATGCAACTTATTATGTGACTAGTTAAGCAAAGTTGTACTCTTTAACATATTTATTAATTAGGCTTGCCATAAATAAAAAAGGGGTTGAATACTTACTGACTCAAGACATATCAGCTTTTCATTTTTAATTTGTAAAAAAATATCTAAAAACATAATCAATAAAGCACCAACAGTAATTGATATATGGTGTGTGTGTTGACTTACGTGGAACTGCTTGATGGCAGGTCTGCGGCATTTGTTGGCAGCGATCTCCTGGACCTTCATGATGTGGATGGAGTGAGCACGGGCACGATGGCGAGCACCCATGTCCCGATCTGGAGAACACGGGGGACAAACGTTAAAAAATAAACACAGCGCCGTGACAATGCCACCCAACTGCCCTCCTGGAAGACAGGCCAATGCCACCCAACTGGCCTCCTGGAAGACAGGCCAACGCCACCCAACTGGCCTCCTGGAAGACAGGCCAACGCCACCCAACTGCCCTCCTGGAAGACAGGCCAATGCCACCCAACTGCCCTCCTGGAAGACAGGCCAATGCCACCCAACTGCCCTCCTGGAAGACAGGCCAATGCCACCCAACTGCCCTCCTGGAAGACAGGCCAATGCCACCCAACTGCCCTCCTGGAAGACAGGCCAATGCCACCCAACTGCCCTCCTGGAAGACAGGCCAATGCCACCCAACTGCCCCTCCCGGAAGACAGGCCAATGCCACCCAAACTGCCCTCCCGGAAGACAGGCCAATGCCACCCAACTGCCCTCCCGGAATACGGCCCTGCCACCCAACTGCCCTCTGGAAGACAGGCCAATGCCACCCAACTGGCCTCCTGGAAGACAGGCCAATGCCACCCAACTGGCCTCCTGGACGACAGGCCAATGCCACCCAACTGCCCTCCCGGAAGACAGGCCAATGCCACCCAAACTGGCCTCCTGGAAGACAGGCCAATGCCACCCAACTGGCCTCCTGGAAGACAGGCCAATGCCACCCAACTGCCCTCCTGGAAGACAGGCCAAGTTACTATTTACCCTCAAGAAAGTTCTATCAGGACCTTTAAGGAGGGCAAATTAAGCAATGTCTCCTCTATTTTCCCCCCCGCCACTGAGCAAATTTCAGGTCTGCTGAGCTCACACTTGAACTTTGTGAAAAATCGTGCAACACAGGCATGCACCATGTTCTGGAAACAGGCATGCCACCCAATGGTCCTCTGTAGCAGGCTGTAGACGCAATCAGCCTCTGGTAAGAAGGAGATTTCAACTCCCCTGGACAAGTCCTTTCCTAAAATGTTTATGCAGGCACAAATGTAAGCGTTGTGCATAATAAGCAGTGTCACACTATTATTAAATCTACAAGCAGAAAATTTCAGGTTGCTTGTTTTCACACTTCAGAAAGGAGTGTGAAAATGTCATGTCTTAATGTCGCAGCATTTACAAATAATCATGTATCCCACCCGATTTTAAAGACAGACAATATAATTGGGATACGTAAGTCTGCGTTACTTAGACGGGAGGTACTAAAATGTCTAGCTTTGATGAGAGAACCTTCAATAAATGTATGAGCACAGGTCCATTATTGACAAGTGACAAGATTATACACTATTGGGATCAGCAGGTACATCAGGTTATTCAGCTAGACCCAGCCTCTGGGGAGAGTATCACACCTCCTGGATCAAGATCCCTGTTGCCTAAATTGTTTGCTGCGTCCCAATGCACATTGTGCTAGCTCAACGTTTACACCATTAACTCTACAGATCTACAGCAGATACAAGTTTACATTTTTTTTTTACTAACATCTATCATAAAGGAACCATCTAATAATGATCACAGATCTTAAAATGTCTGTCCAATGCATCAATGAGTTAATCCAGTGTACCACAGGCCTGAAAGACTGCATCAATGGGTTAATCCAGTGTACCACAGGCCCGAAAGACTGCATCAATGGGTTAATCCAGTGTACCACAGGCCCGAAAGACTGCATCAATGTGTTAATCCAGTGTACCACAGGCCTGGAAGCCGGTCAGACAGACTGCAGGACACGGGGCCACAGCGGGGCGTACTTACAGCACTGGGTGACGGCTGCAGAGGTGGTCAGGTCTCTGTATTCTCTGTACATGTTGTGGGTTCCACTACGGGAGTCGTAACGCAACCAGATGCCAAAGTTCTTCACCTTCAGAGGAGTCTTCTCGTGCACCTGAGACAAGAGGTGGGGGGGAAACAAGAGGTATCATTAGACAAGAAAGGTTCAACTTTACAGAATGAGACAACCTCCTGACTGACACCTACATGGTAAACAGGAAGTTGTCTAACTCTGTAAGGTTTAACCTGACTGACACCTAAATGGTAAACAGGAAGTTGTCTCATTCTGTAAGGTTTTAACGTGACTGACACCTACAGGCCAGTGGGATAAAGATGAAGTACATATAACAAATCGGTCCGGTACTAGCATTTTGTTACACTCGGTACCTCTGTCAAAATGGGTCTCGCGCGATTGAGCGGTTCAAGTCTATCAGCGCAGCCCCTTTACAGCGTGAAGAGCAAATGGATTTAACGCTGCACAGAAATTAACATTTGAATAATGCAACACGGCATGTAGAAAATGTTAACTGTTCGCAAAACAATGTCCATACAGGCTAGAACACTTTTCCAATACCGATCTCATCCATCTTTAATTGTAGGCTAACGCTCCTTGCTAGTTTACAGCTGAAGCAACACCAGTATACGACCCTGGTACTTTATGATAATACGCAAACCATAAAGCAAAATACGCTGATTTCAAAGCTGATTGTCATCAAAAACTCATTCACTTAGTCTCCCACAAAGTCTCCTTCGCCTCCAGTCTGGTTTTCACTAGATTCCACAGCCACAAAGTCTCACTCGCCTCCAGTCTGGTTTTCACTAGATTCCACAGCCACAAAGTCTCCTTCGCCTCCAGTCTGGTTTTCACTAGATGCCACAGCCACAAAGTCTCCTTCGCCTCCAGTCTGGTTTTCACTAGATTCCACAGCCACAAAGTCTCACTCGCCTCCAGTCTGGTTTTCACTAGATGCCACAGCCACAAAGTCTCCTTTGCCTCCAGTCTGGTTTTCACTAGATTCCACAGCCACAAAGTCTAACTCGCCTCCAGTCTGGTTTTCACTAGATTCCACAGCCACAAAGTCTCCCTCGCCTCCAGTCTGGTTTTCACTAGATTCCACAGCCACAAAGTCTAACTCGCCTCCAGTCTGGTTTTCACTAGATTCCACAGCCACAAAGTCTCACTCGCCTCCAGTCTGGTTTTCACTAGATTCCACAGCCACAAAGTCTCCCTCGCCTCCAGTCTGGTTTTCACTAGATTCCACAGCCACAAAGTCTCCCTCGCCTCCAGTCTGGTTTTCACTAGATTCCACAGCCACAAAGTCTCCCCTCGCCTCCAGTCTGGTTTTCACTAGATTCCACAGCCACAAAGTCTCCCCTCGCCTCCAGTCTGGTTTTCACTAGATTCCACAGCCACAAAGTCTCACTCGCCTCCAGTCTGGTTTTCACAGCCACATTATGCCTTGCAATGAAGTCATTACTTTCTTAAAGAGACAGGCACACGTATAAAAGAAGAGATTGCTTCTATGCAAATGTTGATCAGTACAATAAAACAATGCTCTCCTAGCAGTTGCCAATAAAATAAGTCCTAAATGGAAGGGATTGTTTGTCATCTGCAGCCCCATGAAATCAGCTAAAATAAGCTCAATAACTCAACGCATGCACAAACTCCTATTGAATAATATGCATTCACCTGTACTGTGAACAGACCTAGGCTACATTTTGATTTAATTAGTTTATCAATAGAGATTTACCTGTCGAATAAATGATTACCGTTATGTTATGTAGTTAGATTGGTAAAAACAAAGTCAGATTGATTGCATAATTGACTCATTAATGCATACATGGCTGTTCTAATGTGATAATATTGAAGATACCCAACGATTGACCACAGCAGCAGCGGAGCTCAGCCATCTGGATCCAAGTGCCATTCTGTGACTTTAGCTAATACGATTATCTTTATTAGTCGTATCGTTTTGGAATCGAGTATCGCGATGGTATGGAGTATCCTGAAACTAAACCTGGTATCGAAGTCAAAATTCTGGTATCATGACAAAACCAGTGTGCATGCATAGCATTTACTCACGTTTACCCTGAAAATGTCTAATTTTCCATTTCTACAGGTACAATGGGCCTACGGGAGAGTACCACCAGACAAACGATGCGGCGACTGATCTCCGTACAAATCTAATACCGGTCAGGATTATCAACAGTTCCTTTTCTCCTGTAATCTCTCTAATGGACAGGGTCTTTAAACTACTTTATGTCTGTGTGTGCAACAGTAATACTTGCTCCCAGACAGACCAGTGAGGTCATCGATTCCCTGAATATAATAGTTTATTTGCACGTAATGAAATCTCAGTAAATAGAAAATAAACACGTTAAAAGATATGCATCCAATACTATGAAACTTGGCCGCCCATGCGTTTCTCACATCCCCCGTGAGTGTGGCTGGTCCACCTGTCCCTAACTGTGCTACCCCCAGGCCATCCCACCCTGTCCTGTGCTACCCCCAGGTCCCATCGCCACCCTGTCCCTGTGCCATAGCCCATACCAGGCCCATCACATGAGCCATCCCATGTCCCTGTGCTAACCACCCACAGGCCCACACCCTGTCCTGTCTACCACCAGATATGCACCCCAACCTGCTGCCTGTGTCTACCCACCACCATGGCCACCCTGTCCCTGTGCTACCCACCAGGCCCATCCCACCCTGTCCCTGTCTACCCACCAGGCCCATCCCACTGTCCCTGTCTAACCAGGCCCATACCACTTCCTGCTACCCACAGGCCATCACTGCCCTTGCCCCACAGCCATACACCGCTGTCACCTGGCTCCCGATATTGTTACAAAACCTGTCCTGTGATGTAACTCAGTGACCATAATCCTACCGCTGTTCTATGTGTAACATTGAAATACCCAACGATTGACCACAGCACACGGAGCTCAGCCATCGGATCCAATCCATTCTGTGACTACCTAACTTACCTTTGTCGTATCTTCGGATCAGTATCGCGTGGTATGCAGCATATCCCTGAAACTAACCTGGTTCGACAGTGGGCACTGAATTCGACCATGACAAAACCATGTCTGCAACAGCATTACCATGTTACCCTGAATGTCTATTCCATTCCTACAGTACAATGGCCTACGGACAGTACCACCAGACAACGATGCCGTGACTGTCTCGAAAAACCTACCGGCAGGCCTATCAACAGTCCCATCCCACCAGGAATCTCCAATGACCCTTCCTGTCCTAGGCCAAACAGTGAGATCCACCCTGTCCAGTACGACCAGGGCCATCGATTCCCGTATACCAGCCATGCCCCCTCCACCAGTATGAGCCACCCCTGTCAGGCCATGTGGCCCACATGTACAGGCCATCCCACCAGTGAGCCCACCCTGTCCCTGTGAACATGCTACCTACCAGGCCCATCCCACCAGTGAGCCCACCCTGTCCCTGTGAACGTGCTACCCACCAGGCCGCAGTAGACCGTCTCTCCGTTGGCCTTCTTCATCTTCCTCAGCTGGGACACAAAGTACCAGAAGCGAGACTTGGCCACCACATGGTTAGGAGCGAAGATCCTCATGCGGTACAGAGGAGGGGTGGGGTTCTTAGCTGAGGGCAGGAGGCGCCCAACGACTTTGTACTCCCTAAGCTGTGAGGATGGAGCGGGGAGGGGGAGAAATGTGAGTAACATGCAATACAACTTCCATAGGACAATACAAGCTGGCCAAATATACCAGTTGTTAACTTTGACTATGAAGGATACTGGATAAGACAAATATATAGCGAATATGTATTAAAATGTTGAACCTTGGATTCACTTTCAACGGCACATCAGCATCAGAGAAAGGCGACAAGGTACATCATGTTGATTTTAGCACACCTGACAAGATCATACCCTTTATTTGATATGGCCTTTGGGTTAGGATGCATTGCAATTCATAAATCTAACTAGAAAAAAATTGGTAAAATAAATGTTAATACAATGCATGACATTTCCTACAGTCAACTGCAAGGATGTCGACATTACGTTTGCTTCATGTACCAGGACCAATCCCTTTCGCTAGGTAGCCAGCCAATCTTAGCCTGTTAACTTAGATATTTTACAGTTCTGAATGACACTAGTTACTTATAGCCAACTACATTTTACATTTTAGTCATTTAGCAGACGCTCTTATCCAGAACGACTTAGTTTTTTTTTTAATACTGGCCCCCCGTGGGAATCGAACCCACAACCCTGGCGTTGCAAACGCCTACTACTTTTAGATAACAAACCAGCTACTCGTTTCAGGATTGACAACAGGATGGCAGCGAACATGTTTCTGGAGAGGATAATTAGCTATGAGATGTGTATTTGTACTAGCTAACTGGCCAAGTTAGCCCGCTAGCGTTCGTGGCCTGTGCCCGGGCAGGTATATTGCAACTAGCTTACTAACGTTAGCAATTTAGGCTATTAGATACATGTTAGCTAGCACTTCACGGGCATTTCAACACACTTTGGGAAGACGTGTACAGAAGACAAATTGTTTTGAGAAAGGTGGCTGAATACATAGACGGGTAAATTTGTTTCGTTCACTGCTGCAACATATTTTTCCTAGCTAGCTGCACTGTTTCTCTTATCGGCCCACATGGTCCAAAATCGCAAACGTGGACGCCATGTTACCGCCGCGGAGACTTCGGTTTTATAAAAGCCGAAAAATCGAACTATTTATATCGACTTAGCGTGATGCGACTACATAAATCAAACGACTGTAACGGTATGTACTCAAATCTGTCGATATATCTGTCTTTCTGCGACTTAAAAACGTGTAATAAACAACTTTACATACTGTGCCGGACGCCTTCATGGTGTCTCTCGCTGACTGCGAACTGGGAAAGAGGAAGTAGTAGGGCGGAGACTTCCGCACGTCAACTACAAAAGGGGCGGGATCAAATCATTTTCACTCCTCTGATTGGCTCGCCATCAAACAGCTCTTTATTAAGCAGTAATAACATTTTTCGACATTTACATTTTCGTCTTTTATCCAGAGCGACTTACAAATTGGTGCATTCACCTTATGATAGCCAGTGGGACCAACCACTTTACAATATATATATTTAAAAAAATTAATAACCTAATTAAAAATCGTTTATTAACGTTTATTTATATTTTAGCTATGATTTTAGCAGTATCTTTGACATGGTCAACGACGGTCAATCTTTGGCTGTATCAGAGAGGAGGAGGAGTGCAACCACCTCATATCTAATCAATTAGATTTATCTAATCAATCTGTGAGAGTAGTCAAGTGTTCCCTTTCAAAGCATTTCTGGAATTGTTATCAGAAGAGGGATTCCCAAAATATATAGCTAGCCGCAGACTTGTCATGAAGAAAATTAAGGTTTTAACGTTTTATTGAAAAAATAAAATATTTTGTGGGAGAACTTCTTCCTGTGGTCGTGACCCAACGAAGATGTGACGTTCCCCATTTCCGTTTTAATCGACACGCTGTAAGAAATCGACTGAAAGAAACTCCTGCTCTGTACCCTTTCGCCGAGTTAAACAGCCAAACTAGAAGTGCTTTTCTGGAGAATTCCTGACCATTTGGGATGTACCGACGGACGGTGAGACGATGAGATAAAGTTAGCGATAAGGTGAGATATCATAAATATCGGTTTACTTCTGAATTTACTTTGCTGAACGGGCCTCGCAATGTGAGGGGCTGAAGCAAAAGCCTGCTGTTGATGCGCTAGGAAAAACAGTCGGCGTAGCTAGCTAATTTGATGTTGTGACGTGAGCCCTTTATCGAACTTATTCCCGAACTAAAGCCCCCTTTTTTGATAATACAAGTATAAAACCTGTATTTATCGTTGATACCTTGTTTAGTTAAGCGAAGCTAGCTAGCTATCCAGCTAACGTTATGCGACCGAGTCAGCACTCACTGTAGTGTCCCCCAACTTTTTGTGAGGAGTGGCTAGCCAGACACACAGATGTCCAGTCGGTATTTCGGTGCCACTGTCCAGCCGCTAGCGAGCTAACTAGCTAACGTTAGTCAATATTAGGGAAACAGGCAACTAGGTCAAAATAGCCTATTAGTCCTCGCAAGGCTGCCTGCCCCAGACGGCATCCCGCGTCCTCAGAGCATGTGCAGACCAGCTGGCTGGAGTGTTTACGGACATATTCAATCTCTCCCTATCCATACCCCTACTTGCTTCAAGATATCCACAATTGTTCCTGTACCCAAGAAAGCGAAAGTAACTGAACTAAATGACCAAAGCCCCATAGCACTCGCTTCTGTCATCATGAAGTGCTTTGAGAGTCTAGTTAAGGATCACGTCACCTCCACCATACCCCCTAGACCCACTGCAATTTGCATACCGCCCCAACAGATGACTCAATCGCTGTCACATGCACACTGCCCAATCCCATCTGGTCAAGATGAATACCTATGTGAGAATGCTGTTCCATCGACTGCAGCTCAGCTTTCAACACCATAGTGCCCTCCAAGCTCATCACTGAGCTCTGGGTCCTGGGTCTGAACCCCGCCGTGTGCAACTGGGTCCTGGACTTCCTGACGGGCCGCCCCCAGGTGGTAAAGGTAGGCAACAACACCTCCGCTACGCTGATCCTCAACATGGGGGGCCCCACAAGAGTGCGTGCTCAGCCCCCTCCTGTACTCCCTGTTCACCCATGACTGCGTGGTCATGCATGTCTCCAATTCAATCATCAAGTTTGCTGACGACACAACGGTGGTAGGCCTGATTACCAACAACGACAAGACAGCCTACAGGGAGGAGGTGAGGGCTCTGGCGGAGTGGTGCCAGGAAAATAACCTCTCCCTCAACGTCAACAAAACGAAGGAGCTGATCGTGGACTTCAGGAGACCGCAGAGAGAGCACGCCCCCATCCACATCGATGGGACCACAATGGAGAGGGTGAAAAGCTTCAAGTTCCTCAGCGTGCACATTTACATTTTAGTCATTTAGCAGACGCTCTTATCCAGAGTGACTTACAGTTAGTGAGTACATACATTTTTTATACCGGCCCCCCCCCCCCGTGTGAATCGAACCCACAACCCTGGCGTTGCAAAGCGCCATGCTCTACCAACTGAGCTACACGAAATCCATTCACACAGACCGTGTGGTGAAGAAGGTGCAACAGAGCCTCCTGAGCCTGGCCCACAAGACCATCACATACTTTTTACAGATGCACCATTGAGAGCATCCTGTCGGGCTGTATCACCGCCTGGTACGGCAACTGCACCGTCCGCAACCGCAGGGCTCTCCAGAAGGTGGTGCGGTCATCCCAACGCATCACCGCGAGCACACTCCCTGCCATCCAGGACATCTACAGCACCCGGTGTCACGGGAAAGGCCAAGAAGATCATCATGGACCTCAGCCACCCGAACCACGGCCTGTTCCACCCCTCTACCATCTAGAAGGCAGAGACAGTACATGTGCATCAAAGCTGGGACAGAGAGACTGAATAACAGCTTCTATCTCCAGGCCACCTGTTAGTCACCGCCCAGTACTCTGCCCTGAACTTTAGTCACTGTTACTAGCCACCTCCCACTCTACTCTGCACCTTAGAGACTGCTGCCCTATGTACATAGACATGGAACACTGGTCACTGTAATAATGTTTCCAGACTGTTTTACCCACTTTATATATGTATACTGTATTATAGTCAGGGCTCATCCTATATTTCTACTGCTGTCCACTTCATGTGTATATACTGTATTATAGTCACGGCTCATCCTATATAACTACTGCTGTACACCTGTGTTTATTATGTAGAGGGGAGAGGCCAGTTACAGGGTCTGTCTGGCCCTCCCATCAACACCTCTATGTTTGTGTTGACTCAGCGTTACTCTGTGTGTGTCAGACAAACAATATTAGCCACACACACACTGACACTCACAGTGCCATGCAGGTCACTACACTGCTGTGCTAGCTAGCTACTGTTGTTCACCTGTCCTGGGCATGCTGGTCAGCTGCCACTGAGTCAATGAAACAATCACACAAGTCCCGTGTAGCTCAGTTGGTAGAGCATGGCGCTTGCAACGCCAGGGTTGTGGGTTCGATTCCCATGGGGGGCCAGTATGGAAGAAGAAAAAATGTGTGCACTCACTAACTGTAAGTCGCTCTGGATAAGAGCGTCTGCTAAATGACAAAAAAAAAAAAAAAACTCAACAGCACCACTAGCTAAGAAGGGTACGCTAGCTCTATACTAAGAAGTGTACGCTAGCTCTATGCTAAGAAGTGTACGCTAGCTCTATGCTAAGAAGTGTACGCTAGCTCTATACTAAGAAGTGTACGCTAGCTCTATACTAAGACGTGTACGCTAGCTCTATGCTAAGACGTGTACGCTAGCTCTATGCTAAGAAGTGTACGCTAGCTCTATGCTAAGAAGTGTACGCTAGCTCTATGCTAAGAAGTGTACGCTAGCTCTATGCTAAGAAGTGTACGCTAGCTCTATGCTAAGAAGTGTACGCTAGCTCTATGCTAAGACGTGTACGCTAGCTCTATACTAAGAAGTGTACGCTAGCTCTATACTAAGAAGTGTACGCTAGCTCTATACTAAGAAGTGTACGCTAGCTCTATACTAAGAAGTGTACGCTAGCTCTATACTAAGAAGTGTACGCTAGCTCTATACTAAGAAGTGTACGCTAGCTCTATGCTAAGAAGTGTACGCTAGCTCTATACTAAGAAGTGTACGCTAGCTCTATACTAAGAAGTGTACGCTAGCTCTATGCTAAGAAGTGTACGCTAGCTCTATACTAAGAAGTGTACGCTAGCTCTATGCTAAGAAGTGTACGCTAGCTCTATACTAAGACGCTAGCTCTATGCTAAGAAGTGTACGCTAGCTCTATGCTAAGAAGTGTACGCTAGCTCTATGCTAAGAAGTGTACGCTAGCTCTATACTAAGAAGTGTACGCTAGCTCTATGCTAAGAAGTGTACGCTAGCTCTATGCTAAGAAGTGTACACTAGCTCTATAAAGTGTAAATGTTACAGTGGTTATGTAAGTTGTCCATTTTTCTTTAGCTATTTGGTTAACAGGTGTATGTGAATGCATTCCATAGATTACAATGGGTTTCAAATCTGGCAGATTTCCACATCATCATCCTTCATCCTTGTGTGTTGTTATTGTGTGTAACGTGTGTGTGTGTGTGTGTGTGTGTGTGAATCCATAACAGTATTCAGTAAATTATCTCGCAGACTTTCAAATATTATTATTATTAGAGATGGGGGGGGGGGGAATGTGTCGTTCCATATAGGGATATTATTTTTGACGATGTATCGTTTTGACAATATCGCAATATTATTTTTGCGTTAGTTGGCTATACCTGAACCAAACCTCCAGTATGTTTCCTCCATAGCTTGTTCTCTGTCTTCTTTTTAAATAGGGAGCCAATTTGTTTTCAGCACTTTTTATTTTATTTCCATGACTGATCAAAACTTGTTTTCTTGGGCCTCCCGAGTGCAGCGTTCTAAGGCGCTGCATCGCAGTGCTTGAGGCGTCACTACAGACCCGGGTTCGATCCCAGGCTGTGTCACAGCCGGCCATGACCGGGAGACCCATGATTTCCGTGTCCCATCGCGCTCTAGCGACTCCTTGTGGCGGGCCGGGCGCCTGCAAGCTGGCTTTGGTCGCCAGCTGGACGGTGTTTCCTCCGACACATTGGTGCGGCTGGCTTCCGGGTTAAGCGAGCAGTGTGTCAAGAAGCAGTGCGGCTTGGCAGGGTCGCCCCTCTCCTGAAATTGGGGAGAAAAAGGGGTAAAAGTACCAACAAATAATAATTAAAAAATAAATAAATAAAAACCGTATTTTCTCATGGCTCCTTCTTGTCGCTCTGCAGCAGACAGTGTTTTTCCTATTTTGTTGCATTACAACCTGTAATTTAAATGGATTTTTATTTAATGTAATGGACAAACACAAAATAAATTGGTGAATTGAAATGAAAAAAGTAACTTGTTTAAAAAAAATCGAGGTGATGGTCGTGGTGCGTGCATATGTATTCACCCCCTTTGCTATGAAGCCCCTAAATAAGATCTGGTGCAACCAATTACCTTCAGAAGTCACATAATTAGTTAAATAAATTCCACCTGTGTGCAATCTAAGTGTCACATGATCTCAGTATATATACACCTGTTCTGAAAGGCCCCAGAGTCTGCAACACCACTAAGCAAGGGGCACCAACAAGCAAGCGACACCATGAAGACCAAGGAGCTCTCCAAACAGGTCAGGGACAAAGTTGTGGAGAAGTACAGATCAGGGTTGGGTTCTAAAAAAATATCAGAAACTTTGATCAAGTTTTCAGTTTTTTTTTGTCTTATTTCTTGTTTGTTTCACAATGAAAAAATATTTTGCATCTTCAAAGTGGTAGGCATGTTGTGTAAATCAAATGATACAAACCCCCCAAAAACTATATTTTATTTCCAGGTTGTAAGGCAATAAAATAGGAAAAATGCCAAAGGGGGGGTGAATAATTTCGCAAGCCAGTGTATGGTGAGCAATATATTTGGAACATCAAATCGCAGTACATATAGAATCGCAATACATATAGAGTCGTGAGAATCGCAATACACATCGTATTGGCAACTAAGTATGGTGATAATATGGTATGGTGAGGTCCCTTGACGATTCCCAGCCCTAATTATTATTGTTGTTGTTGTTGTTATTGTAGATGTGCTTGGCCTGCTGGAGGGCAGCAGCAGCAGAAGACAGTGAAACTACGGAGGAGAGGAGTAGCAGCTCACCCCCTCATGGCCTGCTGGAGGGCAGCAGCAGCAGAAGACAGTGAATCTACAGCGGAGAGGAGTAGCAGCTCACCCTCTCATGGCCTGCCAGTAGCAGCAGACAGTGAAACTACGGAGGAGAGGAGTAGCAGCTCACCCTCTCATGGCCTGCCAGTAGCAGCAGACAGTGAAACTACGGAGGAGAGGAGTAGCAGCTCACCCCCTCATGGCCTGCCAGTAGCAGCAGACAGTGAATCTACAGCGGAGAGGAGTAGCAGCTCACCCCCTCATGGCCTGCCAGTAGCAGCAGACAGTGAAACTACGGAGGAGAGGAGTAGCAGCTCACCCTCTCATGGCCTGCCAGTAGCAGCAGCAGAAGACAGTGAAACTACGGAGGAGAGGAGTAGCAGCTCACCCTCTCATGGCCTGCCAGTCTGTCTCCATCATCAACATGGACGAGCAGGCCCTGCTGGGGCTCAACCCAAACGCAGACGCCTGCTATAGGCAGAAGGTAGGTCTCATTACACTGTGTGCAGACGCCTGCTATAGGCAGAAGGTAGGTCTCATTACACTGTGTGTGTGCAGTTCATTCATGTGCTCCTAGATGACAACTCTTGCGGATCCTAAACGCATTGGGTCCTGGAAATGATTCTTAGACTCATGTTTCTTTTTTTTTTTTTTTTTAAACCTTTATTTAACTAGGCAAGTCAGTTAAGAACAAATTCTTATTTACAATGACGGCCTACACCGGCCAAACCCGGACGACGCTGGGCCAATTGTGCGCCGCCCTATGGGACTCCCAATCACGGCCGGTTGTGATACAGCCTGGAATCGAACCAGGGGGTCTGTAGTGACGCCTCAAGCACTGAGATGCAGTGCCTTAGACCGCTGCGCCACTCCGGAGCCCATGTAGACTTGATCCAAACCCATTGGCTCCTGGAAATGATTCTCAGACCCATGTAGACTTGATCCAAACGCATTGGCTCCTGGAAATGATTCTCAGACCCATGTAGACTTGATCCAAACGCATTGGCTCCTGGAAATGATTCTCAGACCCATGCGGACTTGATCCAAACGCATTGGCTCCTGGAAATGATTCTCAGACCCATGTGGACTTGATCCTAAACGCATTGGCTCCTGGAAATGATTCTCAGACCCATGTGGACTTGATCCTAAACGCATTGGCTCCTGGAAATGATTCTCAGATCCATGTGGACTTGATCCTAAACGCATTGGCTCCAGGAAATGATTCTCAGACCCATGTGGACTTGATCCTAAACGCATTGGCTCCTGGAAATGATTCTCAGACCCATGTGGACTTGATCCTAAACGCATTGGCTCCTGGAAATGATTCAGAGCCATAGACTGGACTTGAAAGTAATCAACCTCGTTTAATCAGATCTGAAAGGTTCTTCTTGCTCTGTCTGAACCAGTGCTCTGTCACGTCACACTCTCCATCCATAGTATATGACAAGTTCTCTCTCCACATTTTAAGTTGTTGTAACTTGTGCTGTTTACAGAGACCAGTACCCCTCAGGACATCAGGGCGTGGGTTAGAGCGGTTCACTACGGACCTAGATCTCTATATACACAGTCATACAACAGCAATAGCTGAAGGCTATTAAATTGAAGGCAAAGGCTTCCAACCAGGGATCACCACGACTGCTGTTCTGTTGTGGAACACAAGGCTTCCAACCAGGGATCACCACGACTGCTGTTCTGCTGTGGAACACAAGGCTTCCAACCAGGGATCACCACGACTGCTGTTCTGCTGTGGAACACAAGGCTTCCAACCAGGGATCACCACGACTGCTGTTCTGCTGTGGAACACAAGGCTTCCAACCAGGGATCACCACGACTGCTGTTCTGCTGTGGAACACAAGGCTTCCAACCAGGGATCACCACGACTGCTGTTCTGTTGTGGAACACAAGGCTTCCAACCAGGGATCACCACGACTGCTGTTCTGCTGTGGAACACAAGGCTTCCAACCAGGGATCACCACGACTGCTGTTCTGCTGTGGAACACAAGGCTTCCAACCAGGGATCACCACGACTGCTGTTCTGTTGTGGAACACAAGGCTTCCACCCAGGGATCACCACGACTGCTGTTCTGTTGTGGAACACAAGGCTTCCAACCAGGGATCACCACGACTGCTGTTCTGCTGTGGAACACAAGGCTTCCAACCAGGGATCACCACGACTGCTGTTCTGCTGTGGAACACAAGGCTTCCAACCAGGGATCACCACGACTGCTGTTCTGCTGTGGAACACAAGGCTTCCAACCAGGGATCACCACGACTGCTGTTCTGTTGTGGAACACAAGGCTTCCAACCAGGGATCACCACGACTGCTGTTCTGCTGTGGAACACAAGGCTTCCAACCAGGGATCACCACGACTGCTGTTCTGCTGTGGAACACAAGGCTTCCAACCAGGGATCACCACGACTGCTGTTCTGCTGTGGAACACAAGGCTTCCAACCAGGGATCACCACGACTGCTGTTCTGTTGTGGAACACAAGGCTTCCAACCAGGGATCACCACGACTGCTGTTCTGTTGTGGAACACAAGGCTTCCAACCAGGGAACACCACGACTGCTGTTCTGCTGTGGAACACAAGGCTTCCAACCAGGGATCACCACGACTGCTGTTCTGCTGTGGAACACAAGGCTTCCAACCAGGGATCACCACGACTGCTGTTCTGCTGTCTTTTTTGGGATGCTTTTTCAGATGTACACCTGCACGTCAGAAATACTTGTCTAGATAAAAAAAATAATAATATTTATGTCCCAAATAAATACCCACACCAACTCTGTGTCCTTGAGGCAGACAGCCTGCCAACATAGTCACTGTCCGCTGTCAGCAGGAGGGGTTGTGTGGGTGGCTGCAGAATGTGGTAGATATGTGTCAGATTCAGAAGCTCTCTCTCTTTCTCTTTCTCCCTTTTCTAACTCTTGTTTCTCTCTCTCTCTCTCTCCCCCTCTCTCTCTCCCCCTCTCCTCAGGCGATGGTGTATTTTGAGCAGTTGAAGGAGTCCCAGGATGCCTGGGAGGTGTGTGCAGAGGCCCTGGCTAAAGGCATTTACAGGTGAGACTCACTAGTTGAGACGGTACAGTATCCTTCTAATCACACCTGGTAGGTTGAGTGTTCCATCACTGGTCGCACAGATTCCAACCTGTTCTCTCTTTGTTGGTCTCTCTCTGGACTCTGTTCTACTGCTTGGTCTCCCTGTTGGTCTCTCTCTGGACTCTGGTCTCGCTGTTGGTTTCTCTCTGGGCTCCCTGTTGGTTTCTCTCTGGTCTCCCTGTTGGTCTCTCTCTGGACTCTGGTCTCCCTGTTGGTCTCTCTGGACTCTGGTCTCCCTGTTGGTCTCTCTCTGGACTCTGGTCTCCCTGTTGGTCTCTCTGGACTCTGGTCTCCCTGTTGGTCTCTTTGTTGGTCTCCTTGTTGGTCTCTCTCTGGACTCTGGTCTCCCTGTTGGTCTCCCTGTTGGTTTCTCTCTGGACTCTGGTCTCTCTGTTGGTCTCCTTGTTGGTCTCTCTCTGGACTCTGGTGTCCCTGTTGGTCTCCCTGTTGGTCTCTCTGGACTCTGGTCTCTCTGTTGGTCTCCTTGTTGGTCTCTCTCTGGACTCTGGTGTCCCTGTTGGTCTCTCTGTTGGTCTCCCTGTTGGTTTCTCTCTGGACTCTGGTCTCCCTGTTGGTCTCTCTCTGGACACTGGTCTCCCTGTTGGTCTCTCTCTGGACTGGTCTCTCTGTTGGTCTCCTTGTTTGTCTCTCTCTGGACTCTGGTCTCCCTGTTGGTCTCTCTCTGGACTCTGGTCTCCCTGTTGGCCTCCCTGTAGGTCTCTCTCTGGACTCTGGTCTCCCTGTTGGCCTCCCTGTTGGCCTCCCTGTAGGTCTCTCTCTGGACTCTGGTCTCCCTGTTGGTCTCTCTCTGGACTGGTCTCTCTGTTGGTCTCCTTGTTTGTCTCTCTCTGGACTCTGGTCTCCCTGTTGGTCTCTCTCTGGACTCTGGTCTCCCTGTTGGCCTCCCTGTAGGTCTCTCTCTGGACTCTGGTCTCCCTGTTGGTCTCTTTGTTGGTCTCTCTCTGGACTCTGGTCTCCCTGTAGGTCTCTCTCTGGACTCTGGTCTCCCTGTTGGTCTCTTTGTTGGTCTCTTTGTTGGTCTGTCTCTGGACTCTGGTCTCCCTGTAGGTCTCTCTCTGGACTCTGGTCTCCCTGTTGGTCTCCCTGTTGGTTTCTCTCTGGTCTCTCTGTTGGTCTCCTTGTTGGTCTCTCTCTGGACTCTGGTCTCTCTGTTGGTCTCCTTGTTGGTCTCTCTCTGGACTCTGGGCTCCCTGTTGGTTTCTCTCTGGGCTCCCTGTTGGTTTCTCTCTGGACTGGTCTCTCTCTGGACTGGTCTCTCTGTTGGTCTCCTTGTTGGTCTCTCTCTGGACTCTGGGCTCCCTGTTGGTTTCTCTCTGGGCTCCCTGTTGGTTTCTCTCTGGACTCTGGTCTCCCTGTTGGTCTCTCTCTGGACTGGTCTCTCTCTGGACTGGTCTCTCTGTTGATCTCCTTGTTTGTCTCTCTCTGGACTCTGGTCTCCCTGTTGGCCTCCCTGTAGGTCTCTCTCTGGACTCTGGTCTCCCTGTTGGCCTCCCTGTAGGTCTCTCTCTGGACTCTGGTCTCCCTGTTGGTCTCTCTCTGGACTGGTCTCTCTGTTGGTCTCCTTGTTTGTCTCTCTCTGGACTCTGGTCTCCCTGTTGGTCTCTCTCTGGACTCTGGTCTCCCTGTTGGTCTCCCTGTTGGCCTCCCTGTAGGTCTCTCTCTGGACTCTGGTCTCCCTGTTGGTCTCCCTGTTGGCCTCCCTGTAGGTCTCTCTCTGGACTCTGGTCTCCCTGTTGGTCTCTTTGTTGGTCTCTCTCTGGACTCTGGTCTCCCTGTTGGTCTCCCTGTAGGTCTCTCTCTGGACTCTGGTCTCCCTGTTGGTCTCTTTGTTGGTCTCTTTGTTGGTCTCTCTCTGGACTCTGGTCTCCCTGTTGGTCTCCCTGTAGGTCTCTCTCTGGACTCTGGTCTCCCTGTTGGTCTCCCTGTTGGTTTCTCTCTGGTCTCTCTGTTGGTCTCCCTGTTGGTCTCTCTCTGGACTCTGGTCTCTCTGTTGGTCTCTCTCTGGACTCTGGGCTCCCTGTTGGTTTCTCTCTGGGCTCCCTGTTGGTTTCTCTCTGGACTCTGGTCTCCCTGTTGGTCTCTCTCTGGACTGGTCTCTCTCTGGACTGGTCTCTCTGTTGATCTCCTTGTTTGTCTCTCTCTGGACTCTGGTCTCCCTGTTGGTTTCTCTCTGGACTCTGGTCTCCCTGTTGGCCTCCCTGTTGGTCTCTCTCTGGACTCTGGTCTCCCTGTTGGTCTCTCTCTGGACTCTGGTATCCCTGTTGGTCTCCCTGTTGGCCTCCCTGTTGGTCTCTCTCTGGACTCTGGTCTCCCTGTTGGTCTCCCTGTTGGTCTCTCTCTGGACTCTGGCCTCCCTGTTGGATGTATTGTAATAACTGTGTTTATCCCTCTCTCAGTGACGACCATGTGAAGTTCTTCTGTTTCCAAGTCCTGGAGCACCAGATCAAGTACAGGTGAGAGGGGAGGGGAGGAGAGGTGGGGAGAGGAGAGGAGAGGAGAGGAGAGGGGAGGGGAGGGGCAGTACCTCTGCCAGCTGTCATCCTGCCTCTGGTCTGGTAGATAATGGATTAGCTGTCATCCTGCCTCTGGTCCTGTCTGGTAGATAATGGATTAGCTGTCATCCTGCCTCTGGTCCTGTCTGGTAGATAATGGATTAGCTGTCATCCTGCCTCTGGTCCTGTCTGGTAGATAATGGATTAGCTGTCATCCTGCCTCTGGTCCTGTCTGGTAGATAATGGATTAGCTGTCATCCTGCCTCTGGTCTGGTAGATAATGGATTAGCTGTCATCCTGCCTCTGGTCTGGTAGATAATGGATTAGCTGTCATCCTGCCTCTGGTCCTGTCTGGTAGATAATGGATCAGCTGTCATCCTGCGTCTGGTCTGGTAGATAATGGATTAGCTGTCATCCTGCCTCTGGTCTGGTAGATAATGGATTAGCTGTCATCCTGCCTCTGGTCCGGTCTGGTAGATAATGGATCAGCTGTCATCCTGCCTCTGGTCTGGTAGATAATGGATTAGCTGTCATCCTGCCTCTGGTCTGGTAGATAATGGATTAGCTGTCATCCTGCCTCTGGTCTGGTAGATAATGGATTAGCTGTCATCCTGCCTCTGGTCTGGTAGATAATGGATTAGCTGTCATCCTGCCTCTGGTCCGGTCTGGTAGATAATGGATCAGCTGTCATCCTGCCTCTGGTCTGGTAGATAATGGATCAGCTGTCATCCTGCCTCTGGTCTGGTAGATAATGGATCAGCTGTCATCCTGCCTCTGGTCCTGTCTGGTAGATAATGGATCAGCTGTCATCCTGCCTCTGGTCCTGTCTGGTAGATAATGGATTAGCTGTCATCCTGCCTCTGGTCTGGTAGATAATGGATTAGCTGTCATCCTGCCTCTGGTCCTGTCTGGTAGATAATGGATTAGCTGTCATCCTGCCTCTGGTCTGGTAGATAATGGATTAGCTGTCATCCTGCCTCTGGTCTGGTAGATAATGGATCAGCTGTCATCCTGCCTCTGGTCCTGTCTGGTAGATAATGGATTAGCTGTCATCCTGCCTCTGGTCTGGTAGATAATGGATCAGCTGTCATCCTGCCTCTGGTCTGGTAGATAATGAATCAGATGTCATCCTGCCTCTGGTCTGGTAGATAATGGATCAGCTGTCATCCTGCCTCTGGTCTGGTAGATAATGGATTAGCTGTCATCCTGCCTCTGGTCTGGTAGATAATGGATTAGCTGTCATCCTGCCTCTGGTCTGGTAGATAATGGATTAGCTGTCATCCTGCCTCTGGTCTGGTAGATAATGGATTAGCTGTCATCCTGCCTCTGGTCTGGTAGATAATGGATCAGCTGTCATCCTGCCTCTGGTCTGGTAGATAATGGATTAGCTGTCATCCTGCCTCTGGTCTGGTAGATAATGGATTAGCTGTCATCCTGCCTCTGGTCTGGTAGATAATGGATTAGCTGTCATCCTGCCTCTGGTCTGGTAGATAATGGATTAGCTGTCATCCTGCCTCTGGTCTGGTAGATAATGGATCAGCTGTCATCCTGCCTCTGGTCTGGTAGATAATGGATTAGCTGTCATCCTGCCTCTGGTCTGGTAGATAATGGATTAGCTGTCATCCTGCCTCTGGTCTGGTAGATAATGGATTAGCTGTCATCCTGCCTCTGGTCCGGTCTGGTAGATAATGGATTAGCTGTCATCCTGCCTCTGGTCCGGTCTGGTAGATAATGGATTAGCTGTCATCCTGCCTCTGGTCTGGTAGATAATGGATTAGCTGTCATCCTGCCTCTGGTCTGGTAGATAATGGATTAGCTGTCATCCTGCCTCTGGTCTGGTAGATAATGGATCAGGAAGGAGGTGATGATAGGTTGACTGTTCCTCCAATCCCATTGGCTCCAGATGACAGATAATGCTGTAACTTTGCTCATGCCTTTCTTACTGAAATCTGAATGAAACCATATATATCTGTCTCTCAGCAGGATTCCTCTATGAATGAGTCTGAAACCATGTATATCTGTCTCTCAGCAGGATTCCTCTATGAATGAGTCTGAAACCATGTATATCTGTCTCTCAGCAGGATTCCTCTATGAATGAGTCTGAAACCATGTATATCTGTCTCTCAGCAGGATTCCTCTATGAATGAGTCTGAAACCATGTATATCTGTCTCTCAGCAGGATTCCTCTATGAATGAGTCTGAAACCGTGTATATCTGTCTCTCAGCAGGATTCCTCTATGAATGAGTCTGAGACCATGTATATCTGTCTCTCAGCAGGATTCCTCTATGAATGAGTCTGAGACCATGTATATCTGTCTCTCAGCAGGATTCCTCTATGAATGAGTCTGAAACCATGTATATCTGTCTCTCAGCAGGATTCCTCTATGAATGAGTCTGAGACCATGTATATCTGTCTCTCAGCAGGATTCCTCTATGAATGAGTCTGAAACCATGTATATCTGTCTCTCAGCAGGATTCCTCTATGAATGAGTCTGAGACCATGTATATCTGTCTCTCAGCAGGATTCCTCTATGAATGAGTCTGAAACCATGTATATCTGTCTCTCAGCAGGATTCCTCTATGAATGAGTCTGAGACCATGTATATCTGTCTCTCAGCAGGATTCCTCTATGAATGAGTCTGAGACCATGTATATCTGTCTCTCAGCAGGATTCCTCTATGAATGAGTCTGAAACCATGTATATCTGTCTCTCAGCAGGATTCCTCTATGAATGAGTCTGAGACCATGTATATCTGTCTCTCAGCAGGATTCCTCTATGAATGAGTCTGAAACCATGTATATCTGTCTCTCAGCAGGATTCCTCTATGAATGAGTCTGAAACCATGTATATCTGTCTCTCAGCAGGATTCCTCTATGAATGAGTCTGAAACCATGTATATCTGTCTCTCAGCAGGATTCCTCTATGAATGAGTCTGAAACCGTGTATATCTGTCTCTCAGCAGGATTCCTCTATGAATGAGTCTGAAACGTGTATATCTGTCTCTCAGCAGGATTCCTCTATGAATGAGTCTGAGACCATGTATATCTGTCTCTCAGCAGGATTCCTCTATGAATGAGTCTGAAACCGTGTATATCTGTCTCTCAGCAGGATTCCTCTATGAATGAGTCTGAAACCGTGTATATCTGTCTCTCAGCAGGATTCCTCTATGAATGAGTCTGAAACCGTGTATATCTGTCTCTCAGCAGGATTCCTCTATGAATGAGTCTGAAACCGTGTATATCTGTCTCTCAGTAGGATTCCTCTATGAATGAGTCTGAAACCATGTATATCTGTCTCTCAGCAGGATTCCTCTATGAATGAGTCTGAAACCATGTATATCTGTCTCTCAGCAGGATTCCTCTATGAATGAGTCTGAAACCGTGTATATCTGTCTCTCAGCAGGATTCCTCTATGAATGAGTCTGAAACCATGTATATCTGTCTCTCAGCAGGATTCCTCTATGAATGAGTCTGAGACCATGTATATCTGTCTCTCAGCAGGATTCCTCTATGAATGAGTCTGAAACCGTGTATATCTGTCTCTCAGCAGGATTCCTCTATGAATGAGTCTGAGACCATGTATATCTGTCTCTCAGCAGGATTCCTCTATGAATGAGTCTGAAACCATGTATATCTGTCTCTCAGCAGGATTCCTCTATGAATGAGTCTGAAACCATGTATATCTGTCTCTCAGCAGGATTCCTCTATGAATGAGTCTGAGACCATGTATATCTGTCTCTCAGCAGGATTCCTCTATGAATGAGTCTGAGACCATGTATATCTGTCTCTCAGCAGGATTCCTCTATGAATGAGTCTGAAAGTGACATTGTGTTTGTTCTGTGTTCTGTCCCAGACATGGATGTCTCAGTGCTGCCCAGCAACAGCTGATTAGAGAAACCCTGATGAAATGGCTGCAGTGTCAGGTGGGGCTCTGCTTCTCCGCCTGGAACTTAGTCAACTTGTCACATCAACATATCACATTTCATCACCACCACCCCACAATCTATTACTTGCGCTTTCGTTGGTTACACATTTTTATTCACTCATGAAGTTGGCTCTCTTCCACACCTGAGTTAAAAAATTGTAATAGAAAATAATTGTAATTTAATTAATTTCAATAAACTGTCCTCCTCTTCCTCCTTCCTCTTCCCCTCCTTTTTCCTTCCTCCTTCCTCTTCCTCCTTCCTCTTCTTCCTTCTTCCTCCTCCTCCTCTTCTTCCTCCTCCTTCCCCTCCTCCTCGCCTTCTACTTCCCCTCCTCCTTCCTCTTCTTCCTTCCTCCTCCTCCTTCCTTCTCCTTCCTCTTCTTCCTTCCTCCTTCCTCTTCCCCCCTCCTTCCTCTTCCTCCTCTCCAGTTAATGAACTCCCAGCCAGAGAAGCCGTTCATCCGTAACAAGGCAGCCCAGGTGTTTGCTCTGACCTTCGTGATGGAGTTCCTGACCCACTGGCCCAAGTTCTTCTATGATATCCTGTCTCTAGTGGGTCTGAACCCACACGGGGTTGACGTCTACCTCAGAACACTGATGGCTATCGACGCTGAGGTGGTGGACAGAGATATCCTGCACTCACCTGAGGTAAGGGGACACTGAGGTGGTAGATAGAGAGATACTTACCCCCCCATTGAGGGAGCAGGTCATCCCCAGCGTCTAACTCCCCCCTCCTCTCTGTCCCCCTCCTCCTCTCTGTCCCCCTCCTCCTCTCTGTCCCCCTCCTCCTCTCTGTCCCCCTCCTCCTCTCTGTCCCCTCTCCTCTGTCCCCCTCCTTCCTCTCTGTCCCCCTCTAGGAGGTGCGTAGGAACACCTTAATAAAGGATGGAATGAGGGAGCAGGTCATCCCCAGCCTGGTTGAGTCCTGGTACCAGATCCTCGGGGCTTATCAGCAGTCTCACCCTGAGATCACCTGTCAGTGTCTGGAGGTGGTAGGGGCATACGTCTCCTGGATAGACCTCAACCTCATCGCCAACGACAGGTACGTCTGTCTGTCTGTGGTCAGTCTGTCTGTCTGTGGTCTGTCTGTCTGTAGTCTGTCTGTGGTCAGTCTGTCTGTCTGTCTGTGGTCAGTCTGTCTGTGGTCAGTCTGTCTGTCTGTGGTCTGTCTGGTCTGTCTGTGGTCTGTCTGGTCTGTCTGTGGTCTGTCTGTGGTCTGTCTGTGGTCTGTCTGTCTGTCTGTGGTCTGTGTCTGTCTGTCTGTCTGTGGTCAGTCTGTCTGTGGTCTGTCTGTGGTCTGTCAGTGTCTGGAGGTGGTAGGGGCGTCTCCTGGATAGACCTCAACCTCACCACCAAACAACAGGTACGTCTATTAGACTCACTGGGCTTGTACCTGGATCGATCTGCCTTTCACAAGGCGGTGTTAGCCCGCTGGGCTAAAGCCTAGGCATTAGCTTGGGAAGGAAATGCAAGTTTTCAGATCTCAGGCAAGAGCATGGTTCACCAAACCAACTACGTTAGACATTCAGCAGTGGGGCTGGGGAGGTTGTTTAGTCTGAGGACTGTGACGTTACTGACCTGTTCCTGTCCCTCCAGGTTTGTGAACCAGAGACTAGTTGAGATAACTGGTCCCAGATCACTAGTTGAGATAACTGGTCCCAGATCACTAGTTGAGATAACTGGTCCCAGATCACTAGTTGAGATAACTGGTCCCAGATCACTAGTTGAGATAACTGGTCCCAGATCACTAGTTGAGATAACTGGTCCCAGATCACTAGTTGAGATAACTGGTCCCAGATCACTAGTTGAGATAACTGGTCCCAGATCACTAGTTGAGATAACTGGTCCCAGATCACTAGTTGAGATAACTGGTCCCAGATCACTAGTTGAGATAACTGGTCCCAGATCACTAGTTGAGATAACTGGTCCCAGATCACTAGTTGAGATAACTGGTCCCAGATCACTAGTTGTCTGAAATGTCAGTCAGTGACCAGTGTGTCTAGTTGGGATGTTATTTATCACATGCCCCGAATACAACAGGCGCAGACATTACAGTGAAATGCTTACTGACAGCCCTTCACCAACAGTGCATTTATTTTTTTATAAAAAAGTAAAATAAAACAACAACAAAGTGTTGAGAAAAAAAGAGCAGAAGTAAAATAAAGTGACAGTAGGGAGGCTATATATACAGGGGGGTACCGGTGCAGAGTCAATGTGCGGGGGCACCGGCTAGTTGAGGTAGTTGAGGTAATATGTACATGTGGGTAGAGTTAAAGTGACTATGCATAAATAATTAACAGAGTAGCAGCAGCGTAAAAAGATGGGGTGGGGGGGGCAGTGCAAATAGTCCGGGTAGCCATGATTAGCTGTTCAGGAGTCTTATGGCTTGGGGGTAGAAGCTGTTCAGGAGTCTTATGGCTTGGGGGTAGAAGCTGTTCAGGAGTCTTATGGCTTGGGGGGTAGAAGCTGTTCAGGAGTCTTATGGCTTGGGGGGGTAGAAGCTGTTCAGGAGTCTTATGGCTTGGGGGTAGAAGCTGTTCAGCAGTCTAATGGCTTGGGGGTAGAAGCTGTTCAGGAGTCTTATGGCTTGGGGGTAGAAGCTGTTCAGCAGTCTAATGGCTTGGGGGTAGAAGCTGTTCAGGAGTCTAATGGCTTGGGGGTAGAAGCTGTTCAGGAGTCTTATGGCTTGGGGGTAGAAGCTGTTCAGGAGTCTTATGGCTTGGGGGTAGAAGCTGTTATTTTTTTAGAATCCACCATTTATTTTCATCCACTGGTGTTACTCAACCTATACAATAAAGTAATAACCATTTTGAATTCATCAAAGCACTTCCTTTCAATAAAGTCTTTAGACCTCTACTTGAAATTTTCCAGCTCAATCTAACTCGCTTGACCGTCTCTATTTTTTCCCGCTAACCAGAGCCATAAATGATTGTCCTTTGTCCTCAACTCAATTTTCACAGCTCTATCGCCATTCAAATGCCCAACAAAACATAATAGTTCAATGGAACCCTCTATTGGCTCTCCACTATTTATACATTACTTCTATAACCACTTTAGTTATGGTCCGATCACCCATTAAACCTTATCACATAACCTTATCACCTAATCAAACAACGGCACAACCTTAAACTCATATCGGCCGGCTGGTAGCCCAGTAACCAAGAGCACCGTGTCAGCAACCGAGAGGTCGCCGGCTCCAACTCCCGAGCCGACCAGGCGAAAAATCTGCCGATGTGTCCCCGAGCAAGGCACCCAACCCCCACTGCTCCTGCAAGTCGCTCCGGACCAGAGCGTCTGCCAAATGACAAAAAATGCAAATGTAAATATTCTCTACTTTCTCACTCATGACGTACGTCTACGTTTGGGTGAGAAAGTTAATACGTATATATCGTTGGAAATTTATAGGTACCTCTCAAATAATCGCTTCGTGGTGTTTTTAGCCAATTCTTAATCGACACAAATCATTTCTTCAAACATTTTACCCGTTGAACCAAAAAATAGACTGTCCTATCTCCGACACTGCCCTTTCCTTTCTTTACCCCTGCAGTCACGATGGTTATGACCTGTTCTGTTACAGTATTTACACGGGGCCTTAAACTCCCTTGCCAAATATTCCTCTTTGTTAAAGTTAAAGCACTTCCTCTCTCCTTCGCGCTTCCAAAATACCCTCGCTGTCTCTAGCCCCTCCCCTCGCTGTTTCTTCAAATCCGTTCCACAGTTTACATGCATCTGCTTAATCATAACTTATAACTTCTCCACGTCGAGATGCCCAATAAATCCATACCTCTTCTCCCAAATGGATCCATAAAACACATTTCTTCGATCTCTTCCTAACATATATCTTTCATCCCCCGTTAATTCTCGGACCTCTTTAGAATATTTATTTCCCATGGTGGAAAAATAAGAAATCCCCCCGTTTAGTAATAATTCAATCCAGAATTATTTTCCTAGGAGTTATTATTAAGTGAGTCTCTTGAGCCAATGTTATGATCTGCTTTTGTAATTAACCATTTAAATTATCTAACCCGTAACCCAGAGTTTTTTTTCCTTCTCCAGTTTCATGAAAGGGATCGGATAACCATTTTTTTTTCTCACGCGACTTATTTTAGCTCCTCCCTTGAAACAATTATCACGTATTTCGATGGATCATTAAGTCTCACATGTATACAACATTATACGATCATTTGCTAACACTATTTGTAACCTAGAGGTCGTAACTGCTCCAGTTACATGAAACAGAGTTAGAGCAAATCCCCAGTTGTTTATGCGACTTTTGACCTGTTTAATGTATCCATCGCACACAACGAAAATTATCCCCCTTCCTGTTTATATTGTATTTACATTTACATTTACATGTAAAGACTGTATCTCGTACAATCTCAATATTAACTAGATTATTTTGGTAATAGCTATTTACCTAGGGTCAATTACGGACCCCCCTTCCTTCCATCATAATAATTATTATTTCCTTTGAGATTTTGGTAATTGTTCTCTGCCCTTCACAAGAATTACTATTCTTATACAAGTTCAAATCATTTCACCAAAATCCATGAATAAAAATTACTGACCTTTTCCTTGCAGTTTGGATTTAAATGCTTTTTCAAACTCGTTAACGTCTTTATCATTCATAAGAGTAATCACCGGCCTGTTTATAACCTTAACGTCGAAGGCCAGGACTATTCTCCACGGATGCAATCACCCGCCCGTGCACGGGTTTCGGTGTCCTTAGAATGACAAAGACGTATTTAAGATCCGGCTCGAAGAACCACTTGTCATGAGAATTTATATCTCTAATTCAACCTAAGCTTGACTCAAGGCTCTGGTTTTAATAATAAATGATTCAAGGTCCACAACCACGAAGAATGATCTGTATTTTTATTCATGGAGAGCTCTGGCGCCAAAACCCATACCCTCCTGTTTTATACCCCTTGACACACAAAGGCACTTTGCTCCGCCCACCTTTAGGAGGCTTTTTTTAACCCGTTTTCTCAGTCCCCTTCACCCTGGAATGTTTAGTCCCGCCCCCCTCTGTTAGTGGGCTGCCACTACATTATAACTCTAACACCGTTCACACATTTATACTGTATTTGGGGTGAAATCCTTTAGTCATTATTCTTAAAATACAAATTAATCTAACAGGTAGAAGCTGCCTTTTGGACCTTTACAGTGACATGCTTGCTTTCAAACCTTTCCCAACGATGCTGAGTTACAAAAATAAAATGGGAACTAACACAAGGAATAAAATACACAAGAATGGAGCTATATACAGGAAGTACCAGATCACTGTGGAGCTATATACAGGAAGTACCAGATCACTGTGGAGCTATATACAGGAAGTACCAGATCACTGTGGAGCTATATACAGGAAGTACCAGATCAATGTGGAGCTATATACAGGAAGTACCAGATCACTGTGGAGCTATATACAGGAAGTACCAGATCACTGTGGAGCTATATACAGGAAGTACCAGATCAATGTGGAGCTATATACAGGAAGTACCAGATCAATGTGCAGCTATATACAGGGAGTACCAGATCAATGTGGAGCTATATACAGGAAGTACCAGATCAATGTGGAGCTATATACAGGGAGTACCAGATCAATGTGGAGCTATATACAGGGAGTACCAGATCAATGTGCAGCTATATACAGGAAGTACCAGATCAATGTGTAGCTATATACAGGGAGTACCAGTACCAGATCAATGTGGAGCTATATACAGGGAGTACCAGATCAATGTGGAGCTATATACAGGGAGTACCAGTACCAGATCAATGTGGAGCTATATACAGGGAGTACCAGATCAATGTGGAGCTATATACAGGAAGTACCAGATCAATGTGGAGCTATATACAGGGAGAACCAGTACCAGATCAATGTGGAGCTATATACAGGGAGTACCAGTACCAGATCAATGTGGAGCTACATACAGGGAGTACCAGTACCAGATCAATGTGGAGCTATATACAGGAAGTACCAGATCAATGTGGAGCTATATACAGGGAGTACCAGTACCAGATCAATGTGGAGCTATATACAGGAAGTACCAGATCAATGTGGAGCTATATACAGGGAGTATCAGTACCAGATCAATGTGGAGCTATATACAGGGAGTACCAGTACCAGATCAATGTGCAGCTATATACAGGGAGTACCAGTACCAGATCAATGTGGAGCTATATACAGGGAGTACCAGTACCAGATCAATGTGGAGCTATATACAGGAAGTACCAGTACCAGATCAATGTGGAGCTATATACAGGAAGTACCAGTACCAGATCAATGTGGAGCTATATACAGGGAGTACCAGTACCAGATCAATGTGCAGCTATATACAGGAAGTACCAGTACCAGATCAATGTGCAGAGGTAGATATGTA
>LR778256.1:26332608-26369708 GCA_902810595.1 Coregonus sp. 'balchen'
CATGATGTCAGCTGGTCCTTTTGTGGCAGGGCTGAAATGCAGTGGAAATGTTTTTTGGGGATTAAGTTCATTTTCATGGCAAAGAGGGACTTTGCAATTAATTACAATTCATCTGATCACTCTTCATAACATTCTGGAGTATATGCAAATTGCCATCATAAAAACTGAGGCAGCAGACTGTGAAAATTAATATTTGTGTCATTCTCAACTTTTTACTACTACTACTACTACTACTACTACTACTACTGCTACTATTACTACTATTACTACTACTACTACTACTACTATTACTACTGCTACTACTACTGCTACTATTACTACTATTACTACTGCTACTATTGCTACTACTGCTACTATTGCTACTACTACTACTACTGCTACTACTACTACTACTGCTACTACTACTGCTACTACTACTACTACTACTACTACTATTGCTACTATTACTACTGCTACTATTGCTACTACTGCTACTACTGCTACTATTGCTACTACTATTACTACTATTACTACTACTACTACTACTACTACTACTACTACTACTACTACTACTACTACTGCTACTACTACTGCTACTACTACTACTACTACTATTACTGCTACTGCTACTACTACTACTACTACTACTACTACTACTACTACTACTACTAGTCATCTCTCTATTTCTCCATGCCGCTTCCTACACAGACATAGCCCCGCCCCCTGTCACTCAAGGAGAGCATTTGTTGTTCCTCGATCACAACACACTTGCGTTTAGTCTCTGCATGGTCAATGCAGCACATGCAACAATGTTGATGACAATGATGCTGTTTCCACTTTGCTTCTTTAATATAAATCCACTTCTATAATTACACTATTAGTTTGTGTTTCTTACAGCTGCGAACACCTAGTTTGTCTTTTCATAGCAAGTTGGACCTAAATCTTGTTAGCTGCTAATCGCTAGCTAGCTAATAAATGTACTGAGTCAGACCAAACGTAGCTAGCTAATAAATGTACTGAGTCAGACCAAACGTAGCTAGCTAATAAATGTACTGAGTCAGACCAAACGTAGCTAGCTAATAAATGTACTGAGTCAGACCAAACGTAACTAGCTAATAAATGTACAGAGTCAGACCAAACGTAGCTAGCTAATAAATGTACAGAGTCAGACCAAACGTAGCTAGCTAATAAATGTACTGAGTCAGACCAAACGTAGCTAGCTAATAAATGTACTGAGTCAGACCAAACGTAGCTAGCTAATAAATGTACTGAGTCAGACCAAACGTAGCTAGCTAATAAATGTACTGAGTCAGACCAAACGTAGCTAGCTATACAGCCTGGTACCAGTTATGGTGTTGACCTAAATCAGCGTGTTGTTTGTGCAACAGTATCTTCTAAATCAAAGAGGAATACGCAAAGCATGAATATGTTACCAACATGAAGTGTCTAAGAGAGAACGTTCAGTGTAGCCAAAGTTGATTGGGTCCCCTAGGAAACACTTACCAACACTCTGGTTCCTACCCTGTCACAATAACTCCTCCCTGGCGTTTTCATTTGTTGTCATGTCAACACTGTATTCAAAATGGCCACTATTATATTCTAATTATAGAGTCAGAATAATCATTATATTTCCATGATTCCAACAGTTCACCCAAGGGTCATATGAGAATAGAATGAACATTTTGTACAAAGAAAGTTAAACACGATAAAAGTCATGAAATAGCGAAGTTGGGTTGAAACTCCTCTAAGGTGTCGTCCTTCTCCGTCGGCGCCGTCAAGATCAGTGGTAGTTGTTTTGACGGTTTCAGGTTCATGAACCGGAGACTAGATCAGATAATAATAATAATAATAATAATAATAATAATAATATTCCATTTAGTAGACGCTTTTATCCAAAGCGACTTAGTCATGTGCGCATACATTTTTACGTAGGGCTGGTCCCGGGGATCGAACCCACTACCCTGGCGTTACAAGCGCCGTGCTCTACCAGCTGAGCTACAGAGGACCACCAGATGACTGGTCCTGGACCGGTGTGTGTGTGTGACCAGCGTGTTCCTTCTCCCTCCAGGTTCGTCAACCTGCTGCTGAGCCAGATGTCTGTGCAGGACCTGAGAGAGGAGGCATGTGACTGTCTGTTTGAGATTGTTAACAAAGGCATGGACCCCACAGACAAGACCAAGCTGGTTGAATCCCTCTGCCAGGTCCTGCAGTCTGCCGGCTTCTTCAATGTGGAGGAGGTAGGTGTACACACATTTTATATAGTGCCTTCAGAAAGGATTCACACCCCTTCACCCTTTTTTCATATTTGGTGTTACAGCTTGAATTTCAAATGTTTTAAATTGAGATTTTGTGGCACTGATCCACACACAAAATCCACCCCAAAATGTCAAATTGGATGATTTTTAAAAAAAACAAAATTATACAAATTGATTCAAAATGAAAATGTCTTGAGTCAATAAGTATTCAACCCCTTTTATGGCAATCCTAAATAAGTTCAGGAGTAAAAATGTGTTTAACAAGTCACATAATAAGTTGCATGGACTCACTCTATGTGCAATAATAGTGTTTAACATGATTGTTTAATGACTACCTCATCTCTGTACCCACACATACAGTTATCTGTAATGACCCTCAGTCGAGCAGTGAATTTCAAACACAGATTCAACCACAAAGACCAGGGAGGTTTTCCAATGCCTCGCAAAGAAGGGCACCTATTGGTAGATGGGTAAAAAAAAAAGAAGGCAGACATTGAATATCCCTTTGAGCATGGTGAAGTTATTAATTACACTTTGGATGGAGTATCAATACACCCAGTCACTGCAAAGATACAGGCGTCCTTCCTAACTCAGTTGCCGGAGAGGAAGGAAACCGCTCAGGGATTTCATCATGAGGCCAATGGTGACTTTAAACCAGTTACTATCACAGTTGGCTGTGATAGGAGAAAATGGAGGATGGATCAAGGGCGGCAGGTAGCTTAGTGGTTAAGAGCGTTGTGCCAGTAACCGAAAGGTCGCTGGTTCTAATCCCCGAGCCGACTAGGTGAAAAATCTGTCGATGTGCCCTTGAGCAAGGCACTTAACCCTAATTGCTCCTGTAAGTCGCTCTGGATAAGAGCGTCTGCTAAATGACCAATTATTTTTATTTATTATTTATCAACAACATTGTAGTTACTCCACAATACTAACCTAAATGACAGAGTGAAAAGAAGGAAGTCTGTAAAGAATACAAATATTCCAAAACATGCATCCTGAATACAAAGTGTTATGTTTGGGGCAAATCCAACACATCACTGAGTACCACTCTTCATATTCTCACGCATGGTGGTGGCTGCATCATGTTATGTGTATGCTTGTCATCGTCAAGGACTGGGGAGATTTTCAGGATTTAAAAAAACCAAAACAATGGCGCTAAGCAGAGGAAAAATCCTAGAGGAAAACCTGGTCTGCTTTCCACCAGACACTGGGAGACGAATTCACCTTTCAGCAGGACAATAACCTAAAACACAAGGCCAAATCTACACTGGAGTTGCTTACCAAGAAGACAGTGAAAATTCCTGAGTGGCCTAGTTACAGTTTTGATTTAAATCTGCTTGAAAATCTATGGTAAGACTTGAAAATGGCTGACTAGCAATGATCAACAACCAACTTGACAGAGCTTGAAGAATTTAAAAAAGAATAATGGACAGATATTGTACAATCCAGATGTGCAAAGCTCTTAGAGACTTACCCAGAAAGACTCACATCTGTAATCGCTGCCAAAGGTGATTCTATCATGTATTGACTCAGGGGGTTGAGTAGTCAAGATACATTTTAGTGTTATATTTTTCATTAATATAAAAAATAAAATAAAAAATCTTCCACTTTGACATTAGAGTAGATTGTTGAAAATACAATTAAATCCATTTTAATCCCAATTTGCAACACAACAAAATGTGGAAAAAATCAAGGGGTGTGAATATTTTCTGAAGGCACTGTACACACACTCACACACACACGACGGACGCACCACACAACACACACACACACACACACACACACACACGACGGACGCACCACACAACACACACACACACTGCTCCAGTCCAACAAAAGGCCAAAGGGCCATTTCCTCTTCCTCCTCCTGACCTCCACTTCCTGAATGGATGTGAAAACTGTTTCCTGTTTTGTACCCGAAATGGTGCCCCAGTGTTTCCTATATAGTGACACTGTGTCCTGTCTTGGCTCCATCACCAGGAGGAGGACGTGGACTTCCTGGCTAAGTTCTCCAGACTGGTTAATGGGATGGGCCAATCTCTGGCGCTGAGCTGGACCAAACTGGCCAAGGGGGGCGACGTGAAAGACGCCACGGAGACGCTGCGCGCGCTCGAGGCCAAGGTTCCGCTGCTCCTCCAGCTGTTGGTCCACGAGGACGACGACATCTCGGCTAACGTCGTCGGGTTCTGCTACGACTACCTGCACATACTCAAACAGGTGAGAGCGGGTGCTATTTGCATGTCCATAGCTCCAGTGTTTACTTTGGGCAAGTCCCAAATGGCACCCTATTCTCTCTCTCTAGTGCACTACATTTTGACTAGAGCCCTATGGGAATATGGCACCCTAATCCCTATGGCACCTTATACCATCCAGGGTTCTGGGCAGAAGTTGTGCACTATGAAGGGAATAGTGTCGTTTGGGACACAGTGTTTTTGCCGGCATCAGAGTGGAAGGAGAGGGAGCCGCTCTAGACTGTTGAGGTATCTTTACCGGACAGGATGGAAACCATTTTTAAGAAATATAATCTCTAGAACGGGCGTGGACTTGGGAGTCGCCCCTCTGACCGCTGTCGTGTTGACAAGCAATCCTCAATGGGGTCAGCGTGGCAGGGTAACATGACGTAAACTTTGTGTTCATCTGCTTCATCTTCCTAAAGGGGTCAGAGTGGCAGGGTACCATGCGTCAGGTAGGGAGAGGAGGACAGGAGGCCGTTGAAGAGTACTGGGAATCCGACAAGGTGGAGAGAACTGTCCACGCTAACTAACCCAAGACCCAATCATTATCATTACCCCTGACTATTGGTTTACAGCTTGGGGGGGGGATGTTCCAGGAAGAACCATCAATGAATTAGCTCTGCTAACTGTCCGAAATATTGTAAAATAACTTCATATTTTCAAGAAATATAGACTTGAAATTAGCATGGTATAATTAACTTTACAACCAACAACACATTGAAGTTTAGCTTTCTAAATGATTCAGAAAATTAAGAGCGAGAGATCTGTATATGTATGAGTGTGACGGTTTATCAAAGTTAGCTGGCCAACCTATCCTGCTTTCTGGAACAACTTACTGCTTTGAATTGAAGGAATTATGGTTGTTTCATAATGAGAACATTCTGTTGTCTCTCTCCCTTCTAGTTCCCTCTGCTGACAGACCAACAGAAAACTAACGTTGAGGTGCGATTTCATCAAAAACTCTTTGGGCTGGTTTCCCAGACAGAGATTATGCCTTGTCCTGAACTAAAAAACGGAACATATTTTTTTATTCCAGGAATAGAATGAATCTGCTTCTGGGAAACCAACCACTAGCTTTTAAACCCTTTCCTAACGTTCCACCATCTTTCATCTTGTTACTAGACGTATCCAATATGTTGACTGCCCTCTCTGTTTCAACAGGCCATAATGTTGGCAGTCATGAAGAAACTGACTTATGATGAGGAGTACAACTTTGAGAATGAGGTAAAACTTTGTCTGAGTTTTAAATTGTGGGGAAGTTGAAGAGCATTCTCATTCTCAGTTTCTCTCTCTCTCTCTCTCTCGCTGTCTGTCCATCTCTCTCTCCCTTCTCCCCCTTCTCTCTCTCATCTCTCCCCCCTCTTTCTCTCTATCCATCTCTCGCTCTCCCCCCTTCTCTCTCTTTCCCTCTATCCATTCTCTCTCGCTCTCTGTCCATCTCTCTCTCTGTCCATCTCTCTCTCTGTCCATCTCTCTCTCTGTCCATCTCTCTCTCTATCCATCTCGCTCTCCCCCCCTTCTCTCTCTATCCATCTCTCTCTCCCCCCTCTTTCTCTCTCCCCCCACTTTCTCTCTCCCCCCTCTTCCTTTCTCTCCTTTCTGTGTTCTCTCTCTCTCTCAGGGGGAGGATGAAGCGATGTTTGTAGAGTACAGGAAACAGTTGAAGATGTTGTTGGATCGTCTGGCTCAGGTTTCCCCCGAACTGCTACTGGAAGCTGTGCGCAGGGTCTTCAACAGCACCATGCAGTAAGACTAACTTTACCCTCGAAAGAATGGCTCGAAAAGAAACTTGGCTGGACCCTAATGGCGCGTGCGTCTCTCTCTCTCTCAGGACGTGGCAGACGGCCCCCTTCATGGAGGTGGAGGTGGCCATCCGGCTGCTCTACATGCTGGGAGAGGCTCTGCCTGCGTCTCACGGCGCTCACTTCTCTGGCGACACGGCCAAGACCTCGGCCCTGCAGGATATGATGAGAACGGTGAGAGACAACCCAAGGGTCCAGTCCACTAACGACCCCCTAAACCCACAGGAAAGTGTTTTTTAATGTCTGACACCATGTATGTGTTCTCCTGTCCCCTCAGCTGGTCTCCTCTGGGCTCAGTGGGTACCAACACACCTCTGTGGCGCTGGAGTTCTTTGAGACGGTCGTTCGCTACGACAAGTTCTTCCTCGTGGAACCGCAGCACATTCCTAACGTCCTGGTGAGTAGTGCAGTCACCGAATCATCAATGAACTCTCTCTGTTTCGACCTTAACGCAGTGTCCTCCCAGTGTTGAGGAGAGTAGAGGGAGAGAGTGTACCCTTGGATACTTGGGAAGGAGGTTTGGTACCACCACAGTGTGTCTGTGTTCTGTAGATGGCCTTTCTGGACCATCGAGGTCTGAGACACAGCAGTCCAAAGGTCCGCAGCAGAGTGGCCTACCTCTTCTCACGATTCGTCAAGACACTGCAGTAAGTCCAGCTCTACCAGTCACTAAGCACACGTTAGATGGAGTCCCAACTGGCCCCCTATTCCCTGTATACTGCACTACTTTAGACCAGAGAATGGCACCCTATTCCCTATATAGTGCACTACTTTAGACCAGAGAATGGCACCCTATTCCCTATGTAGTGCACTACTTTAGACCAGAGAATGGTACCCTATTCCCTATATAGTGCACTACTTTAGACCAGAGAACGACACCCTATTCCCTATATAGTGCACTACTTTAGACCAGAGAATGGCACCCTATTCCCTATATAGTGCACTACTTTAGACCAGAGAATGGCACCCTATTCCCTATATAGTGCACTACTTTAGACCAGAGAATGGCACCCTATTCCCTATATAGTGCACTACTTTAGACCAGAGAATGGCACCCTATTCCCTATATAGTGCACTACTTTAGACCAGAGCTCTATGGGTCCTTGTTGTAGTGGATAGGCTGCCAGTTGGGACAGACCCAGTATTATCAACAGACCCTGGTTGTACCATGTCATGGAGGTCAACACCAGGTCATCATTGACCCCAACCCTGTTCTCTGTTGACAGTAATAGTTCAAGAAGGTTTCTTTGTGTTTGACCCCAACCCTGCTCTTTGTTGACAGTAAACACATGAACTCCTTCGTTGAAGACATCCTGACCAGGATACAGGACCTGCTGGAGCTAGCGCCTCCTGTGAGTTAACTCTCCCCTCGTATACATGACCCTCTACACATGACCCTGTACAGACCTGCTGGAGGTAGGTCCTCCTGTGAGTTACCTCTCCTCTCATATACATGACCCTCTACACATGACCCTGTACAGACCTGCTGGAGGTAGGTCCTCCTGTAAATTACCTCTCCTCTCATATACATGACCCTCTACACATGACCCTGTACAGACTTGCTGGAGGTAGGTCCTCCTGTAAATTACCTCTCCTCTCGTATACATGACCCTCTACACATGACCCTGTACAGACCTGCTGGAGGTAGGTCCTCCTGTGAGTTAACTCTCCTCTCATATACATGACCCTGTACAGACCTGCTGGAGGTAGGTCCTCCTGTGAGTTAACTCTCCTCTCATATACATGACCCTCTACACATGACCCTGTACAGACCTGCTGGAGGTAGGTCCTCCTGTGAGTTAACTCTCCTCTCATATACATGACCCTCTACACATGACCCTGTACAGACCTGCTGGAGGTAGGTCCTCCTGTAAGTTAACTCTCCTCTCATATACATGACCCTGTACAGACTTGCTGGAGGTAGGTCCTCCTGTGAGTTAACTCTCCTCTCATACACATGACCCTCTACACATGACCCTGTACAGACCTGCTGGAGGTAGGTCCTCCTGTAAGTTACATTAATTCATTTCCAGGCAGGCTACTGAGTTTTATTTCCTAACGTGTTTCACGCTGTGGTTGCCAGGTGAGCTCGCTCATTCCACCCACAATGCCACTCAGCCAGGCAGGTACAGCACCGTCTGATTAGGCGCCGCCAAGCGTCCCGTCGATATGCCGGGAAAATGTCAATTCCATCCTGCCTTTTTATGCGTATGGAACATTTCTGGGATCTTTTATTTCAGCTCATGAAACCTGGGACCAACACTTTACATGTTGCGTTTTTATATTGTTGTTCAGTATAGTTTAACCACCATTTTTTTTACCACTGGACCCAACCAACCGACACCATGTAAGGTGCAAAAAATGCGTCCGACTTTGACATTGTGGGTGAATCGGCCCTGAAGAGCCACATGAACGGGGAAAGACAACGCTGCGAACTGCGCTGGCGCCACTTCTACATCTTTTTCTCTGCAACAACCTCCAGAGCTTTTTTTTTGCCAATCGCCTTCCATTCTCGGGGGCGCCCGCAATATTCCGCTTTAACAAGCGGCAGCCGTGCTCCTGCCGTTCTGGTGGCCGTTCACGTGCCTGTTTTCCTCACACAGCCCACACCGACCGGCGACACTAACGCTGCCAGTCAGAAGCAAGACGCTGTTTCGTTGCTATTAAATAGTAGATTCCCAAATGCCCAATAAAAAGTCATTTAAGATGGAATTGTGTAGTAATGTGAATTGGAAATGTGTGTTCGCCAGTAGGCGTGTCCAAAACTCTGCTCATCACTACTCAAATTACATCATCAATCCTGATTTACCACTCCTGTATGTAGTCAATAAGTAGTGAAATATGTATTATTGAGGAGAACTTGTAAGTTAGTTTGGTTTTTTCATGAGTTTGTGGCGATATACTGCCATCTGGTGGCGATATACTATAATCTGGTGGCAATATACTGCCATCTGGTGGCGATATACTATAATCTGGTGGCGATATACTATAATCTGGTGGCGATATACTGCCATCTGGTGGCGATATACTATAATCTGGTGGCGATATACTGCCATCTGGTGGCGATATACTGCCATCTGGTGGCGATATACTGCCATCTGGTGGCGATATACTGCCATCTGGTGGCGATATACTGCCATCTGGTGGCGATATACTGCCATCTGGTGGCGATATACTATAATCTGGTGGCGATATACTGCCATCTGGTGGCGATATACTATAATCTGGTGGTAACTAGAAACAATTGCATATTAGGAACTATTACAAATTGATGGTCCTTGAAAATAAATATTACTGTTAGAGCATGGGGTTTGTGGGTTCGATACCCCGGGGGAAACCAGTATGAAAAAAAAAAAAATTATGTATGCACTCACTCTCTGGATAAGAGCCGTCTGCTAAATGACTGAAAATGTTAATGTCCACGACATAACATTTTATAACCACCCACGTCTTCCTTTCCCCTGCTGCCTGCAGCCACTTTTAATTCAAGTTATTGAAGTCGCCACCTGTTGCCATACCAAATAACTTCTTCTATAACCACAAGTAACATTTAACATGTTTTCCCCCCAAGAGAAACGTTTTCATACTTACCCGCTACAAGCTCTCGCCTCTCTGCTCTCTCTTCACACTGACCTACCTTACCCTCTGGACATCCCCTCCTACATACACTCTCTCTCTCTCCCTCTCTTCAAACTGACCTACCTAAACTCTGTAACATTACCCTCTACAGCTCCGCTCCCTCCCCTCTCCGTTCACTGGACCCTACCTTACCCTCTGTACATTACCCGCTAACAAGCTCTCCTCTCTCCTCTCTCCTCCTCTCAACTGACTACCTTACCCTCTGTACATTAACCCTCTACGCTCTCCTCTCTTCAACTGACCTACCTTAAAAAAAACCCTCTGTACATTACCCCCTCTACAGCTCTCTCTCTCGTCCCCCCCTCTCCTTCTCTCTTCACACATCCACTGACCTACCTTAAACCCTCTGTACATTAACCCTCCTACACTCTCCTCTCTCTCTCTCTCACTTGCTCTCCTTCACTGACCTACCTTACCATCTGTACATTACCCTCTCACAATACAACAAACAAAAGCTCTCTCTCCTCGTCTCTTCAACTGACCAACTACCTTTCACTTACTTACCCTCTGTACATTACCACTCTACAAGCTCTCCTCTCCCTCTCTCACTGACCTACCTACCCTCTGTCATTACACCCTCTACACAGCTCTCTCTCGTCTTCACCTGACCTACCTTACTCCTCTGTACAATTTACCCGCTAAATACAGCTCTCCTCTTCTCCTCCTTTCACTGACCTACTTACCCTCTGTACAATTACCCCTACAGCTCTCCTCCTCTCTCTCATCTCTGCACTGACCTACCCTTCCCCTCCGTACATTACCTCTATACACAGCACTCCTCCTCTCTCTTTCACTGGACCCTACATTACAACCCTCTGTACATTCCCTCTACAAAGCTCTCTCTCTTCTCTTACAAACTGACCTAACCTTACCACCCTCTGTACATTAACCCTCTACAGCTCTCGCTCCTCTTCACTGACGGGCTGTACGTTACCGCTCTGGGTGGATTACCCTCTAGGGGTAGGGCCTCTATCAGACCAAAGCTCCTCTCCCCTCTCACTACTGACCTTCCCTTACCCTCTGTACAATTACCCTCTACAGCTCTTCTCTCTCTTCATCAAACTGACTACCTTACCCTCTGTACCTTTACCCCTACAACAGCTCTCTCTCCTCCTCGCTCTTCATTCAACACTCTCTTCACTGACCTACCTTAACCCTCTGTACATTAACCCTCGACCAGCTCTCCCTCCTCCGCTTTCACACTGACCTAACCCTTAAAACAAAACCCTCTGGACCTTACCCCTCTACAAGCTTCTCTCTCCTCTTCAACTGAACCTACCTTAAAACCCTCTGTACATTTACCCTCTATACAGCTCTCGCTCTCTCCTCTTCACTGACCTACCTTACCCTCTGTACATTAAACCCTCCTACAGCTCTCTCTCTCACTGACCTACCTTAACCCGCTGGACATTTACCCCTCTATAATAAACATCTCTCTCTCATCATCTTCCACTGACCTACCTTACAACCCTCTGTAGTACATTTAACCTCCTCTACACAAAAACAAGCTCTCCTCTCTCTCTTCCCTTCCGACCTACCTTAAAAACCCTCTGTACATTACCCTCTACAAAAAAGCTCTCTCCTCTCTTCACTGACCTCCTACACCTCTGTAACATGGACCCTCTATAAACAAGCTCTCCTCTCTCTCTTCACTGACCTCACAATTACCCTCACAAAAAGCTCTCTCTCTCACTTCACTTGACCTCTTAACCCTCTACACAAAGCTCTCTCGTTCTCTTTAACTCTTCAACTGACCTCTTTACCCTCTTGTACTATTAACCCCTCTACAGCTCTCCTCTCCTCTTCCGACCTACATTAACCCTCTACACAAGCTCCTCTCTCCTCTTTTCACCTACTGACCCCTACTTTAAAAAAACCCTAAACACCCTCTGTACATTACCCTCTACAGCTCTCTTCTTTTCTCATGACCCTACTACCTTAACCCTCCCCTGTGTACCCCAGGAATAACGGTTCCCCCCCTCCCTCCCCGGGCGCTGCTGACCAGCGATGAACCAGCTTGTTTGTTTTGAGGAACGGCGGGTGTGTTGATCGTTCCACGGAGAGAGGTGGAGAGTCCTGCCGAAGGAAAGCCAGGCTTCTGATGAGATCACGGCTGAACCACCCCCGCTGGGACACCGACGCCCTTCCTTCTGCTAACTTAAACCTGGCAAACTGGCCTCGAGGGAGAGGAGAGAGGCAGGCGCCCGCACGGCAAAGACGTCTGCAGTCACTCTGGTTGGCCCTGTTCGCTAGGTAAATACCTAACCCAGGAGGAGAGGCCAGGCCCCGGCCCTGGCAGACTGTCCTCAGTCACGCTGGTTGGCTTCCTTTCGCTAGGTAAATTTACCAAACTAACCCAGGAGGAGAGGGCCAGGGTGCCCTGGCAGACTGTCTCAGCCACGCTGGTTTGGCTTCGCTATGTAATTTACACTTAAACCCAGGAGGAGAGGCGGGTGCCCTGGCAGAAGACTGTCCAGTCCACGCTGGGTCCGGCTTCGCTAGGTAAATTACACTACCCAGGAGGAGATAGCAGGGTGCCCTGGCAGACTGTCTCAGTCCAACGCTGTTGGCTTTCGCCTAAGTTAAATATTACACTAACCCAGGATGAGAGGCAGGGTGCCCTGGGCCGACTTGTCTCCAGTCAGTCACGCTGTTGGCTCCTTTCGCCCCGCTAGGTAATACCTAACCCAGGAGGAGAGGGCCAGGTGGCCCTGGCAGACTGTCCTCAGTCACGCTTTTGGCCTTTCGCTAGGGTAAATACACTAACCCAGGAGGAGAGCCAGGTTGGCCCTGGGCAGACTGTCTCAGTCCAAACGCTGGGGTCGCTTTCCGCTAGGTAAATACACGTAAACCCCAGGATGAGAGCAGGCCAGCCCTGGCCAGACTGTCTCAGTCACGCTGTTGGCTTCGCTAGGTTAAATACCTAACAACCCAGGAGAGAGGCAGGAAATACCGCCCCTGGCAGCTGTTCTCAAACTCATTCAACGCTGTTTGCCTTCGCGTAAGTAATACACTTAACCCAGGAGGAGAGGCCAGGCCCCGCCCTGGCAGACTGTCTCAGTCACGCTGGTTGGCTTCGCTAGGTAAATACAACTAAAAACCCAGGAGGAGAGGGCAGGGTTTGCCCTGGCAGACTGTCTCAGTCACGCTGTTGGCATTCGCTAGGTAAAATACACTAACCCAGGAGAGAGGGCAATGGTGCCCTGGCAGGACTGTCTCAGTCACGCTGTTGTCTTCGCTAAGGTAAATACAAAAACACTAACCCAACCCATAGAGTACTGTCTCAGTCACACGCTGTTGGCCTTTTGGGCCGGCCTTTGCTAGGTAAATACACACAACGACTAAAACCTCCAGAGGGAGGCAGGCCGCCCCCTGGCCGAACTGTCCTCAGTCACGCTGGTCGGCTTCGCTAGGTAAATCACAACCCAGGAGGAGAGGCACGGTGCCCTGGGCAGACTTTCCCATCAACGCCTTTGGCTTCGCTAGTAAATACACTAACACAGGAAGGAGAGCAGGGCCGGCCCTGGCAAAAGAGCTGTCCTCAGTCACGCTGGGGGTCGCTTTCGCTAGGTAATACACTAACCCAGAGGCGAGGCAGGGGGCCGCCCCTGGCAAACTGGTCTCAGTCAACGCTGTTGGCTTTCGCTAGGTAAAGACACTAACCCAGGAGGGAAGGCAGGCCGCCTGGCAGAACGTCCTTCAGTCACGCTGTTGGCTCCTCTTTCGCTAGGTAAATACAACTATAACCAGAGGAGAGGAGGGTGCCCTGCAGACTGTCTCAGTCACGCTGTTGTCTTTCGCTAGGTAAATAACACTAACCCAGAGGAGAGCAGGCCGCCCTGGGCAGACTGTCTCAGTCACGCTGTTTGCTCTCGCTAGGTAAATATTACACTAACCCAGGAGGAGAGGCAGGCCGAGGCCGCCCTGGCATAAGAACTGTCTCAGTCCCACGCGTTGGCCTTCGCTAGGTAAATACCTAACCCAGGAGGAGAGGCAAGGGTTGCCCTGGCAGACTGTCTCAGTCAGCGCGTTGGCTTTCGCTAGGTAAATACAACAACAAAATACAACTAACCCAGGAGGAGAGGCAGGGGGCCCGCCCTGGCACGACTGTCTCTCAGTCACGCTGTTGGCTTTTCGCTAAGGTACATACAACTACCCCCAGGAGAAGAGGCAGGGCCGCCCTGGCAGACTGTCCTCAGGCAACGCTGTTGGCTTCGCTAGTAAATACACTAACCCAGGAGGAGGGCAGGGTGCCCCTGGCAGACTGTCTCAGTCAAACGCTGTTGGCTTTCGCTAGGTAACTACACTAAAACCCAGGAGGAGAGGGCAGGTGCCATGCAGCCTTCTCAGTCAACCTGGTCCGGCTTCGCTAAGGTAAAACAACTAACCCGGAGGAGAGGCAGGTGCCCTGGGCAGACTGTCCCTCAGTCACGCTGTTTTGGCTTTCGCTAGGTAAATATACACTAACCCAGGAATAGAGGCAAGGCCGCCCCCTGGGCAGACTGTCTCAGTCAACTCTGTTTGGACTTCGCTAGGTAACTACAACTAACCCGGAGGAGCGGCCAGGTGTTGCCTGGCAGACTGTCTCAGTCACGCTGTTGTCCTTCAGCTAGGAAGGTAAATACAAACTAACGCCAGGAGGAGAGGCAGGGTGCAACTGCAGACTGTCTCAGTCACGCTGCTGTCCGGCTCGCTAGGTACTCACACTAAAAAACCCAGGAGGAGAGGCAGGTGCCCTGGCAGACTGTCTCAGTCACTCGGTTTGGCTTCCGCTAGTCAATACACTAACCAGGAGGAGAGGCAGGGTGCCCCTGGCAGACGTCTCCGTCCCCACGCTGTCGCCTTCGCTAGGTAAATACACTAAAACCCAGGAGGAGAGGCAGGGTTGCCCTGGCAGACCTGTCCTCATCAGTCAAACGCTGTTGGCTTTTCGCTAGGTTAAATACACTAACCCAGGAGAGAGCAGGTGCCCCCTGGCAGAACCTGCCTTCAGTCACGCGTGGGGTCGCTTTTCGCTAGTAACATACACTAAAACCCAGGAGTAGATGCAGTGTTTTACCCCTGGGCATACTGTCTCAGTCACGCTGTTGGCCCTTCGCTAGGTAAAATACCCGAACCCAGGAGGAGAGGCCGGTGCCCTGGCAGACTGTCTCAGTCACGCTGTTGGCTTTTCCGCTAGGTAATACACTAAAAAACCCAGGAGGAGAGGCAGGGTGCCCTGGCATACTGTCCTATCACGCTGTTGGCTCGCTAGGTAAATACAACTAACCCAGGAGGAGAGGCAGGGTGCCCCTGGAATACCCTTTTTTCACGATATAAACCGTTATTGCTGCACCGGACACCCGGTTTTTAGTTTTTACACTATCGTCCTGTGTAAAAAAACGGTAAAAAAAAGTATCTCAGTGTTTTTGGTTTGATTAATGTGATCCGTTACTTACCCTTTTACTACTACTACTACTCTTACTACTATACTCCGTCAATTTGTAACCCGCGGGTTTTTCCATTTTTTCTCTTCTAGTTTGCTCCGCTCCTTGAGCTTCAGTCTCCTCCGTGCTGCTTTCCACACAGATCCCAGCCCACCTTTCTGTTGTTGGTTGCTCAACCCCCCAGAACAGACCACGACATGTCAACCGCAAGCCGCATGCAACAAGAATGTTGACAACGATGCTACTTTTGCTTCTTCTGTCTTTCTTTAATAGAAATCCACAAAGTGTTCTATAATTCAATATTCCGTTTGGTGTTTCTTCTGTCTCAAACAGCTAGTTTGTCTTTTTTTTTTGCAAGTTGGTGCTAACTCAATCCGTGTTAAATTAATATATGTCTAAATTGCTAATCCTAGTTGGCTAGCTGCTAATAAATGTCCTGAGTCAGACCAAACGTGCTAGCTAATAATGGGTACTGAGTCAGACCAAACGTAGCTAGCTAATAATGTAACTGAGTCAGAACCAAAAACGTAGCTACTAATAAATGTACTTATTCATGAACCAAACGTAGCTAGCTAGTAAATGTACTGGAGTCAACCAACGTATCTAGCTAGTAAATTACTGAGTCAAACCAAACGAGCTAGCTAATAAAATGTACTCTGAGTCAGACCAACCGTTAGCTAGCTAATAATGTACTGAGTCCAGACCAAACGTAGCTAGCTAATAAATGTACTGAGTTCAGAACCAACGTAGCTAGCTAGTAAATGTACTGATCAGACCAAACGTAGCTAGCTAGTAATGGACTGAGTCAGCCAAACGTGCTAGCCTAATTCAAAAAAATGTTACTCTTTGAGTCAGAACCAAAAACGTAGCTAGCTAAATAATGTATGATCAGACCCAAAACGTAGCTAGCTAACTAAATGTACTGAGTCAGACCAACCGTAGCTAGCTAATAAATTGGTACTGAGTCAGAACAAAACGTAGCTAGCTATTAATGTACTGAGTCATAGACCACACGTAGCTAGCCATAAATGTCTGATTCCAGACCAACTAGCTACTCAATAATGTACTGATCCAGACCAAACGTTAGCTAGCTAGTTAAATGTACTGAGTCGACCAAAACAGTATCTAGCTAACTAAATGTACTGATTCAGACCAAAAACGTAGCTAGCTAATTAATGTACTGATCGAACCAAACGTAGCTAGTTAATAAATGTACTTACTATCTGAGTCAGACCAAACGTAGCTAGCTATCAATGACTGAGTCAGACCCAACGTAGCTAGCTACTAATGTACTGAGTCCAACCAACTAGCTAGTCTAGTAAATGTACTGATTCCAGAACCAAACGTAGCTAGCTAAATAAATGTAACTGAGTCAGACAACGTACTAGCTAATAACTGAACTGAGTCAGACCAAACGTAGCTAGCTAATAAATGTACTGATCGACCAAACGTTAGCCTAGCTAGTAAATGTACTGATCAGAACCAAACGTAGCTATCTAATAATGTACTGAGTCAGACCAAACGTATCTAGCTAATAATGTACGTGAGTCAGACCAAACGTAGCTAGCTATACAGCCTGGCAACCAGTGATGGGTTGACTCTAAATCACTCATGTTTTGTGCAACAGTATCTCTAAATCAAAAAGAGATACGCAAAGCTGATATGTTACACCAACATGAAGTATCTAAGAGAAACGTTCTGTAGCCAAAGTTTATTGGGTCCCCTAGAAACCGTATTACCACCTACTTCTGGTTCCTACCCTGTCACAATAACTCCTCCCTGCGCCTGCCGTTTTTTTCATCATTCGTTGTCATGTCAACACAACGCTGTTATTCAAACCTAAACACTACATCTTTCTCCACCCCCCCCCCTCCTCCTCTTTTTCTCTTTCCTCCACCCCCCGCCCCCCTCTCTTTTCTCCACCCCCCCCCCCCCTCCTCTCTTTCCTCCACCCCCGCCCCCTCTCGCTCCTCTCTCCCATTCCCCCCTCTCTCTCTCTCTCCTCTTTTTCTCCCCCCTCGTCTCTCTCTCTTTCTCCACCGCCCCCCCTCCTCTTCTCTCTCCCCCCTCTCCTCTGCTCCCTCTCCCCCTCTCTCTCTCTCTTCTCCTCCCCCCCCCTCTTCTCTCTCTCTTTTCCTCTTTTCGTCCCCCCCGCCCCTCTCTCTCCCGACCTCTCTCTCTCCATCTTCTCTTTCTCTCCCCCCCTCTCGCTCTCTCCTCCCTTCTCTATCCCCTCCCCCTCCCTGCCCTTCTCGCCTCTCCTCCCCTCTCCTCTCTAGAGTCGCACAAGTAAGGCTTTCAAGCAACAAGCATACTATGAAGCAGTGTGGGATTTTCTGTGTCTACAGAGACTTCCTGCAGAACCTTCTGCTGCACTGAGGCTGGGTCCCTGTCCAGAGGGGTCCGCTGCGTTTAAAGCCGCTGTGGCGCTCCTTCCTCCACCGCATGATCATCTGTCTAGAAGAAGAGGTTCCCTCTCCCCGCCCTCGTCCCGGCTGCATCAGAACACTGCTGAAGGACTGCGAGGGCCAAGGACCTGCATGAGTTTTATTAAATTCAATAAATATATAATAAAATTAATAACCACACTCATCAGCCAGATCCACTCACTGCCCAAGTGTCAAGGTAACCGGTACCCGGTTTTTCCTTCCCTGGACAGATGAGTCCTAATTCTCCGGACCAGGAGGAGCTCTCCATAGAAATAAAAAATTGTTTTTTTTTAGAGTCCAGAAACCGGCCTTAGAATATATCCAATGGTAGGTGGACTGCAAACATGCCAGCTTAAAAAGCGCCAAGCCCCAAGCTAAAAAGTAGGGACAGTCCTTGAATAGCCCCCCACTTCACTTTCCAGGACCAGGTGTTCATGTCTCTGGTCATGTCTCTCCTCTCCTCCCACAGGACCAGGTGTTCATGCCCCTCTGGTCATGTCTCTTCTCTCTCTATCCTCCCCCAGGACCCAGGTGTCTCCCTCCTCCCCCGACCAGGTTGTTCATGCCCTCTGGGCATGTCCTCTCTCTCTTCCTCCCCAGACCAGGTGTTTTCATGGCCCTGGTCATGTCTCTCTCCTCCTCTCTCTTCCCTTCCCCAGGACCATGTGTTTGATGCCTCTGTCATGTCTCTCTCTCCTCCCCAGGACCAGGTGTTCATGCCTCTGTCATGTCTCTCGATCCTTCTCTCTCTCCTCCCAGGACAGGTGTTGAGCCTCTGGTCATGGTCTCTCTCCCTCCTTTCCTCCCCTTTCTTCTCTCCCTCTCTCTCCTTCCCAGGCCAGGTGGTTTGATGCTCCTGGTCATGGTCCTCTCTTCTCTCTCCTCCCCAGGCAACCCAGTGTTCATGCCTCTGGTCATGTCTCTCTCTTCCTCCTCCTCGCCCAGGACCAGTTGTTGATGCCGCCTCTGGTCATGTCTCCTCCTCCTCCTTCCCCCCAAGGACCAGGTGTTTGATGTCTCTTGGTCCATGTTCTCTCCCTCCTCCCCCCCGAAACCAGTGGTGGATGCCTCTGTCATGTCCTTCCTCTCCTTCCCAGGACGCAGGTGTTGGATGCCATCTGGTCAGTCCATCTCCTCCTCTCTCTCTCTCTCTCCTCCCTCCCCCCGGACCAGTGTTCTCTCCCCAGGGAACCAGGTGTTGATTGCCTCTGGTCATGAGTCTCTCTCTCCTCCCCCAGGACCATCCAGGTGGTTCATGCCCTCTGGTCATGTCTCTCTCCTCCTTCCCAAGGACAGTGTCCCTCCTCCCCATGACCCATGTTTTCATGCCTCTGTCCCTGGCCTCTCATGTCTCCTCTCTTCCTCCTCCTCTCCTCCCAGGGACCAGGTGTCGTCCTTCCCAGGACCAGGGTGTTGATGCCTGTTGGGTCATGTTCTCTCTCCTCCTCTCCTCCCCAGGAACCGGTGTTCATTGGCCGCTGGTCCATGTTCTCCTCTCCTCTCGTCCTCCCAGACGCCTGTGTTCAGCTCTGGTCATTTCTCTCTCCTCCTCCCCAGGACCAGTGTTCATTCCTCTGGTCATTGTCTCTCTCTCCTCCCCAGGACCCCATGTGTTTCATGCCTCTGGTCATGTCTCTCTCTCCCTCCCCAGGACCAGGTGTTTCATGCCCTCTGTCCATGTCTCTCTCTCCTCCCCCAGGACCAAGGTGTCCCTCCTCCTCCTCCCCAGGACCAGGTATTGATGCATCTGGTCATGTCCTCTCTCTTCCTCCCCAGGACCAGGTGTTGATTGGCCTCTGGGTCATGTCTCTCTCTCCTCCCCAGAACCCAGTGTCTCCAACCTCCCCAGGACAGGGTGTGATGCCTCTGGTCATGGTCTCTCTCCGCCCTCCCCAAGGACCAGTGTTGATGCCTCTGGTCCATGTCTCTCCTCTCCGCCCCAGGACCATGTGTTGATACCTCTGGTCATTGGTCTCTTTCTCTCTCCTCCTCCCCAAGGACCAGGTGTTTCATGCTCTGGTCATTCTCTCTCCTCCTCCTCTCCTCCCAGACCAGGTGTCTCCTCCCCATGACCGTGTTGGATGCCTCTGGTCAGTCTCGCTCCTCCTTTCCCCGGACCAGGTGTGTGATGCCTCTGGTCATGTCTCTGTCTCTCTTCTCTCCCCAGGGACCAGGTGTTCATGTCTCTGGTCATGTCCCTCTCTCTCCTCCCCCCAGGACCGGGTTCATGCCTCTGGTCCATGTCTCTCTCTCCTTCCTCCCCAGGACCAGGTGTTTCATGCCTCTGGTCATGTCTTCTCTCTCCTCCCAGGACCAGTGTCTCCTCCCAGGACCAGTGTTGGATGCACTCTGGTCATGTCTTCCTCTGTCCTCCCACCGGACCCAGGTGTTGATGCCTCTGGTCATGTCCTCTCTCTCTCTTCCCAGGACAACCCAGGTGGTTGATGCCTGTGGTCAGGATGTCTCTCTCTCTTTCCTCCCTCCCCAGGACCAGTGTTCAGGCCTCTGTCATGTCTCTCCTCCTTCCCTCCCCAGGAACGCAGGTGTTCATGCCTCTGGTCAGGTCTCCTCTCCTCCTTCCCCAGGACCCAGGTGTCATATGCCTCTGGTCATTTCTCTCTCAATCTCCTACCGTCTCCTCTCCCCTCCTCCTCTCATCTCTTCTCTCTCCTCTCTCTCTCCTCTCTCCCTCTGGATGTCCTCTCTCCTCCCTCTCGCCTCTCCCCTCCCCAGGAGACCCAGGGTCTCCGTTCCTTTCCTTCAGCCAGGTCTTCATGCCTCTGTCCTGGCCATCTTTGAGGGGGTGTTTGTGTCGGCCTGCGAGGGACAAACGACCAGCAAAGCAGCCTGGAAAAACGATGTTTTACGAGGACTTACTTTAAAACCTTCATACACTATAAAGCCCGCCATTGGGATTAAAACGAGTCATGGCCAACCAGGGTGAGTAGAGTAGTGGGGGGAGGGGGGAGTTCCTCCGGGTTCTAAAGAAGTGTGTGTATTTGGTGTGGTGGTTTCTTCCTTCCCGGTTCTAAGTGTGTGTTTGTGGTGGTTCTCAGGGTTCTACGTGTGTGTGGTTCCGCCGGTTCTACTAATGTTTGTGTATTGTTTGTTTCCTCCTCCGGTTCTAAAAGTTGTTTGGTGTGGTTCCCCCCCTCCGGGTTCTAAGTGGTGTTGTGGTTCCTCCCAGGTTCTAAAGTTTTTATTGTGTGGTTCCCCTCCGGGTTCTAATGTGTGTATTGTGTGGTTCCTCCGGTTTTCTAATGTGTGTATGTGGGTTCCCTCAGGGTTTTCCCAAGTGTGGTGTGGTTTCCCTCCCCGGGTTCTTAAGTTGTGTGTGTGTCTGTTACCCAGGTGTTGAGCACATTAAGGTGTGTGTGGTGGTGATTCCTCCGCTATAAAATGTTTCTGTTTGTGGTTTCTCCATGGTTCTCACTGTGGTGGTTCTCCCCAGGTTGGTTGAGAACATTGAGCGGGTTCTGTTCACCATCAAAATATCCAGGGAGCTGGTAGACTTTTCCCCGACCCGATCGCCGCAAAGACATGCTTCAAAAAATCCATCAATCAAATCATCAATCCCTCTCTAAGGAAGCTGGTGGAACCGGGGGTAAGAAAAAACAGAGAACCGTGACTCCTTTTTCCCCTCCGTAGACAAGCCCGTTATACATCCCCCCGGTCCTGCTGTTGGTCCCAAGACCAGCCGTATACATCCCCCTGTCTGCTGCTGTTGGTCCCAAGACCCCCGTATACATCCCCTGTCTGCTGCTGGGCCCAAGACAAGCCGTATAACATCCACCTCTCTCTGTTTGTGTGGTCCGCAAGACAGCCGTATCCTCCCCCCTGCTGTCGTTGTTTTGTCCAAGACAGCCGTAATACATTCCCCCTGTCGCTGGCTGTTGGTCCCAGACAGCCGTATAACATCCACCTCTCTGCTGGTTTGTTGGTCCAAAGACAGCCGTATAATCCCCCTGTCTGTTGTTGGTCCCAACAGGCCGTATACCACTCACTCTCCTGCTGTTGTTTGTCCCAAGACAGCCGTATAACATCCCCCTGCTGTTGTTGGGTCCCCAAGCAGCCCGTATACACCCCCGGTCTGCTGCTGTTGGTCCCAGACAGCCTATACAATCCCCCTGTTTCTGCTGCTGTCCCAACAGCCGTAATACATCCCCCTGTCTGCGCGTTGGTCCCCAAAGACAGCCGTAATACAAACATCCCCCCTGTCTGCTTTTGGTCCCAAGAACAGCCGTATACAATCCCCTGTCTGCTGCTGGTTGGTCCATACAGCCGTATTACAATCCCCCTGTCCGTCTGCTGCTGGTTGTCGCCAGACAGCCGTAATAACATCCCCGTGTCTGTTGGTCCCAAGACAAGCCGTATACCTCCCCCTGTCCCTGTTGGTCCCAAGACAGCCGTATACATCCCCCTGTCCTGCTGTTGTTTCCCACCACGAACAGCCGTATACATCCCCCCCCCCTGTCCTGCTGCTGTTTGGTCCCCCAAGACAGCCGTTTTTTTATACATCCCCCCCCGGTCTGTTGGTCCCCCCCAAGGACCAGCCGTATACAAAATCCCCCTGTCTGTTGGTCCCAAGACAGCCGTATACATAAACCCCTGTCTTTTGGTCCCAAACAGCCGTATACAACATCCCCCCTGTCTGTTTTTGGTCCCACCAAGACAGCCGTATACATCCCCCTGTCTGTTGGTCCCAATACAGCCGTATACCTTCCACCCCACCTGTCTGTTGTTGGTCCCAAGACAGCCGTATACAAAAATCCACTCTGTGTCTGCTGTTGGTCCCCAAGACAAGCCGTATAACAAACAGTCCCCCTGTCTGTTGTTGTTTGGTCTCAAGACAAGCCGTTTACAATCCCCGTCCCTGCCTTTGGTCCCAAACGCCGTATTACCCTCCCCCCTGTCTGCTTGTTGGTCCAAGACACCGTATCCATCCACTGCTGCTGTTGGTCCCCAAGACAGGCCGTATACATTCCCCCTGTCTGCTGTTGTCCCCAAGATCACAGCCGTATACATCCCATCCCCCCCCCTGTCTGCTGGCTGTTGGTCCCAAGACAGCCGTATACTCCCCCCTGTCTGCTTGTTGTTGTCCCAAGACAGCCGTATACATCCCCCTGATCCCCCTGTCGTCCCTGCTGTTGTTGGTCCCAAGACAGCCGTATACATCCCGTCTGCTGTTGGTCCAAGACAGCGTATACATATCCCCCTGTCTGTTGTTGTTTGGTCCCAAGCAGCCGTATACCCCCCCTGTCTTTTGGTTCCCCAGACAGTAGCCCCGTATACAATCCCCCTGTCTGTTGTTGTTGGTCCAATACAGCCGGATACATTATCCCCCTGTCTGCGTTGGTCCCCAAGACAGCCGTATAACCATCCCCTGTCCGTGCTGCTGTTGGTCCCCAAGACAAAATCCGTATACACCAATCCCCCCCGTCTGCTGTTGGTCCCAAACAAGCCGTATACAAGATCCCCCCCTGTCTGCTGTTGTTCCCCCAAGACACGCCCGAACATCCCCCCTGTCCCTGCTGTTTGTCCCAAGACAGCCGTATACATCCCCCCCTGTCTGCTGTTGGTCCCAAAGACAGCCGTAATAACCATCCCCCATCCCCCCTGTCTGCTGTTGGTCTCCCCAAGACAAAAGCCGTTATACATCCCCCTGTCTGTTTGTTGGTCCCAAGACCAGCCGTATAAACCTCCCCCTGTCTGCGCTGTTGGTTCCCAAGACACCGTATACATCCCCCCTGTCGCTGTTGGTCCCCAAGACAGCCGTATACATCCCCCTGGTCTGCTGCTGGTCCCAAGACAAGCCGTAATACATCCCCTGTATGCTGTGGTCCCAAGACAGCGTATAACAAATCTCCCCCTGTCTGCTGTTTGTCCCAAACAAGCCGTATACAATATCCCCTGTCTGGCTGCTGTTGGTCCCAAGACAGCCGTATCATCCCCCTGTCTGCTGCTGTTGGTCCTGCAAGACAAAAGCCTTATACATCCCCCTGTCTTGCTGCTGTTGGTCCCCAAGACAGCCCTTATACAATCCCCTGGTCTGCTGCTGGCTTTTGGTTCCCAAGATCAGCGTAGACAATCCCCTGTCCTGCTGTTGGGGGGGGGGGGGGGGGGGTCCCAAGACAAGCCGTAATACATCCCCCTTGTCTGTTTGGTCCCAAGTCCAAGCCGATACATCCCCCTGTCTGTTGGTCCGCAAGACAAGCCCGTATACATCCACCTGTCCTGTTGTTGGTCTCCAAGACAACCCGTCTACATCCCCCCTGTTCCTTGCTGGCTGTTTGGTCCCAAGACAGGCCGTATTACCATCCCCCTTGTCTGCTTCTGTTTGGTCCCAAGAAACAAGCCCTATACAAATCCACCTGTCTGCTGTTGGTCCCAAGCCACGCCGTATACACTATCCACCTGTCTGCTGTTGGTCCCAAGTACCGAGCCCGTATACATCCCCCTGGTCTGCTGTTGGTCCCAAGACAAGCCGTATACACATCCCCCTGTCTGCTGTTGGTCCCAAGAACAGCCGTATACAATCATCCCCTGTCCTGCTGTTGGTCCCAAGGACCAAGCCGTATACATCCCCCTGTCTGTTGGTCCCAAGACAGCCGTATACATCCAACCTGTCTGTTGTTTGGGGTCCCAAGACATAGCCGTAATACATCCCCCCTGTCTGCTGGTGCTGGCTGGTTTGGTCCAAGACAGCCGTATACATCCCCCTGTCTGTTTGTTTGGCCAAGACAGCCGTATACAACCTCCACCTGTCTGCTGCTGTTGGTCCCCAAGACAAGCCGTATACAACATCCACCTGTCTGCTGCTGTTTGGTCCAGACACCGTATACACAAAAAAAATCCCCCTGTCTGGTGTTGGTCCCAAGACAAGCCGTATACATCCCCCTGTCCTCTGCTGTTTGTCCCAGACAGCCGTAGACCAACCCCCTGTCCTGCTGTGCTGTTCCCAAGACAGCCGTATACATCCCCTGTCTGTCTGCCTGTTGGTGCCCAAGACCCAGCCGTAGACATCCCCCTGTCTGCTGTTTGGTTCCCAGACCAAGCCGTATAACATCCCCTGTCTGCCTGGCTGTTGGTCCCAAGACATCCGTATACATCCCCCTGTCGCTGCTGTTGGTCCCAAGACCGCCGTATACCAACCCCCTGTCTGCCGCTGTTGGTCGCCAAGACAGCCGTATACATCCCCCTGTCTGCTGTTGGTCCCCCAGACCGCCCCCGTATACATCCCCCTGTCTGCTGGTTTGGTCCCAAGACCAGCCGTATACAAAATCCCCCCTGTCCTGCTGTTTGGTCCCAAGACAGAGCCGTATTAACCCATCCTCCCGGTCTTGCTTGTTTTTGTGGTCCCAAGACAGCCGTAATACAACAATCGCGCACCTGCTGCTGCTGCGGGTTTGGTCCAAGACGAGCCGTAGATACATCCCCTGTTCTGGCTTTTGGTTCTCCCAAGAACAGCCGATACATCCCCCTGTCTGCTGTTGGTCCCAAGAACAGCCGTATACATCCCCCCTGATCCCCCTGTCTGCCTGTGTCCCAAGACAGCCTTATCATTCCCCCTGTCTCTGTTGTGTTGGTCCCAAGACGCCGTATACCATCCCCCCTGTCTGCTGTTGTTCCCAAGACAAACAAAACCGTATACATCCCCTGTCTGCCCTGCTGTTGGTCACAAGACAGCCGTAATACATCCCCCTGTCTGCCTGGTGTGGTTCACCAAGACAAGCCGTATACATCCCCCTGTCCTGGCTGTTGGTCCCCAAGCAGCCGTATACATCCCCCCCCCGTCCTGCTGTTGGTCTCAGACAAGCCGTATACTCCCCCTGTCTGTTTGTTGGTCCCAACAGCCCGTAGACATCCCCCTGGTCTGCTGTTGGTTCCCAGACGCCGTATTACCAAATCCCCCTGTCTGCTGCTGTTGGCCCCCCCAAGACAGCCGTATAAAAACATCCCCCCTGTCTGCTGTTGGTCCCAGACAAGCCGTATACATCTCCCTGTCTGTCTGATGTGCTGTTGGTCCCAAGACAAAGAGCCGTATACATCCCCCTGTCTTCCTGCTGTTGGTCCCAAGACAGCCGTAGACATCCACCTGTCTGCTGCTGGTTGTCCCAAGACACAGCCGTATACAAATCCCCTGTCTTGCTGGCGGTCCCAAGAACAAGAGCCGTATACATCCCCCTGTCTGCCTGTTGGTCCCAAGACAGCCGTATACCAAAATCCCCCGTTGCTGTTTGGTCCCAAGACACCGTATACAATCCTACACCCCCTGTCTGCTGTTGGGTTCCACAAGACAGCCGTATTACATCCCCCTGTCTGCTGTTGTTGGTCCCAAGGACAAGCCGTTTATTACATTCCCCACTGTCTGCTTGCTTGTTGGTCTCCCAAGGACAGCCGTATACATTCCCCCTGTATGCTGCTGTTTGGTCCCCAAGACAGCCGTTTCTACTCCCCCCCCCCCCCCCCCCTGTCTGCTGCCTGTTGGTCCAAGACAGCCGTATACATCCCCCTGTCTGCTGTTGGTCCCCAAGACAGCCGTATACATCACCCTGTCTGCTGTTGGTCCCAAGACAGCCTTATACATCCCCTGTCTGCTGCTTGTTGGTCCCAAGACAAGCCGTATACATCCCCCTGTCTGCTGCTTGGTTGGTCCCACGACAGCCTATACATACCCCCTGTCTGGCTGGCTGTTGGTTCCCAAGACAGCCGTATTACTCCCCCCTGTCTGGCTGTTGCCTTCCCAAGACAGCCGTTATACATCCCCCTGTCTCCTGCTGTTGGTCCCCAAGACAGCCGTATACTCCATCCCCACTTCTGCTGTTGGTCCAAGACAGGCCGTATACCTCCCCCTGTCTGCTGTTTGGTCCCAAGACAGCCGTAATACATCCCCCCCTGTCTGCTGTTGGCCCAGACGCCGTATACATCAAATCCCTCCTGTCTGGCTGTTGGGTCCCAAGACAGCCGTATACATCCCCCCCCCGCCGTCTGCTGTTGGTCTCAAGAGACAGCCGTATACAAATCCCCCCCCTGTCTGTTGTTGGTTCCCAATACAGCCTTATACATCCCCCTGTCTGCTGTTGGTCCCAAGACAGCCGTATACATCCCCTCCCAATCCCCCTGTCTTCTGCTGTTGGTCCCAAGACAGCCGTATACACTCCCCCTGTCCTGCTGTTGGTCCCCAAAGACAGCCGTATACATCTCCCCCCCCCTGTTCTGCTGCTGTTGGTCCCCAGACAGCCGTATACAAATCCCCCTGTCTGCTGCTGTTTGGTCGCCAAGACCGCCGTATACATCCACCTGTCTGCTTCTGTTGGTTCCAAGACGCCGTATACATCCACCCTGTCTGCTGTGGTCCCAAGACAAGGAGCGTATAACACATCCCCCTGTCTGCTGTTTGGTCCCAAACCGCCGTATACATCCCCCTGTCTGGCTGGCTGTTGGTCCCAAGACAGAAAGGGTTCCTTTGAGCCAGAATAGGAGGAATTGCTCTGGAAACATGACGCCGGCAGATATTAGTTTTTCAATGTTTCTCTTCTTCTTCTTCTTCTTCTTCTGCCTTGGACTGGGTGTATTCAACTAGAACCACAGGTCTGGGACCGTTGCTGAATTTGTCCAAAATATAAACTCTTTTTTCGTAGCAAAAAATTTTTTGCTATGGTTTGCTACAGTTGTGCGCATAATGAATATGCCCATGGTGGTTAGTTAACCTCTTAAGGGATCGACCCCTTTTTTTTTTTCCAATTTTTTTGCCTACATGACTACCCAAATCCCAAATCTAACTGCCTGTAGCTCAGGACCTGAAACAAGGATTTGCATATTCTTGATACCATTTGAAAGGAAACACTTTGAAGTTGGTGGAAATGTGAAATTAATGTAGGAGAATAACACATTAGATCTGGTAAAAGACAATACAAACAAAAAAACATGCGTTTTCTATAAATAAAATTTAAGTGTTCAATTGTCTTTGAAATGCAAGAGAAAGGCCACAATATAATATTGCATTTTAGGTGCAATTTAGATTCTGGCCACTAGATGGCAGCAGTGTGTGTGCAAAGTTTCCGATTGATCCAGTGAAGCATTGCAATACTGGACTATTTTGTATCAAGTCTGCCTAAATGTGCCGAATTGGTCAATTGATACATTTAAGTACACAACTATAGAGAACATACAAAAATGATATGGTAATACAAAATGTAAGTTTACACACTCCCAGGAATGTCATACATGATGGATCATTAGCTTATACACTAACTTTCACTCATCTAGATGGCCGGGCGGGGTGGGTGTGGAGCCAGAGACAGCAGGGGTTCAAACTGTAGAACCCAGTTCCTACATTTGAATATTAAAAATGGATTTTATCAAACAAAACTATGCTACATTTTATCTCTGGGACCCTCAGGATGATAATCAGAGCAAGATTACTGAATGCAAGTACATTATTTACCTATTATTTACGCTTTTCACTGTAATAGCTACTGTAAATTGGACAGTGCAGTTAGATTAACAATAATGTAAGCTTTCTGCCCATATAAGACGTGTCTATGTCCTGGAAAGTTTGCTGTTACTTACAACAGTCATGCTAATCACATTAGCACACGTTAGCTCAACCGTCCTAGGTTTTGATCTTGGACTGATGATTGTTGTTTGCCTGTTTGTCCTTCAGGAGGTAAAGACGGTATGGTCGGGTTTCCAGACTTCATCTATAAACACATAGTCCCAGCATGCTTCCTGGCTCCCCTCAAACCATCCTTTGATCTCACAGACGCTCAGACCGTCCTGGTGAGTACCTGGAACCAGATTTTATCAGAGACACAATATCCCTCTACATCTATGAACGGAAGTTTGACTCATTTGACAAAACAAAACTCAAAACTTTTTCTGTATTTCAGACGTTGTCAGAGTGTGCGCTCACGTTGAAAATGATTCATCTCAAAAGGGTAAAGCTTCTCTTTTGGTTTCTTAGTCTTCACAATGCTCGACTTGTTGAGAACTTGATCTAACTGAAACCTTGGACCTTATATGGATGACATCATGGTGTTTGTCATGTCATGTTTTGTACTTCCTGGTCTGCAGGGTCCAGAGTTCATCCAGTACCTCCAACAGGTGTACCTGCCTTCTCTACAGGTGTCACCGGAAATCACACAGGTACCACTGTCGCATAAGCCAATCAAATCACAGCTGAATCGAGCACACGCACACACGTTGTTCAGGAAATGTAGCTCTTCTAGTTCTGTAACTCTCTTCCTCCTCTCACAGGAACTGTGCCAAGTGCTTCAGCAGCCAGACGTCAAGGTCCTCAAAAACTACATTAAGGTACGTTGTCAGCTGGTTGTTGCCTTAACACCTTTAGAAACAGGTCCACTCAGTAGGCCACGTCTTGGTACTAGCAACCTAAAACTGTTTCCTCTACTCAGTAGGCCACGTCTTGGTACTAGCAACCTAAAACTGTTTCCTCCAGTCAGTAGGCCACGTCTTGGTACTAGCAACCTAAAACTGTTTCCTCTACTCAGTAGGCCACGTCTTGGTACTAGCAACCTAAAACTGTTTCCTCCACTCAGTAGGCCACGTCTTGATACTAGCAACCTAAAACTGTTTCCTCCACTCAGTAAGCCACGTCTTGGTACTAGCAACCTAAAACTGTTTCCTCCACTCAGCAGGCCACGTCTTGGTACTAGCAACCTAAAACTGTTTCCTCCACTCAGCAGGCCACGTCTTGGTACTAGCAACCTAAAACTGTTTCCTCCACTCAGTAGGCCACGTCTTGGTACTAGCAACCTAAAACTGTTTCCTCCACTCAGCAGTCCACGTCTTGGTACTAGCAACCTAAAACTGTTTCCTCCACTCAGTAGGCCACGTCTTGGTACTAGCAACCTAAAACTGTTTCCTCCACTCTGTAGGCCACGTCTTGGTACTAGCAACCTAAAACTGTTTCCTCCACTCAGTAGGCCACGTCTTGATACTAGCAACCTAAAACTGTTTCCTCCACTCAGTAGGCCACGTCTTGGTACTAGCAACCTAAAACTGTTTCCTCCACTCAGTAGGCCACGTCTTGGTACTAGCAACCTAAAACTGTTTCCTCCCTCAGTAGCCCACGTCTTGATACTAGCAACCTAAAACTGTTTCCTCCACTCAGTAGGCCACGTCTTGATACTAGCAACCTAAAACTGTTTCCTCCACTCAGTAGGCCACGTCTTGGTACTAGCAACCTAAAACTGTTTCCTCCACTCAGTAGGCCACGTCTTGGTACTAGCAACCTAAAACTGTTTCCTCCACTCAGTAGGCCACGTCTTGGTACTAGCAACCTAAAACTGTTTCCTCTACTCAGTAGGCCACGTCTTGGTACTAGCAACCTAAAACTGTTTCCTCTACTCAGTAGGCCACGTCTTGGTACTAGCAACCTAAAACTGTTTCCTCCACTCAGTACGCCACGTCTTGGTACTAGCAACCTAAAACTGTTTCCTCCACTCAGTAGGCCACGTCTTGGTACTAGCAACCTAAAACTGTTTCCTCCACTCAGTAGGCCACGTCTTGGTACTAGCAACCTAAAACTGTTTCCTCCACTCAGTAGGCCACGTCTTGGTACTAGCAACCTAAAACTGTTTCCTCCACTCAGTAGGCCACGTCTTGGTACTAGCAACCTAAAACTGTTTCCTCCACTCAGTAGGCCACGTCTTGGTACTAGCAACCTAAAACTGTTTCCTCCACTCAGTAGGCCACGTCTTGGTACTAGCAACCTAAAACTGTTTCCTCCACTCAGTAGGCCACGTCTTGGTACTAGCAACCTAAAACTGTTTTCCTCCACTCAGTAGGCCACGTCTTGATACTAGCAACCTAAAACTGTTTCCTCCACTCAGTAGGCCACGTCTTGATACTAGCAACCTAAAACTGTTTCCTCCACTCAGTAGGCCACGTCTTGATACTAGCAACCTAAAACTGTTTCCTCCACTCAGTAGGCCACGTCTTGGTACTAGCAACCTAAAACTGTTTCCTCCACTCAGTAGGCCACGTCTTGGTACTAGCAACCTAAAACTGTTTCCTCCACTCAGTAGGCCATGTCTAGATACTAGTAATAACAGAACATCTGACAAGATTATCTCTCTGTCTCTGTCTCTCTCTCTGTGTCTCTCTCTCCACAGGCTTTCTTTCAGCGAGCCAAACTGTAAATAAGAACCCAATTGGAAGGATTGAGAGAGGACACTGGAAACTAAGAGAAGACTGGTAGTGAGATAGGACCACTCACTACGGACAGAGAGAGAGCTTAAAGACGGAGAGCTTAGCATAGGAGCGGCCTTAGCACTTCTGAAGGTGACTGCATAACCCCGCCCATCCTGTCCACGTGGGAGGGAACGGAGCCAAGAACACCAGTGGTCAAGGAGGCTTTCACCGGGGTGACCACACCCCCTCCGCTGATCCAGGCCCAATCAGGGACGTGCTCTCCGTCTGGGGTGGCACCCTGGTCAGGTGAAGATGTGATCGCTTGGATTCTCTGCAATACAGGAAGTAAACTAGAGTATAGAGGGAGGGGTTATGGAACGGGACTTCCGTATTAGTATCCATGAGCAAGTCTGAAGCCTCATCTTTCCTTTTGCCTACTTTTAAAAAAAATGTTTTGGTAATGAGCTAACAATGACCCGAACTTAAGAATCTAATGATTAGGATTTATTTATTAGTTTAAAAAGAACGAGTTTTTTTTTTTTAGGTCTCCAAGATGTTTTTCATTTGAGTGGTTGTGTTGGACGTGGAGGTCTGTTTCTCTTTGCCCTGTGAATGAATTGATGGAACAAATAAAAAAAGGGCTGGCTTGATATTTTTCTAGATTTTTATGTTGTGGAAGAAATGGAACGGTTGAGGTAGGATGTCTTTTTTTATTTTTTTTGAAGTGACTTACAGTGGATGACATGCTCCTGGTATATACACTGCTCAAAAAAATAAAGGGAACACTTAAACAACACAATGTAACTCCAAGTCAATCACATTTCTGTGAAATCAAACTGTCCACTTAGGAAGCAACACTGATTGACAATAAATGTCACATGCTGTTGTGCAAATGGAATAGACAACAGGTGGAAATTATAGGCAATTAGCAAGACACCCCCAATAAAGGACTGGTTTTGCAGGTGGTGACCACAGACCACTTCTCAGTTCCTATGCTTCCTGGCTGATGTTTTGGTCACTTTTGAATGATGGCGGTGCTTTCACTCTAGTGGTAGCATGAGACGGAGTCTACAACCCACACAAGTGGCTCAGGTAGTGCAGCTCATCCAGGATGGCACATCAATGCGAGCTGTGGCAAGAAGGTTTGCTGTGTCTGTCAGCGTAGTGTCCAGAGCATGGAGGCGCTACCAGGAGACAGGCCAGTACATCAGGAGACGTGGAGGAGGCCGTAGGAGGGCAACAACCCAGCAGCAGGACCGCTACCTCCGCCTTTGTGCAAGGAGGAGCAGGAGGAGCACTGCCAGAGCCCTGCAAAATGACCTCCAGCAGGCCACAAATGTGCATGTGTCTGCTCAAACGGTCAGAAACAGACTCCATGAGGGTGGTATGAGGGCCCGACGTCCACAGGTGGGGGTTGTGCTTACAGCCCAACACCGTGCAGGACGTTTGGCATTTGCCAGAGAACACCAAGATTGGAAAATTCGCCACTGGCGCCCTGTGCCCTTCACAGATGAAAGCAGGTTCACACTGAGCACGTGACAGATGTGACAGAGTCTGGAGACGCCGTGGAGAACGTTCTGCTGCCTGCAACATCCTCCAGCATGACCGGTTTGGCGGTGGGTCAGTCATGGTATGGGGTGGCATTTCTTTGGGGGGCCGCACAGCCCTCCATGTGCTCGCCAGAGGTAGCCTGACTGCCATTAGTTACCGAGATGAGATCCTCAGACCCCTTGTGAGACCATATGCTGGTGCGGTTGGCCCTGGGTTCCTCCTAATGCAAGACAATGCTAGACCTCATGTGGCTGGAGTGTGTCAGCAGTTCCTGCAAGAGGAAGGCATTGATGCTATGGACTGGCCCGCCCGTTCCCCAGACCTGAATCCAATTGAGCACATCTGGGACATCATGTCTCGCTCCATCCACCAACGCCACGTTGCACCACAGACTGTCCAGGAGTTGGCGGATGCTTTAGTCCAGGTCTGGGAGGAGATCCCTCAGGAGACCATCCGCCACCTCATCAGGAACATGCCCAGGCGTTGTAGGGAGGTCATACAGGCACGTGGAGGCCACACACACTACTGAGCCTCATTTTGACTTGTTTTAAGGACATTACATCAAAGTTGGATCAGCCTGTAGTGTGGTTTTCCACTTTAATTTTGAGGGTGACTCCAAATCCAGACCTCCATGGGTTGATACATTTGATTTCCATTGATAATTTGTGTGATTTTGTTGTCAGCACATTCAACTATGTAAAGAAAAAAGTATTTAATAAGATTATTTCATTCATTCAGATCTAGGATGTGTTATTTTAGTGTTCCCTTTATTTTTTTGAGCAGTGTATTTACTTGGCCTTCTGTTCCAGTTCTAAGGTCCCCCTGTCCCCCAGAACGTCCCCCTGTCCCCCAGAACGTCCCCCTGTCCCCCAGAACGTCCCCCGGTCCCCCTGTCCCCCAGAACGTTGTCGGGTCCCCCTGTCCCCCAGAACGTTGTCGGGTCCCCCAGAACGTCCCCCTGTCCCCCCAGACATTTGGGACAGAGCTCTATGTAGGGAATGGGATGCCATTTGGGACAGGGCTCCATGTAGGGAATGGGATGCCATTTGGGACAGGGCTCCATGTAGGGAATGGGATGCCATTTGGGACAGGGCTCTATGTAGGGAATGGGATGCCATTTGGGACAGAGCTCCATGTAGGGAATGGGATGCCATTTGGGACAGGGCTCCATGTAAGGAATGGGATGCCATTTGGGACAGGGCTCTATGTAGGGAATGGGATGCCATTTGGGACAGGGCTCCATGTAGGGAATGGGATGCCATTTGGGACAGGGCTCTATGTAGGGAATGGGATGCCATTTGGGACAGGGCTCTATGTAGGGAATGGGATGCCATTTGGGACAGGGCTCTATGTAGGGAATGGGATGCCATTTGGGACAGGGCTCTATGTAGGGAATGGGATGCCATTTGGGACAGGGCTCTATGTAGGGAATGGGATGCCATTTGGGACAGGGCTCTATGTAGGGAATGGGATGCCATTTGGGACAGGGCTCTATGTAGGGAATGGGATGCCATTTGGGACAGGGCTCTATGTAGGGAATGGGATGCCATTTGGGACAGGGCTCTATGTAGGGAATGGGATGCCATTTGGGACAGGGCTCTATGTAGGGAATGGGGTGCCATTTGGGACAGGGCTAAGTAACCCACTAAGGTATGTCATGTTTAGAATGCCCTCAACTGGAGGAATGTGGACCAGACTGACTAAGTGTTTGGCCCCAGTGTTAGTTAAAACACATTACTTTCAGAAGGAATTAAGAACATTTTAATAGTGGATCAAAATGTAAATATTACGTTTATAATTAGGAATGTTGGATGTAAATAAATTAGTTTAATGGTTTGGCTTTTTGTTTTGAACTTTCATTCCTTTCTGAAAAGATATATTGCAAAATGTTAGTGTGGTCCTGGATAAAGGCTAAAGCAGCATGATCCAAGTATGAACAGACTTAAACCTGCCAACCGCATTTTATACCTAAGTATTAGTGACAATTCATGATTGACTATGCAATGTTTATTGCCTGCAATACTGTGAAGCAACCTGCCTGTTTAAATATACTGAACGTAAATATAAACGTGCAACAATTTCTAAAATTTTTACTGAGTTTACAGTTCATAAGGAAATCAGTCAATTGAAATAAATTACACCCTAATCCAGGGTTCTTCAATTCCGGTCCTGGAGGGCCGAAACACTTCTGTTTTTTTATTTCTACCTGGTAGTTAATTGCACTCACCTGGTGTCCCAGGTCTGAATTAGCCCCTGATTAGAAGGAGAGGATGGAAAAACAGAGGTGTTTCGGGCCTCCAGGACCGGAATGGAAGAACCCTGCTCTAACCCGACCACTCTATAACCTACAGGAAATCAGTCAGTTGAAATAAATAAATTAGACCCTAATCTATGGATTTTACATGACTGGGCAGGGAGCCATGGGTGGGCCTGGGAGGGCATCGGCCCACCCACTTAATGAATTCCCCCCCCCCCACAAAATAGCTTTATTACAGATAGAAATACTACTCAGCCCCCCCCCCCTCCACTCAGACGATCCCGGATGTGGAGGTCCTGGGCTGGCGTGGTTACACGGTCTGCTGTACTGCCAAATTCACTAAAACGACGGATGCAGCTTATGGTAACAGCTCTGGTGGACATTCCTGCGGTCAGCATGCCAATTGCACGCTCCCTCAACTTGAGACATCTGTGGAATTGTGTTGTGTCACAAAACCGCACATTTTAGTGGCCTTTTGTCCCCAGCACAAGGTGCACCTGTGTAACGATGTTATTTAATCAGCTTCTTGATATGCCACACCTTGATAGTCCCCTCTGTAGCTCAGTTGGTAGAGCATGGCGCTTGCAACGCCAGGGTTGTGGGTTTGTTTCCCACGGGGGGCCAGTATGAAAAATGTATGCACTCACTAACTGTAAATCGCTCTGGATAAGAGCGTCTGCTAAATGACTAAAATGAAAAAAAAATGTCAGGTGGATGGATTATCTTGGCACAGGAGAAATGCTCACTAACAGGGATGTAAACACATTTGTGAAATAAGCTTGTGGGTGTGGAACATTTCTGGGATATTTTATTTCAGCTCCTGAAACATGGGACCTACATGTTGCGTTAATTTTTGTTCAGTGTAATCGCCCTTGAATTCGTTTAGGTGTTTTGTGGTATTTTTGTCATGGCATGGGGCCCCCCATTTGATGTTACGTTTGAGTCACTCAGATCGCATAAGCCACGCGTCAAAACTCATTCCACGGGAGGGCCGAGTGTCTGTGGGTTATCGCTCCTCCCTTGTACTTGATTACATTTATGTTTAGTAAGGAACTCCCCTGCCATTGGTACAAATGACTCCTCTTTGGCCCCAGCCAGCTTACCTCCACACCAGACCAGTCTAATAGATATACAGATATGATGCAACGTGGATTTAAATAAAGATGATCCAGATTGGATCCAATATGGTGTTAGATCTCTCCACCCAGAACCGAGACCGGCTGTGGGGAGAGACTAAAGGCAATCACATGTTTGGCAGACTGGAGAAAAAAAAAAACATTGTGCACATTAAAAGATATTTATGCCAATTGAGGTAATTTGTTCATCCTGTATTGAGCAGTCATCATGAGTACCTTAATGTCGATTTGAGATTGAGAAACCTTCGTCTGTTAGAACCAATAAAGTGTTTACTAATCCATAGTCACGATCAATCGTTTGTATTTCAGCACCAGGGATTGTACTACCAATGGGTCACAGAGATAGTGAGGGAGATCATAGTTTGGGAACTACAACCAGGTCAGACTATCTCCTCACAATGAAGCTTTCATGCAGGGCAGTCCAACCCTCTTCCTGGAGATCTACCATCCTGTGGGTTTTCAGTCCAACCCTAATTTAAAACACCTGATTCTACTTATTAGCTGCTCAACAAGACCTTAACTAGCTGAATCAGATACGCTAAATTAGGATTGGACTGAAAACCTACAGGACGGTAGATCTCCAGGAAGAGGGTTGGACTGAAAACCTCCAGGACAGTAGATCTCCAGGACGAGGGTTGGACTGAAAACCTCCAGGACGGTAGATCTCCAGGACGAGGGTTGGACTGAAAACCTCCAGGACGGTAGATCTCCAGGACGAGGGTTGGACTGAAAACCTACAGGACAGTAGATCTCCAGGATGAGGGTTGGACTGAAAACCTCCAGGACAGTAGATCTCCAGGACGAGGGTTGGGACAGCCCTGGTCTAGTGTTATGTGTCATTTCTTCAGAGTTTTGAACAAAGCGACTACCAGGGCATTAAATGCATTTGATAAATCTGTTGTCTTGTATTTTATTATCTGTGGTTAACCTGAATCTCAAGGTTCTATTCCACAGTGATTTACAATGAAAGGAAAACAGAAAAATAAAACCCAAGACCCTTCACCCTCTCAAGCTTCCAGAATATTAAAAAGGATTGGGAAGGATGAGCTCCTGTCCAATTTCATTGATCACTCAACGGACAAACAAAATCATCACCCATGTCAAAAATCATGTTTAGCTGAGGAAATGGATCCCTTGTCAAGTCAGTTTATGAAGATGGGACGTGCTCACTCGCAGTCAGACAGTTCTCCATTGGCTCCTCTGCCAGAAGCTGCTCTGCTGGTGTTGGCTAGCATGC
>LR778256.1:26369808-26389808 GCA_902810595.1 Coregonus sp. 'balchen'
CAGTCGCCTCACCGGTGCCAGTCCAGGTCCGGTCGTCTACTCTTCCCCATGCCGGAGCATCCGCTCCACCGGGTCTGAGCCGGAGCCAGACGTCAACCCCTCTCCAGGGTCGGGGCCTCCACACCAGGGTCCAGACAGAGCTTGGTGCATCGTGTGGGGACTGCTCCAGGACCAGACGTCAGCCCTCTCCAGGTCAGGGCTCCCACACCAGGGTCCAGACAGGGCTTGGTGCATCGTGGGAGGACTGAGAGGGGAGGCATCGCGCCGGGGTCCAGACCGGACCAGGTGTGCTACGGGGAGGCAGGAAAGGAGAGGAGTGTACTGCGTCCGACGCCGGAGCCGCCATCGAGGCTAGATGCCCGCCGGACCCTCCCCTATTGAGTCAGGTTTTTGCGGCTGGAGTCCGCACCTTGGGTGGGGGGGGGGGGGGTACTGTCACGCCCTGACCTTGAGAACCCTGTTATTCTCTAGTTAGTTTGGTCAGGGTGTGAATGTTGACATATCTATGTCATATATTTCTATGTTGGCCGGGTGTGGTTCCCAATCAGAGGCAGCTGTCGTTCGTTGTCTCTGATTGGGGATCATACTTAGGCAACCATTTTGGCTACCTATGTTGTGGCTACCTACGCTATGTCTGGCGCAAACCCAACACCTCTCATCACCCCGAGAACACCATCCCCACAGTGAAGCATGGTGGTGGCAGCATCATGCTGTGGGGATGTTTTTCATCGGCAGGGACTGGGAAACTGGTCAGAATTGAAGGAATGATGGATGGCGCTAAATACAGGGAAATTCGTGAGGGAAACCTGTTTCAGTCTTCCAGAGATTTGAGACTGGGACGGAAGTTCACCTTCCAGCAGGACAATGACCCTAAGCATACTGCTAAAGCAACACTTGAGTGGTTTAACGGGAAACATTTAAATGTCCTGGAATGGCCTGGTCAAAGCCCAGACCTCAATCCAATTGAGAATCTGTGGTATGACGTTAAGATTGCTGTACACCAGCGGAACCCATCCAACTTGAAGGAGCTGGAGCAGTTTTGCCTTGAAGAGTGGGCAACAATCCCAGTGGCTAGATGTGCCAAGCTTATAGAGACATACCCCAAGAGACATGCAGCTGTAATTGCTGCAAAAGGTGGCTCTACAACATATTGACTTTGGGGGGGGGGGGGGGTGAATAGTTATGCACGCTCAAGTTTTCTGTTTTTTTGTCTTATTTCTTGTTTGTTTCACCCCAAAAATTATTTTGCATCTTCAAAGTGGTAGGCATGTTGTGTAAATCAAATGATACAAACCCCCCCAAAATCAATTTTAATTCCAGGTTGTAAGGCAACGAAATAGGAAAAATGCCAAGGGGGGTGAATACATTCGCAAACTGACTGACTCATTGGTTATAACTCTGGCCAATTCTCTGGTGATTGGATCATATAACTGGTCAACTGTCTGGTGATGGGATCATATAACTGGTCAACTCTCTGGTGATTGGATCATATAACTGGTCAACTCTCTGGTGATTGGATCATATAACTGGCCAACTCTCTGGTGATTGGATCGTTTAACTGGTCAACTCTCTGGTGATTGGATCATATAACTGGTCAACTCTCTGGTGATTGGATCACATAACTGCTGGTGATTGGATCATATAACTGGTCAACTCTCTGGTGATTGGATCATATAACTGGCCAACTCTCTGGTGATCGGATCATATAACTGGTCAACTCTCTGGTGATTGGATCATAAAACTGGCCAACTCTCTGGTGATTGGGTCATATAACTGGCCAACTCTCTGGTGATTGGGTCATATAACTGGCCAACTCTCTGGTGATTGGATCATATAACTGGCCAACTCTCTGGTGATTGGGTCATATAACTGGCCAACTCTCTGGTGATTGGATCATATAACTGGCCAACTCTCTGGTGATTGGATCATAAAACTGGCCAACTCTCTGGTGATTGGGTCATATAACTGGCCAACTCTCTGGTGATTGGGTCATATAACTGGCCAACTCTCTGGTGATTGGGTGAGAGATGACATGTGACTCTGGCTGATATGTCATCAGGTGCACTCCAAGCTCCAGTTCCCATTCCCCCACAATCCTATTCCCTGACAGTTTGTTGTTAGAGGCTCTGTGTGTTGGCATGTCTGCTTCCTTGCACCTGTGTCTGCCCTGAGCTCCCTGGGAGTATAGAGACAGTGTCACCTTCCTAATCCGACATACCCGGAGAAAAGAGTAACGAAGAGGAAATGACCAAGAGAAGAGAGCAGGAAACCTGAAGCTAGAGTAGAAAGTAGGTAGAGGGAGGACGCAGTCATAGAAAAGAAGATAGAAGATACACCCCCCCCCAAGAGAAGCGCAAAGCGAGGAAGAGAAGATGAAGGACGGAAAGAGACAGGAGAGAGAGGAAAGAAGGAGAAGCAGAAGTGACTGGAGCACAGAGAAGAGAAGACATAGGAAGGTGTAGGATCCCAAAGGAAAGAAAGCAAGAGGAAGGAGAAGAAGAAGAAGAAGAGAAGAGCAAAGAAGAAGAGAGAGAGAAGAGAAGAGAAGAGCAGAGGACGAGAGAGATGGAAGAACGATCGGAAGAACAGCGAAAGCGAAAGTATCTCCTCGATTAAGAGAAAAGCGCCGCTAGTAAGAGAATAGCTAGACGCGCCTCGATCATCCTCTCCAATCTCATCTCTCCTCCTTCCTTCCTCTCCTCTTCCTCTCCTATCTTCCTATCCTCTCCTCTCCTCTCTCCTCTCCTCTCCTCTTCTCTCCTCTATCCAGCAGTAAACTAGGCTAACTACAAAGTACCAGGCTAGGGGTAGGGTGGAAAGGGTGGGGGCATTTCAGGTTGTCATAAAGACCTACCTGTCAAGGGAGATCCTAGAGAGTTTGGAGAAGGGGGGGGGCTCAAGGTGTGTGTGCCACGCGGTAAGTACAGTATGTGTGTGTGCGTGTGTGCGTGCATGGGTTTGTGTGCACGCCTGTGTGTAATGTGTGATGTGTATAATATCTTTGTTCTGTGATCATGTGTGTGTGCTGTGATCGTGTGTGTGTTCTGTGTGATACAGTGCCTTAGTGTGCAGGGTGGGGAACACCAGACTCAGTGATGATTGGGCTTTAGAGCTTAGCTCCTATAATGTGCTCCAGACCTGCTCTGCCCTGCCCAGGTTCCCATAGGACCAGAGAGGACCAGAGAGAGGGGCTTACAGCCTGACTAACTGCCCACTCAGCACATCCCAAAGCTGGCTGCTTCTACACCCCTCACTACCACAAAGGCTTATTTTCACTAGAATCATAACTGAATACTGTCTTGTGATGATATTATCAATAGAACATTATCTTCACCAAGTCTGATGATATTATCAATAGAACATTATCTTCACCAAGTCTGATGATATTATCAATAGAACATTATCTTCACCAAGTCTGATGATATTATCAATAGAACATTATCTTCACCAAGTCTGATGATATTATCAATAGAACATTATCTTCACCAAGTCTGATGATATTATCAATAGAACGTTGTCTTCACCAAGTCTGATGATATTATCAATAGAACGTTATCTTCGTCAAGTCTGATGATATTATCAATAGAACGTTATCTTCACCAAGTCTGAAGATATTTTCAATAGAACATTATCTTCACCAAGTCTGATGATATTATCAATAGAACGTTATCTTCGTCAAGTCTGATGATATTATCAATAGAACGTTATCTTCACCAAGTCTGATGATATTATCAATAGAACATTATCTTCACCAAGTCTGATGATATTATCAATAGAACATTATCTTCACCAAGTCTGATGATATTATCAATAGAACATTATCTTCACCAAGTCTGATGATATTATCAATAGAACATTATCTTCACCAAGTCTGATGATATTATCAATAGAACATTATCTTCACCAAGTCTGATGATATTATCAATAGAACGTTATCTTCACCAAGTCTGATGATATTATCAATAGAACATTATCTTCACCAAGTCTGATGATATTATCAATAGAACATTATCTTCACAAAGTCTGATGATATTATCAATAGAACGTTATCTTCACCAAGTCTGTTGATATTATCAATAGAACATTATCTTCACCAAGTCTGATGATATTATCAATAGAACGTTATCTTCACCAAGTCTGATGATATTATCAATAGAACGTTATCTTCACCAAGTCTGATGATATTATCAATGGTCCTCTGTAGCTCAGCTGGTAGAGCACGGCGCTTGTAACGCCAAGGTAGTGGGTTCGATCCCCGGGACCACCCATACACAAAAAAATAAAAAAATAAATGTATGCACGCATGACTGTAAGTCGCTTTGGATAAAAGCGTCTGCTAAATGGCATATTATTATCAATAAAACGTTGTCTTCACCAAGTCTGATGATATTATCAATAAAACGTTGTCTTCACCAAGTCTGATGATATTATCAATAGAACATTATCTTCACCAAGTCTGATGATATTATCAATAGAACATTATCTTCACCATGTCTGATGATATTATCAACAGAACGACTAGAGGGTCAGTGAACGCTACGCTGAACCACTTGATGGTGAGTCAATAACAAAAAAGATATAGACAAGACCAGTATAATTGCGTAGAAGGATAAGCGTTTGCCGAATTTGGATTCTGCGGCAGATACCAGAGCAACTGCAAAGAAGCAGTGTAATGAGTATCGTTCAGTTTCCCTTTATCTACAGACTTCCCTCTACTGTTAAATAGCTCCAGGCTGCCAGAGGGGGTTTCAATCATAATGAGTTAGCATGTGTCATGAAGCATACTGTACCCAGACCACACAGGCACTTCCTGTCCTCAGGCGGAGGTAATAACACTCGTCGTGTTGGGGAGACTAGATGTGTCATATCACCCCATTGAAGAGGCAAGTTAGCAGAAGTAGCCTACTATGACATGCTATCGTAGGAAGCCCTGAGTGTGTGGGTGGTGCAGTCAGGGTCACGAACCCGTCTGTGTAGATCGCTTGTCAACCATAAACTGACGCACCACGTTTTTCCCAAGATGGCGTAGTCGGCTAGATATATTTCAGTGTTTCCACAGCTCCCTTTTCAAGCGGCAGATACACAGCGATGCTGAAAAGAGCTGAGAGCAAGAAGCACTAAGGGTTGAATGGACCAGAGTGACAGAAGGAGAATGAGTCATAATACGAATGATCTTTACTGTTTAACTGTGACGTCTCAACCTATATTAAAGCCCAAAGGACATTGTTCTACCTGCTCCTCGGCACAACACTAAAACACCTAGTGCACATGCTCTGGTTAGGTCATTCTAACACTCACTACCACGCTCTACCACGAAGGCATCTAGAATGGAGACATTCTCCTTTTAGACCAATAGAATCATTGGATGATGAGAAGTCCTCTGTCCTCTAACCAGTCAGACGGCAGCTTACTTATGGTCTGAGCTCTGGATACTTTTTTATTTTTGTATTTTATTTCACCTTTATTTAACCAGGTAAACCAGTTGAGAACAAGTTCTCATTTACAACTGCGACCTGGCCAAGATATGGCAAAGCATGTCACGCCCTGGCCTTGAAAGGCCGGTTGTCTTTAGTTGGTTTGGTCAGGGCGTGAGGATCTATGTTAAAATTTCTAGGTTTAGGTTCTAGGTTTTCTATTTCTATGTTTTGGCCGGGTGTGATTCCCAATCAGAGGCAGCTGTCGCTCGTTGTCTCTGATTGGGGATCATCCTTAGGTAGCCTATGGCCTGCTGTGTATTGTAGGATCTTGTTCCTGTTAGTCTGGTATGTGTATAGCCCTTTGGACTTCAAGTTACGTTGTTTCTTGTTTTGTTGAATGTTTATTTAGTTAATAAACATGTACGCTTTTCACGCTGCACCTTGGTCCGACCCGTCTCTCAACGATCGTGACAGAAGATCCCACCAAACGAGGACCAAGCAGCGTGGCCAGGAGGAACAAACACCCGGGACACAGCGGGAGGCTACGTTGGTAGATGTCCTCCTCGGTTGGGGGAAAATCACAGAGGAGGAGGCCGTCCGTTACGGTAAGACAATGAAGGAGGAAGCCCGGGTAGGAGAGGATCAACGGCGACATCAACGGTGCAGGCCGAAGAGGAAGCCCGAGAACAGGGGGCTCACGGGGTGGATGACGAGGCAGCAGGAGGGCGGGAAAGGGCTGACTAGAGAGGAGGAGGCCGCTATTTTAGAGGTCCTCCAAGACCTGCGGATCGAGAGTCTGAGAGAGGAGGCCACTACGTTACGGGGGCTGTTAGATCAGAGGGAGCAGGAGTTATCCGTTCAGAGGGAGGCGCTACAGGAGGCTCAAAGGGAGAAGGAAGTAGTGGAGGCACGGAGAGAGGAGCTGGTCAGGCAACAGAAGGAGCGTGTGTTCATTGAGGAACCTAGGTATGCGGAGATACGCACTGTGTCGCCAGTGAGCGTTCACAGCCCAGTGCGTCCTGTGCCAGCGCCCCGCACGTGCCGTGCGAAAGTGGGCATCCAGCCAGGATGGGTTGTGCCAGCTGTACACTCAGACCTCCAGTGCGCCTAGACACGATCCAGAGTCCGCCCGCACTGTCCCTCCACCAGACCAGTGGTGCGTGTTCCCAGTACGGCATGGCCTGTGCGCGTTCACCGGTGCCTGGTCTCCAGCAACGGTCAAACATGGATACACTGAGGGAGCAGCCGCGCACCATGGATACACTGAAGGGGCAACAACAACATGGATACACTGAGGGAGCAACCACAACATGGAAAACTGAGGGAGCACACAAAATGGATTACACTGAGGGAGCAACGGACATGGATACATGAGGGAGCAAACACAACATGAGATACAATGAGGGAGCAAAAAACATGGATACACTGGGGAGCAAGGAACATGGATACACTGAGGGAGCAAAAAAAACACAAAAACAAAAAAAAAAAAAAAAAAACCCCCAAAAAAAAATCCACAACATGGATACACTGAGGGAGGCAACACAACTGGATACCACGAGGGACGGCACACAACATGGATACACTGAGGGAGCACAACACAACATGGAATACACTGAGGGAGCAACCACAACATGGATACACTGAGGGAGCAAACCACAACAGGAACACTGAGGGAGCCAAACACAAACATGGGATACAACTGAGGGCAGCAGCGGAAACACGCGGAATCACTGAGTGAGCAGCGGAACATGGATACACTGAGGGAGCAAACACAAACAGGAATACACTGAGGGAACACACAACATGGATTACATGAGGGAGCAGCGGAACATGGATACAACTGAGGGAGCACAACACAACATGGGATACAGGAGGAGAGCAGCACAACATGGATAACACTGAGAGAGCTCACAACATGGATACACTGAGGAGCAGCGGAACATGGATACACTGAGGGAGCAACAACAACAATGGGATACACGAGGGAGCAACACAACATTAATGCCTTGGGGGGGTGGCAGAGCAACACAACATGGATACCCTGAGGAGCAACACAACAGGGTTACACTGAAGGAGCAACACAACAGGATACACTGAGGGAGCGGGGGTAACACAAACATGATACACTGAGGGGAAAACAACATGGATACACTGAGGGAGAACACAACATGGTACACTGAGGAGCGCAACACAACAGGATACACTGAGGAGCAAACAACATGGATACACTGAGGGAGCAACGGAACATGGATTACAATGATGGAGCAGCGGAACATGGGATACCACTGAGGGAGCCAAACACAAAAACAGGATACACTGAGGAGCAAAACCACAAACATGGATACCTGAGGGAGCAACACAACATGGATACACTGAGGGAGCAACACAACATGGATACACTGAGGGAGCAACACAACATGGATACACTGAGGGAGCAGCGGAACATGGATACACTGAGGGAGCAACACAAACATGGATTACCACTGAGGGAGCAACGGAACATGGTACACTGAGGGAGCACCACAAATGGCTACATGCGGGAGCAAAAAAACATGGATAACTGAGGGAGCAACACAAATGGATACACTGAGGGAGCAAAGGAACATGGATACACGGCGGGAGCAGCGGAACAGGATACACTGAGGAGCAACACAACATGATACCACTGAGGGAGCAACACAACTGGATTACCACTGGAGGGAGCAAGGAACATGGATACACTGAGGGAGCAGCGGAACATGGATACAACTGAGGAGACGGAACATGGATTACACTGAGGAGCAACCACACATGGATACACTGAGGAGCAGCCGAACATGGATACACTGAGAGCCCCGGAACATGGATACACTGAGGGAGCAGCGGAACATGGATACACTGAGGGAGCAACACAACATGGATACACTGAGGGAGCAACACAACATTTGGAATACACTGAGGGAGTCACACACAATGGATACATGAGGGAGCAGCGGAAATGGCTACACTGAGGGAGCAAACACAAATGGATACACTGAGGAGGCAGCGGAACATGGATACACGAGGGAGCACACAACATGGATACACTGAGGGAAGCACACAACATGGATACACTGAGGGAGCAACACAACATGGATACACTGAGGGAGCAACACAACATGGATACACTGAGGGAGCAACACAACATGGATACACTGAGGGAGCAACACAACATGGATACACTGAGGGAGCAGCGGAACATGGATACACTGAGGGAGCAACACAACATGGATACACTGAGGGAGCAGCGGAACATGGATACACTGAGGGGAGCGCGGAAACATGGATCCACTGAGAGCAAACACACATGGATATCACTGAGGGGAGCAACACAACATGGATACACTGAGGGAGCAGCGGAGAACATGGATACACTGAGGGAGCAGCGGAACATGGATACACTGAGGGAGCAACACAACATGGATACACTGAGGGAGCAGCGGAACATGGATACACTGAGGGAACAGCGGAACATGGATACACTGAGGGAGCAACACAACATGGATCCACTGGGGAGAAGCGGAACATGGATACACTGAGGAGCACAACACAACATGGAGAACACTGAGGGAGCAACACAACACATGGATACACGGAGGGAGCAAACAACATGATACACTGAGGGAGCAACACAACATGGGGATACATTGAGGGAGCAACACAAACATGATACAATGAGGGAGAGCGGAAACCATGTATACACTGGGGAGCAACACACATGAGATCACTGAGGGAGCAACATCACATGGATACACTGAGGGAGCAGCGGAACATGGATACACTGAGGGAGCAACACAACATGGATACACTGAGGGAGCAGCACAACATGGATACACTGAGAGAGCAACACAACATGGATACACTGAGGGAGCAGCGGAACATGGATACATGATGGGAGGAACCACAACATGGATACTTGAGGAGCAGCGGAACATGGATACATGAGGAGCAGCGGAACATGATACACTGAGGGAAGCAACACAACATGGATACAACGAGGGAGAAACCCAACATGGATAATGAGGGAGCCAAACACAACATGGATACACTGAGGGAGCAACACAAATGGATTAAACTGAGGGAGCAGCGGAACATGGTACACTGAGGGAGCAGGGAAACATGGATACAGGAGGGAGCCAACACAAACATGGATACACTGAGGGAGCAACACAACATGGATACACTGAGGGAGCAACACAACATGGATACACTGAGGGAGCAGCGGAACATGGATACACTGAGGGAGCAGCGGGAAAAAGGATACATATGAGGGAGCCAACCACAACATGGATACACTGAGGGAGAACACACAGGATAAACTGAGGGAGCAGCGGAGAAACATGGATACATGAGGGAAGCAGCGGCACATGGATACCTAGGGAGCAAAAAACAACAGGATACACTGAGGAGCCAGCGGACATGGATACATCTGAGGGAACAGCGGACATGGATATCACTGAGGGAGCTAACACAACAGGATACACTGAGGAGCAGCGGAACATGGATACAATGAGGGGAGCAAACACATGGATACAATTGAGGGGAGCAAACACAAACTATGGATACATGAGGGAGCAACCAACATGGATACACTGAGGAGCAACACAAACGATGGATACACTGAGGAGCAACACACCAGGAACACTGAGGGAGCAGCGGACCAGGATACACTGAGGGAGCAAAACAACATGGATTTACAATGAGGGGCAACACAACAGGGATACACTGCGGGAGCAGCGGAACAGGAGACCACTGAGGCGCAAAAACACAACAGGAAAACACTGAGGGAGAGGCACAACATGGATAAATGACGAGAGCAACAAACATGGATACACTGAGGGGAGCAGCGGACATGGATACACTGAGGGAGCAACCACAACAATGGATACTTGAAGGGAGCAGAGCGAAACATGGATACACTGGGAGCAGCGAACATGGATACACTGGGGAGCAACACAACAGGATACACTGAGGGAGCAACATCAACATGGATACATCGGAGGGAGCAACACAACATGGGATACACGTGGGAGCACACAACATGGATACAAAAATTGAGGGAGCAACACACATGGATACACTGAGGGAGCCAATACACAACATGGATACACTGAGGGAGCAACGGAACGAATACTACTGAGTGAGCAGCGGAACATGGATCCCACTGAGGGAGCAAACACAACATGGCGATTTACAACCTGCACGGGAGCAGCGGAACATGGATACACTGGGGAACAGCGGAACATGGTACACTGAGGGAGCGCACAACATGGAATTACACACGAGGGAGCAACACAAACCAAGGATACACTGAGGGAGAAGCGGAACATGGATACACTGAGGGTAGCAACAACAACATGGATAGACTGAGGGAGCAGAACAACATGGATACACTGAGGGAGCAGGGAACCGCGGATACACTGAGGGAGCAAAAAAAATGGATCACTGAGGGAGCAACACACATGGATTACACTGAGGGAGCACACACACAGATACACTGAGTGAGCAGGCGGAACATGGATACACTGAGGGAGCAACACAACATGGATACACTGAGGGAGCAGCGGAACATGGATACACTGAGGGAACAGCGGAACATGGATACACTGAGGGAGCAAGCACAACATGGATACACTGAGGGAGTCAACACAACATGGCTCACAATGAGGGAGCAGCGGAACATGGATACACTGACGGAGCAACACCAACATGGATACACTGAGGGGAGCAGCGGAAACATGGATACATGAGGGACGCCACAACCACAACAGGATCACTGGGGAGCAACCACAACCGGGATACACTGAAGGGAAGCAACACAAACATGGATACACTGAGGGAGCAGTGGAAACATGGATACACTGAGGAGCAACACAACATGATAAATGAGGGGCAATCACAACATGATACACTGAGGGAGCAAACACAAATGGAGACACTGAGGGAAAAACACAACATGGATACACTGAGGGAGCAAGCGAACATGGATACACTGGGGAGCACCACACAGGATACACAAACAAATGAGGGAGCAGCAACAACATGGATTACACTGAGAGAGCATCACACATGGATACACTGAGGGGCAGAGGAACATGGATACACTGAGGGGAGCAACACAACATGGATACACTGAGGGAGCAACAACAAACTTAATGCACTAGGGAGCAACACAACTGGATACATGAGGGAGCAACACAACATTGGATACATGAAGGAGCACACAAAACATGATACATGAGGGAGCAACACAACAGGGGATACACTGAGGGAGAAACCCAACAGGATAACTTGAGGAGCAACAAACCATGGATACACTGAGGGAGCAACACAACATGGATACACTGCGGGGCAACACAAACATGGATTACACTGAGGGAGCAACGTTTTTTTTTTTTTTTTGGGAACATGGATTACACTGAGGGAGCAGCGGAACATGGATACACTGAGGGAGCAACACAACCGGATACTGAGGGAGCAACAACAACATGATACACTGAGGGAGCAACACAACATGGTACACTGAGGAAGCAAACAAAACCGGGATACACTGAGGGAGCAACACAACATGGAACACTGAGGGAGCAGCGGAACATGGATTAAACAAACACACGAAACATCTGAGGGGCACCCAACAGGATACACGATTTTTGGGGAGCAACGGAACATGGAATACACTGAGGAGCACACAACATGGATTACACTGAGGGGCAACACAAACATGGAGACATGAGGGAGCAACACAACATGAACACTGAGGGAGCAAAGGAAACATGGATACACTGAGGGCAGCCAAAGGGAAACATGGATACACGGAGGGAGCAAACCACAACATTGGATACACTGAGGACGAACACAACATGGATACACTGAGGAAGCAAAGGAACAATGGTACACTGCGGGAGACACGCGGAAACATGAGATACACTGAGGGAGCAACGGAACATGGATACACTGAGGGAGCACACAACATGGATACACTGAGGGAGCAGCGGAACATGGATACACTGAGGGAGCAACGGAACATGGATACACTGAGGGAGCAGCGGAACATGGATACACTGAGGGAGCAACACAACATGGATACACTGAGGGAGCAACACAACATGGATACACTGAGGGAGCAACACAACATGGATACACTGAGGGAGCAGCGGAACATGGATACACTGAGGGAGCAACACAACATGGATACACTGAGGGAGCAGCGGAACATGGATACACTGAGGGAGCAACACAACATGATACAATGAGGGAGCAAACACAACCACGGATACAACTGGAGGAGAGCAACACAACATGGATACCACTGAGGGAGCAAACACAACATGCGATTACCACTGAGGGAGCAACCATCAAAATGGATAACTGAGGGAGCAACACACATGGATACAGAGGGAGCAGCCAGGAAACATGGATACACTGAGGGAGCAACACAAATGGAACACTGAGGAGCAGAGGACCATGGATACACTGAGGGAGCAGGGAACATGGAATTACACTGAGGGGAGCAACACAACATGATACAATAGGGAGAACACCAAAACAAGGATACACTGAGGGAGCGCGGAGAACATGGATACGCGAGGAGCAGGGAACATGGATCCACTGAGGGAGCAACACAACATGGATACACTGATGGAGCAGCGGAACATGGAATACACTGAGGGAAACTGCCGGAACATGGATACCACTGAGGAGCAACACAACATGGATACACTGAGGGAGAAGCGGAAACATGGATATCAATGAGGGAGCAACAACAACATGGAACACGGAGGGAGCAACACCAAATGGAGACACTGAGGGAGCAACAACATGGATTACACTGAGGGAGCACACACATGGAACACTGAGGGAGCAACACAACATGGATACACTGAGGGAACAGCGGACATGTATACACTGAGGAGCAACCACAACATGGTACCTGAGGGAGCAAACCACACATGGAACACTGAAGGGGCAGCGGGAACATGATACATGAGGGGAGACAACCACAACATGGATTACACTTGAGGGCGCAGCAAACATGGATACAAGAGAGAGCAACACAAACATGGATACACTGAGGGAGCAGCGGAACATGGATACACGAGGGAGCAATACAACCAGGGATTACTTTGAGGGAGCAGCGGAAATGATACACTGAGGGAGCAGCGGAACATGGATACACTAGGGGAGGCAAAAACAACATGGATACACTGAGGAGAGCAACACAACATGGCTACACTGAGGGGAGCAAAAGAATGGGATACACGAGGGAGCAACACAACTGGATACACTGAGGAGAAGGGAAACAGGGATACACATGAGGAGCAGCGGACATGGATACACTGAGGGAGCAAACACAACATGGAACACTGAGGGAGCCAACACAACATGGATAACAAATGAGGGAGCAACAAAAACAATGGGATACACTGAGGAGCAGCGGAAACATGGATACACTGAGGGAGCAGCGGAAACATGGATACTGAGGGAGCAAACAAAAACAAAACATGGATACACTGAGGGAGCAACACAACATGGATAACACTGAGGGAGCAGCGGAGAACCTGGATACACTGAGGGGCAGCGGAAATGGATTACACTTGAGGGAAGCAACACAACATGAGATACACTGAGGGCGGGCAGCGGAAACATGAGTACCTGAGGGGAACAAAGGAACATGGATACACTGAGGAGCAAAACAAATGGATACACCTGAGGAGCAGCGGAACATGGATACACTGAGGGAGCAACACAACATGGATACACTGAGGGAGCAACACAACATGGATACACTGAGGGAGCAACACAACATGGATACACTGAGGGAGCAACACAACATGGATACACTGAGGCGCAGCGGGAACAGGATACATGGGGAGCAAACACACAGGATACACTGAGGGAGCAACACAACATGGATACATGAGGAGCAGCGGAACATGGAATACAAGAGGGAGCACACAACATGGAGACACGAGGAGCAGCACCACCATGGATACATGAGCAGAGCACACAACGGATAACACTGAGGAGCAGCGGGAACAGGATACACTGCGGGTAGCATAACAAAGGAACTTTGCAGGAGCAGCGGAACCATGGATACACTGAGGGAGCAGCGGAACATGGATACACTGAGGGAGCAACACAACATGGATACACTGAGGGAGCAACACAACATGGATACACTGAGGGAGCAACACAACATGGATACACTGTGGGAGCAACACAACATGGATAGACTTGAGGGAGCAACACAACATGGATACAATGAGGAGCAAACACAAATGGCTACCACTGAGGGAGCAGGAACACATGGATACACGAGTGAGCAGCTGGAAACATGGAACACTGAGGGAGCAACCACAACATGGATACCACTGAGGAGCAGCGAACATGGATACACTGAGCTGGAACAGGGAACATGGATACACTGAGGGGCCAACACAAATGGATCATGGGAGGGAGCAACACAACAGGATTACACTAGACGGGAGCAGGGACTGGATAAACTGAGGAGCAACACAACATGGATACACTGAGGGAGCAGCACAACAGGATACACTGAGGGAGCAACACAACATGGATACACTGAGGGAGCAGCGGAACATGGATACCTGAGGGAGCAACACAAACATGGATACACTGAGGGAGCCAACACAACATGGATACACTGAGGGGACTACACAACATGAACACTGAGGGAGCAGGGGAACATGATACACTGAGGGGCAAACAAAAACTGGATACCACTGAGGGAGCACAAAAACATGGATACAATGAGGGAGCAAACACAACATGGATACACTGAGGGAGCAACACAACATGGATACACTGAGGGAGCAACACAACATGGATACACTGAGGGAGCAGCGGAACATGGATACACTGAGGGAGCAGCGGAACATGGATACACTGAGGGAGCAACACAACATGGATACACTGAGGGAGCAACACAACATGGATACACTGAGGGAGCAACACAACATGGATACACTGAGGGAGCAAGCGGAACATGGATACACTGAGGGAGCAGCGGAACATGGATACACTGCGGGAGCAACACAACAATGGATGACAAATGAGGGAGCAACACAACATGGATACACTGAGGGAGCAGCGGAACATGGATACACTGAGGAGAACACACCATAGATACACGATGGGAGCAGCGGAACATGGATCATGAGGGAGACAACACAACATGGATACACTGAGGGAGCAACACAACATGGATACACTGAGGGAGCAGCGGAACATGGATACACTGAGGGAGCAGCGGACATGGATACACTGAGGGAGCAACACAACATGGATACACTGAGGGAGCAACACAACATGGATACACTGAGGGAGCAACACAACATGGATACACTGAGGGAGCAGCGGAACAGGAACATGAGGGCGCAGCGGAACATAGATTACACTGAGGAGCAGGGAAATGGCTACACTGAGAAGGGAGCAGCGGAAAACATGGATCACGGAGGGAGACAGCGGAACTATGGATACCTGAGGGAGCAGACAACAGGATACACTGAGGGAGCGGGAAACATGGATCATGAGGGAGCAACACAACATGGATACACTGAGGGAGCAACACAACATGGATACACTGAGGGAGCAACACAACATGGATACACTGAGGAGCAACACAACATGGATACACTGAGGAGCAACACAAACTATGGATCACTGAGGGAGCATAAAAACACAACATGGATACACTGAGGGAGCAACACAACATGGATACACTGAGGGAGCAACACAACATGGATACACTGAGGGAGCAACACAACATGGATACACTGAGGGAGCAACACAACATGGATACACTGAGGGAGCAACGGAACATGGATACACTGAGGGAGCAGCGGAACATGGATACACTGAGGGAGCAACACAACATGGATACACTGAGGGAGCAGCGGAACATGGATTACACTGAGGGAGCGCGGAACAGGATACACTGAGAGGAGCAACACAACATGGAACACTGAGGGAGCAACACAACATGGATTACCCGAGGAGGCAACGAACATGGATACCCACTGAGGGAACAGACGGAAACATGGAACACTGAGGGAGCAACACAACAGGATAACACTGAGGAGGCAACACACATGGAACACTGAGGAGCAGCGGAACATGGATACACTGAGCGGAGCAACACAACAATGGAACACTGAGGAGAGTGGAAACATGGATACACTGAGGAACAGCGGAAACATGGATACACCTGATGGGGAGCAATCCAATACATGGAATACACTGAGGGAGCAACACAAATGGATTACAATGAGGGAGCAACACATATGTATACACTGAGGGGAGCACACAACATGCGGAACACTGAGGGAGCAACACAACATGGATACACTGAGGGAGCAACACAACATGGATACACTGAGGAAGCAAACACAACATGCCACAATGCGGGAGCCGCGGCAACATGGAATACAATGACGGGAGCAACACAACATGGATTACACTGAGGGAGCAACACACATGATACACTGAGAGCAAGCAACAAATGGATACACTGAGGGAGCAACACAACATGGATACAAGAGGGAGCAACAAACATGGATACACTGAGGAGCAACACAACATGGATTACACTGAGGGAGCACACACATGGATACACTGAGGAGAGCAGCGGAAATGGATAACACTGAGGGAGCAACAACATGGAATCAATGAGGGAGCGGGAACATGGATACACTGAGGAGCAGCGGAACATGGATACACTGAGGGGCAACAGAACAGGGATACACTGAGGGAGAAACACAAAATGGATTACAACGGAGGAGCAGCGAACAGGATACACTGAGGGAGCGCGGAACATGGATACAACTGAGGGAAGCAACAAAACATGACCCTGAGGGAGCAGCGGAACAGGGATACACTGAGGGAACTAGGGAACATGGATACACTGAGGAGCAACACAACATGGCTAAAACTGAGGGAGCAGCGGAACATGGCTACACTGAGGGAGCAAAAAGACTAGGATACACTGAGGGAGCAAACAACAAGGAGATCCCACTGAGGGAGCAAAACAACATGGATTGACACTGAGGGAGCAACACAACATGGATACACTGAGGGAGCAACACAAACCATTGGATACACTGACGGGAGCAGCGACCAGGATACACTGAGGGAGCAACACAACATGTCTGGATACACTGAGGGAGCAAACACAGAACATGGAACACTAGTGGGAGCAGCGGGAACAATGAGATACACTGAGGCGCAAAACACAACATGGATACACTGAGGGAGCAGCACAACATGGATGCATGAGAGAGCAACACAACATGGTATCACTGAGGGAGCAGCTGAACATGGATACACTGAGTGAGCCAACACAAATGAGCCATACTTGAGGGAGCAGCGGAAAACATGGAAAACGAGGGAGCAGTGGAAACATGGATACACGGAGGGAGCAACCAACATGGATAAAATGAGGGAGCAACCAACATGGTAACTGCGGGAGCAAACACAAACATGGATACCCACTGGGGAGCAAACAAAACCTGGATACCATGAGGGAGCAACACACCAGGATACACTGAGGGAGGCAAACAACAGACGGATACCACTGAGGGAGCAACGGAACTGGATACACTGAGTGAGCAGCGGAACATGGTACACTGCGGGCACGCCAAAACACTGGTTACATGAGGAGAGCGGAACATGGATACACTGAGGGAAACAGGGAACATGGATACACTGAGGGAGCAACACAACATGGATACACTGAGGGAGCAACACAAAATGGATACACTGAGGGAGCAGCGGAACATGGATACACTGAGGGAGCAACACAACATGGATACACTGAGGGAGCAGCACAACATGGATACACTGAGGGGCAACACACAGGCTACACTGGAGGGAGCAGCGAGAACAGTGGATACACTGAAGGGAGCAACAAAACATGGGATACACTGAGGGAGCAAAACAAACATGGACGTACACTGAGGGGAGCCACACAACATGGCATACACTGAGGGAGCCAACACAAACATGGATACACTGGGGCGAGCACAACACAACAGGGATACACTGAGGGAGCACACACCAACATGGATACACTGAGGGAGCGACGGAACATGGATACACTGAGGAGCAAGCACAACTGGATACACTGAGGAGCAACCACAACATGGATACCACGGAGGGAGCAACAAAACATGGATACACTGAGGGGAGACAACACAACATGGATAAACTGAGGGAGGCAGCGAACATGATACATGCAGGAGCAGCGGAACATGGATACACTGAGGGAGCAACACAACATGATACAACTGAGTGGAGCAAAAACAAACATGGAACACTGAGGGGAGCAACAACAAAATGGATTACATGAGGAGCAACGGAACATGGATACACTGAGGGAGCAGCACAACATGGATACACTGAGGGAGCAACACAACATGGATACACTGAGGGAGCAACAACATGGATACACTGAGGGAGCAGCGGAACATGGATACACTGAGGGAGCAAACACAACATAGATACATGAGGAGCAGGCGAACCAGTGGATTAACACTGAGGGACGCACACAACATGGATACACTGAGGGTAGCAAACACACCTGGATCCATTGGAGGGAGCAGCGGAACATGGATACACTGTGGGAGCAGCGGAACATGGATACACTGAGGGAGCAACACAACATGGATACACTGAGGGAGCAACACAACATGGATACACTGAGGGAGCAACACAACATGGATACACTGAGGGAGCAGCGGAACATGGATACACTGAGGGCGCAGCGGAACATAGATACACTGAGGGAGCAGCGGAACATGGATACACTGAGGGAGCAGCGGAACATGGATACACTGAGGGAGCAGCGGAACATGGATACACTGAGGGAGCAACACAACATGGATACACTGAGGGAGCAACACAACATGGATACACTGAGGGAGCAACACAACATGGATACACTGAGGGAGCAACACAACATGGATACACTGAGGGAGCAACACAACTGGATACATGAGGGAGCAACAACATGGATACAACTGAGGAGCAACACAACATTGGATTTACATGAGGGAGCAAACGGAAAATGGATACACTGAGGGAGCAGCGAACATGGATACCTGAGGGAGCAACAAAACATGGATACACTGAGGGAGCAACACAACATGGATACACTGAGGGAGCCAACGGAAAAATGGATACACTGAGGGAACCAGCGGAACATGGATACATGAGGGAGCAACACAACATGGGATTACACTGATTCGGGAGACAACACAACAGGGATACACTGAGGGAGCAGCGGGAAAACAATGGATACAATGAGGGAGCAACACAACATGGATACACTGAGGGAGCGGCGGAACATGGATACACTGGGGAACAGCGAAAACACCAGGATACATGAGGGAGCAACACAACAGGATACATTGAAGGAACAGCGCGAACATGGATTTACACTGAGCGGAGCAAACACAACATGGATACACATGAGGGAGCAACCACAAAAACGGATACACTGAGGGAGCAACACAACATGGATACACTGAGGGAGCAACACAACATGGA
>LR778256.1:26392308-26423120 GCA_902810595.1 Coregonus sp. 'balchen'
CAGAGATCCACAAAGCCCCCTGGAGGATGTTGGAGGACGCTGGAACACGCCACGCTGGGTAGATGGAGACACGTTGATTGACAGGAGCAGTAGAGAGAAGAGAGGAGAACACAGACTGGGCACAGGGTTTTACAGACAGGAGAAGTCTCTAATGGGAAGACTGAGAGAGAAGCCAACCAACCAGGGTTTTACAGACAGGAGAAGTCTCTAATGGGAAGACTGAGAGAGAAGCCAACCAACCAGGGTTTTACAGACAGGAGAAGTCTCTAATGGGAAGACTGAGAGAGAAGCCAACCAACCAGGGTTTTACAGACAGGAGAAGTCTCTAATGGGAAGACTGAGAGAGAAGCCAACCAACCAGGGTTTTTACAGACAGGAGAAGTCTCTAATGGGAAGACTGAGAGAGAAGCCAACCAACCAGGGTTTTACAGACAGAAGTCTCTAATGGGAAGACTGAGAGAGAAGCCAACCAACCAGGGTTTACAGACAGGAGAAGTCTCTAATGGGAAGACTGAGAGAGAAGCCAACCAACCAGGGTTTTACAGACAGGAGAAGTCTCTAATGGGAAGACTGAGAGAGAAGCCAACCAACCAGGGTTTTACAGACAGGAGAAGTCTCTAATGGGAAGACTGAGAGAGAAGCCAACCAACCAGGGTTTTACAGACAGAAGTCTCTAATGGGAAGACTGAGAGAGAAGCCAACCAACCAGGGTTTTACAGACAGGAGAAGTCTCTAATGGGAAGACTGAGAGAGAAGCCAACCAACCAGGGTTTTACAGACAGGAGAAGTCTCTAATGGGAAGACTGAGAGAGAAGCCAACCAACGGAGGGCAGAGAAAGGTGAAGGATTATTATGATCACCGCAGCTGACAGAAGCTCTCAGAGAATATAACCATGTTATCACATCTAATACAAACATGTTGAATACATACATGTTGAATACATACATGTTGAATACATACATGTTAAATGGGATGAAACAGGAAAACACCCACACCGAGGGACCGTCAACAAAAGATCTTAGTGGATAAGACGAACAACTTATATAAACGATTTCTGTCGTTTCCATAAATAAATTCCACCTGAGCGTTCACATGCAGAAAGTTGAAAATAATTCATGAATGCGTACGGTTGTTGTTGTTGACTCCATAAATGATTGAAAGTGTTTTCTCTGCATTAATGATTCATTATGTTAAGAGGAAGGACACACACTTGAACACACACACACACACACACACACGTACACACACACGCTCTCTCTCACACACACACACACACACACACACACACACACACACACACACACACACACACACACACACACACACACACACACACCACACACACACACAACACACACACACACACACACACACACACACCACACACACACACACACCACACACACACACACACACACAACACACACCACACACACACAGACACACACACACACACACACACACACACACACACACACACACACACACACACACACACACACACACACACACACACACACACACACATGCACTCTCACATGTTAGGAGGAACCAGGAAGAGGAAGGACACACTGTGCTGAACTCCACTGTTGGTTGTCCCGATCAGAGGCCAGATAGGGCGGGGTGGGGGGGGGGGCAGTAGCTGTTGTAGTAGGAAGTTGCAGGAAGACAACTCATTGGTCCAAAATAACCCAACACTATTATTAAACTATTAGGATTCCATATCTGGTTTACCACACTCATAAAACAGGACAGTGATAAGCAGTGGTTAGGAGATCTGGACAGACCAACTCTTCAGACCTTTTTTTATTTGCTGTCAACGGTAAAGATCTATCGTTAATCATATATTAAAAACGTTCAAACTACTAAACAGGAACAAAACATAAACTTATTTCATGTAGTTGTTGTTGGCGAGGGGCTGTCACTCTTTCTAGCCCTCCCCAACACTGCAAACCCAGCCATCTCAGGAGCACACTCTTAGCCACCCCCACGTGCTGCCACATATGGTGAAGAATTCAGACAGCCCACCTAGTGTCTTTTGGAGAGAACTAGTGCTGTCAAATGGTATCCTGATGTCGACAGCAGATGGAAGTTGTATTCGTAACATTGCTAACTTAACTAGCTAACATACCATTTTTGAGAAAACAAGTTACACTGAACAAAAATATAAACGCAACATGCAACAAATTTCAAAGATTTTTACTGAGTCATAGTTCATTTAAGGAAATCAGTCAATTGAAATAAATTAATTAGGCTCTAATCTATGGATTTCACAGATATGCATCTGTTGGTCACAGATACCTTTAAAAAAGGTAGGGGTGTGGATCAGAAAATCAGTCAGCATCTGGTGTGACCAGCATTTGCCTCATGCAGCGCGACACATCTCCTTCCCATAGAGTTGATCAGGCTGTTGATTGTGGCCTGTGGAATGTTGTCCCACTCCTCTTCAATGGCTGTGTGAAGTTGCTGGATATTGGCGGGAACTGGAACACGCTGTCGTACACGTCGATCCAGAGCATCCCAAACATGCTCAATGGGTGACATGTCTGGTGAGTATGCAGGCCATGGAAGAACTGGGACATTTTCAGCTTCCAGGAATTGTGTCCAGATCCTTGTGACATGGGGCCGTGCATTATCATGCTGAAACATGAGGTGATGGCAGCGGATGAATGGCACGACAATGGGCCTCAGGATCTCGTCACGGTAACTCTATGCATTCAAATTGCCATCAATAAAATGCAATTGTGTTCATTGTCTGTAGCTTATGCCTGCCCATACCACCGGCACCATGGGGCACTCTGTTCACAACGTTGACCCACATGACGCCATCCACGGTGTCTGCCATCTGCCCGGTACAGTTGAAACCGGGATTCATCTGTGAAGAGCACACTTCTCCAGTGTGCCAGTGGCCATCGAAGGTGAGCATTTGCCCACTGAAGTCGTTTACGATGCCGAACTGCAGTCAGGTCAAGACCCTGGTGAGGACGATGAGCACGCAGATGAGCTTCCCTGAGACGGTTTCTGACAGTTTGTGCAGACATTTTTCAGTTGTGCAAACCCACAGTTTCATCAGCTGTCCAGGCGGCTGGTCTCAGACGATACTGCCAAATTCTCTAAAACGATGTTGGAGGCGGCTTATGGTAGAGAAATGAACATTGAATTCGCTGCCAACAGCTCTGGTGGACATTCCTGCAGTCAGCATGTCAATTGCACGCTCCCTCAAAACTTGAGACATCTGTGGCATTGTGTTGTGTGACAATACTGCATATTTTAGAGTGGCCTTTTATTGTCCCCAGCCCAAGGTGCACCTGTGTAATGATCATGCCGTTTAATCAGCTTCTTGATATGGCACACCTGTCAGGTGGATGGATTATCTTGGCAAAGGAGAAATGCTCACTAACAGGGTTGTAAACAAATTTGTGCACACAGTTTGAGAGAAATAAGCCTTTCGTGCATATGGAACATTTCTGGGATCTTTTATTTCAGCTCATGAAACACTTTACATGTTGCGTTTATATTGTTGTTCAGTATATACTTATGTTTTCAAGTTACCTCGCTGCCTTAAAATTGTAAGTTATGTGAACAAAGAAAGTCAAGTTGACCTTGACAAAAGTCGGCAACACAATAAATATTACAATGTCAGTTAATTTATACAAGTTAATACAACTCATCTTTTTAAATCCTTTTTACAGGGTTTGGGTTTTCATAGAGTTTCCCATCCCAGGGTGTGTCTGCACCTCTCTCTGGTCCTTGAGCCTGCCCCCCCAGCTGTAGTCCAACAGCACCCCTGCCCCCCCCAGCTGTATTCCAACAGCACCCCTGCCCCCCCCCCAGCTGTAGTCCAACAGCACCCCTGCCCCCCCCCAGCTGTAGTCCAACAACACCCCTGCCCCCCCCCCCCCAGCTGTATTCCAACAGCACCCCTGCCACCCCCCCCATCTGTAGTCCAACAGCACCCCTGCCCCCCCCCAGCTGTATTCCAACAGCAACCCCTGCCCCCCCCCAGCTGTATTCCAACAGCACCCCTGCCCCCCCCCCCTAGCTGTAGTCCAACAGCACCCCTGCCCCCCCCATCTGTAGTCCAACAACAACCCCCTGCCCCCCCCATCTGTAGTCCAACAGCAACCCCTGCCCCCCAAGCTGTATTCCAACAGCACCCCTGCCCCCCCCCCTAGCTGTAGTCCCAACAGCACCCCTGCCCCCCCCCCAGCTGTAGTCCAACAACACCCCTGCCCCCCCCCCAGCTGTATTCCAACAGCACCCCTGCCACCCCCCCCCCATCTGTAGTCCAACAACACCCCTGGCCCCCCCCCCCCCCAGCTGTAGTTCCAACAACACCCCTGCCCCCCCCAGCTGTATTCCAACAGCACCCCTGCCCCCCCCCATCTGTAGTCCAACAACACCCCTGCCCCCCCCCCCCCCAGCTGTAGTCCAACAGCACCCCTGCCCCCCCCCCAGCTAGCACCCCGCCCCCCAGCGTAGTCCACCACCCCCCCCCCCACTTGTATTCCACACACCCCTGCCCCCCCCCCAGCTGTATTCCAACAGCACCCCTGCACCCCATCTGTAGCCACAGCACCCTGCCCCCCCCTAGCTGTAGTCAACAGCACCCTGCCCCCCCCAGTGTGTCCAAAAGCACCCCTGCCCCCCATTGTAGTCCAACAGCCACCCCTGCCACCCCCCCCAGCTGTAGTCCAACAGCACCCTGCCCCCCCACTGTAGTCCCAAAAGCACCCCGCCACCCCCCCCATCTGTAGTCCAACAGCACCCCTGCCCCCCCAGCTGGAGTCCAAAGCACAACCCCTCCCCCCCCATCGGGAGGCCAACAGCAAACCCCCCCCCCCCCCCCCCTGAAGCCAACCACCCCCCCCCCCCTTCCCACCCCCCCCCCCCCCACTGTAGTCCAACAGCACCCCGCCCCCCCCCCCCCGCTGTAGTCCAACAGCACCCCTGCCCCCCCCATGCTGTAGTCCAACAGCACCCTGCCCCCCCCACCTGTAGTCCAACAGCACCCCCTTGCCCCCCCACCTGTAGTCCAACAGCCACCCCTGCCCCCCCCCAGCTGTAGTCCAACAGCACCCCCCCCCCCCCCCCCCCCCCCCCCCCCCCCCCCCAGCTGTAGTCCAACCAGCACCCCTGCCCCCCCCATCTGTAGTCCAACAAGCACCCCTGCCCCCCCCACCTGTAGGTCCAACAGCACCCCTGCCCCCCCCACCTGTAGTCCAACAGCACCCCTGCCCCCCCCCCAGCTGTAGTCCAACAGCACCCCTGCCCCCCCCCAGCTGTAGTCCAACAGCACCCCCCCCCCCCCCCAGCTGTAGTCCAACAGCACCCCTGCCCCCCCCCCCAGCTGTAGTCCCAACAGCACCCCTGCCCCCCCCCCCCAGCTGTAGTCCAACAGCACCCCTGCCCCCCCCCAACTGTAGTCCAACAGCCACCCCCTGCCACCCCCCAGCTGTAGGTCCAACAGCACCCCTGCCCCCCCCCCCCAGCTGTAGTCCAACAGCACCCCTGCTCCCCCCCCCAGCGATCCCACCTGATCTGAGAGGTGTAGCACTGAGAGAGAGTTTTCTCTGTGTTTTCCTTCAGCTGCCCAGGTGGGGTTAGTCTGTGGAGTCAATCTGGGCCTTCGGTCAAACAGCAGCTCAACAAAGACACAGCTGCCTGACCCCACAGACCAGGACCAGACCAGCAGCTCTGGGAGAGAGAGAGCTCTGTGTTGTTGTTCTACAGGATTAAAAGGGGGAAGCAGTGAAGCCGTCATTTTCCTTGGTACTCCACTTCTGTTCTGCCATTTTAGCGAGGCGTCGTATAGAGGCTGGGGGTTATCTCTGCCTCTGAGACCTAGATATGACGTAGAGCGATAGGATGGAAGGTGGTCAGTTAAAGGCCTGATTCACTGTTTAACGTAGCTCAGAGTGGAATAGTTTGCCAGCGAAATAAATATGATATTGGCAAGTGTAGCTTCGGTGAAATCCCAGCATCACTTCCTGTCCCACTGTTACCCAGCATGGATCAGGGTCTGAGGACCTGGCCTGATCACGGCACCAACCAGGGCTTGGTAGCCGCTCCAAATAACTCTAGGCTACGCCTGTATGAACTGTGCTTTTGGAAATAACACGCACGTTACGGAGCGATAATGACTCTCACCAAAGGATGAACTCCGAGGACGTATCCCAAATGGTACCCTACAGTATTCCCTATGAAGGGCCCTTGGTCAATATATAAAGGCACTATAAAAAGGGGACACGAAGTGTCATTTGGGAGGCAGCCCAAGACGACCTGCAGGGTACGAGTTCGTCCTCCAGCATATCCAGAGGTTTAGAAACACTGGGTCTTTTAGGAGAGAAAGGAACAGAACTACACTGTGCGGAGGACTATCCCAGCCTAACATCAGCAGGGCACAACTGAAATGTTTGCTTTGGCCTGTTGGTCAAAACTACATGACTCTCCCTCTCTCTTTTTTTCTCTTAACAACTTCCTATAGGGAGTGTAAAAGCTTACACGACACATGCATAGATCCTGCTCCAAACCCTGGAGTTAGGAAGCCTGTTTCCCCTTTTCAAAGTAGCCCTAGCGGGTAAGCTGGTGCGTAGGCCGGATACAGGGAATATTGGGATACAGGGGTCCAGGGATAGGAAGGCGTCTTCAAAGAGCCAGTCATGCAGAAAGGACTAGAAACCTGTTTTTAAAATGGCCACCCGCAGAAGAGTCAGGCCCTGGGAATGGCTGAACAAACACAGAACGCAGTTAGAACTCAATGAATTACCTAATTCTCCACTTAAAACTAACCATAACCATGGATTATTATGCATGAATAACTAAATTCCACCTGTATCGAGTCACACTTTCAAGAAGCCTTGAAAACGTTGGCGTCTGATTTCTCAGAGTAGTGCCAGTCTTCAGGCACACTGGCAATTTAACACCGCTCTGTTTATGTTGACATTGTATATATTTCTACATAATGGGCTCCCATGCATTTGAACTCTCAAAAAGACACTTGTGGAAAAACCAGCCGTGCTCCAAACAGGTTCCAGAGAAGTGTCTTTGAGTGGATCCTATCAGATCTCAAATCTGGTTCTTGAACTCTGCCTTTAATGGGGGAAAAAGCTTATTGGGTAGTTTAGCAGAAAGGGAAAATATTGGCTTTAGGTATTCCACTGTAATTTAATTTCACGCACACTATCCCCAAGACCAAACTTTTCCTCTCAAACACATTTCTCCTCCATGAAGTCCTCTGTCCTGAAACCCTGAGGGGGGAATGGACTGTTGGAAGGGTAATGTATGGTTGGAAGGGGAGGTACGGACGGTAAGTGCTTATTTATGTTAAGAAGTCAGTCAGCAATCACATTTCTTGATTTAGTGTAATAAACCACAGGGAAAGACTAACAATAAGTATCCTCCTTCTTCTTCTGTTTCTCAACTTTTCCTCGTATTCTTCGTCTTCATTCTTCTTCAGCTGATATTGGATAAGCTCTTATATCTATCTCTTAGCAGGCTACTATATCGTAGAACGTAGCGTCTACGTATGCTCATTCTCCTTCTCCTTCTCCTTCTCCTTCTGCTTCTTTTATCCGTTCTCCTTCTCCTTCTCCTCTCCTTCGCCTTCTCTTCCTTCGCCTTCTCCTTCTTCGTCTCCTTCTCCTCCTTTCTAACTGCTCCTTCTCCTTCTCATGCTCATTCTTTTTATCCTTCTAGCTCCTCTCCTTCTCCTTACTCCTTCTCTTCTTCGTCTTCTTCTTCTTCTTCTTCTTCTTCTTCTTCTTCTTCTTCTTCTTCTTCTTCTTCTTCTTCTTCTTCTTCATTCAGACATGCAGTAAAACTCAGAATGACCCAGCTGTCTCCTGTAACTAGCCCCAGTTTCTGACTCAGCTCTGACCTCTGCACCCTACGAAGCCCAGACAGACCCTCTTACTAAAGCATTAAGCTGCAGCAGGAGCGTTACATGACGGTATGACTACCACCATAGATCTTCATAAGTAGAGAAGTATGTAGGGTGGGGATTGTCTAAATATTGTTCATGGCAAAGTAAACTCCCAGCAAACCTAACCTATTGGCAAAGTTCCCAGAACATTCGTTAAGGTTGTGGCAAATGTGTAAAACGTTCGCCTGATGTTGCGAGGACGTTCCTAGAACACATTTAGTCTGTTCTTTAAAAAGGTTCCCAGAATGTTTTATTAGGTTGTGGGAACAGTCTGGTGGGAACATTGTGGGGACATCAATGTCTTTCGGATGGGACGTGAAACGGGTGTCCTGACTCTCTGTGGTCACTAAAGATCCCATGGCACTTATCGTAAGAGTAGGTGTTAACCCCAGTGTCCTGGATAAATTCCTAATCTGGCCCTCATACCATCATGGCCACCTAATCATCCCCAGCTTTCAATTGGCTCATTCATCCCCCCCCTCCTCTCCGCTGTAACTATTCCCCAGGTCGTTGCTGTAAATGAGAATGTGTTCTCAGTCAACTTACCTGGTAAAATAAGAGTTAAATAAATAAAACATCAGAAAAGATGTGTTCCCAAAACACAAAAACTGTCCAGTTGTGCGGATGATTCTACAATGTTTCTTTTAGGGTGCAACAATTCTCCTGATGTTGCAAGAACATTCCTAGAACACATTTAGTCTGTTCTTTAAAAGGTTCCCAGAACATTTATTTAGGTTGTGGGAACAGTGTGGGTACATTACAAGAGATAGGTTCCCAAAACACAAAATATGCTCAGTTGTGATGACATTCATCGTTTGTTGAAATTAGGCTGCACAGGGCAATCTTAAAATGTTGTAAGAATGTTGACAGAAAATCTAGTCTAAATTCTTTAAAGGTTCCTAGAAATGTTAATTAAGTTATGGGAATTGTCTGTGATGTTGCAAGAATATTTTGTGATATTCACATAGGTTGCCCAGAATATTCCCACACTAACCACGTTTCCATCCACCGTTTTTGTGTCAGTAAAGTCACATTATACAGTGGGGAAAAAAAGTATTTAGTCAGCCACCAAATGTGCAAGTTCTCCCACTTAAAAAGATGAGAGAGGCCTGTAATTTTCATCATAGGTACACGTCAACTATGACAGAAAAAATGAGAATTTTTTCTCTCCAGAAAATCACATTGTAGGATTTTTTATGAATTTATTTGCAAATTATGGTGGAAAATAACTATTTGGTCAATAACAAAAGTTTCTCAATACTTTGTTATATACCCTTTGTTGGCAATGACACAGGTCAAACGTTTTCTGTAAGTCTTCACAAGGTTTTCACACACTGTTGCTGGTATTTTGGCCCATTCCTCCATGCAGATCTCCTCTAGAGCAGTGATGTTTTGGGGCTGTCGCTGGGCAACACAGACTTTCAACTCCCTCCAAAGATTTTCTATGGGGTTGAGATCTGGAGACTGGCTAGGCCACTCCAGGACCTTGAAATGCTCATTTGTTGCCCGGGCGGTGTGTTTGGGATCATTGTCATGCTGAAAGACCCAGCCACGTTTCATCTTCAATGCCCTTGCTGATGGAAGGAGGTTTTCACTCAAAATCTCACGATACATGGCCCCATTCATTATTTCCTTTACACGGATCAGTCGTCCTGGTTCCTTTGCAGATAAACAGCCCCAAAGCATGATGTTTCCACCCCCATGCTTCACAGTAGGTATGGTGTTCTTTGGATGCAACTCAGCATTCTTTGTCCTCCAAACACAACGAGTTGAGTTTTTACAAAAAAGTTATGTTTTGGTTTCATCTGACCATATGACATTCTCCCAATCCTCTTCTGGATCATCCAAATGCACTCTAGCAAACTTCAGACGGGCCTGGACATGTACTGGCTTAAGCAGGGGGACACGTCTGGCACTGCAGGATTTGAGTCCCTGGCGGCGTAGTGTGTTACTGATGGTAGGCTTTGTTACTTTGGTCCCAGCTCTCTGCAGGTCATTCACTAGGCCCCCCCCGTGTGGTTCTGGGATTTTTGCTCACCGTTCTTGTGATCATTTTGACCCCACGGGGTGAGATCTTGCGTGGAGCCCCAGATCGAGGGAGATTATCAGTGGTCTTGTATGTCTTCCATTTTCTAATAATTGCTCCCACAGTTGATTTCTTCAAACCAAGCTGCTTACCTATTGCAGATTCAGTCTTCCCAGCCTGGTGCAGGTCTACAATTTTGTTTCTGGTGTCCTTTGACAGCTCTTTGGTCTTGGCCATAGTGGAGTTTGGAGTGTGACTGTTTGAGGTTGTGGACAGGTGTCTTTTATACTGATAACAAGTTCAAACAGGTGCCATTAATACAGGTAACGAGTGGAGGACAGAGGAGCCTCTTAAAGAAGAAGTTACAGGTCTGTGAGAGCCAGAAATCTTGCTTGTTTGTAGGTGACCAAATACTTATTTTCCACCATAATTTGCAAATAAATTCATAACAAATCCTACAATGTGATTTTCTGGAGAAAAAAAATCTCATTTTGTCTGTCATAGTTGACGTGTACCTATGATGAAAATTACAGGCCTCTCTCATCTTTTTAAGTGGGAGAACTTGCACAATTGGTGGCTGACTAAATACTTTTTTCCCCCACTCTAAATATTTTTTAATCACGACAGATGTGATGGAAACAGGAAGATTCTGTGTAATTTTACAAGTGCTGACAGATCATTTGTTTGTTCGACAAGGTGGGATCTGTTTGTGTCGGTAAAATTCATTATGTGGGAAATGGCAGTGGAAACACCTTTATGTGCAAAACATTGATATAACAACCATCACATCAAAATAAATTTGGAGTCACGCGATGATATGATCTCTCCCACTACATCATCTCCCACTATGACTCGGGAAACCATGCCGTTTATTAGGCTACAGGTGAAATAAATTAAATGATGAACTTCACAGGGTGGTGAAGGTGCACGATGATGAGTTTGATGCTACTTTCCAATAAATATCCAGGGTCCTTTGGTGGAAACCACTGGTTGGAAAAAGCACGTATCTTCTTTATGCGGATTCTAGAATATTCGCATGAAAAATCTGTTGCCAATTTGATGGAAACCTAGTGTTGCACAATGTTCCATTATCTCTAAATAAGCCCGTTTTTATATCAATATTTGCGCATAAAGACGTTTCCACTGCCATTTCTCGCATAATTCATTTTCCCGACACATAAAGATCCCACCGTGTCGAACAAACCAATTATTTGTCAGCATTTATCAAATTGTACCGAAACGTCCTGTTTCCATTCCTGTTTTTATTTATAGGGTATGACTTTACTTGCATAAAACTGTGGATGGAAACGTGGTTACTCTGCACATTATGTAATTCACAGGACATTTGAACAGCATTTAATCATACAAACACGACCATATTTTTTACACTTCATATGTAGACAATCTGCACACGGTTACGGATCCATGATTACGGATGAGTGAGAAAGTTAAGGAAGCACAAATATCATACCCCCAAGACATGCTAACCTCTCACCATTACAATAACAGGGGAGGATAGCATTTTATATCATACCCCCCAAGACATGAGGCTAACCTCTCACCATTACAATAACAGGGGAGGTTAGCATTTTATATCCCCAAGACATGAGGCTAACCTCTCACCATTACAATAACAGGGGAGGTTAGCATTTTATATCATACCCCTAAAATATGCTAACCTCTCACCATTACAATAACAGGGGAGGCTAGCATTTTTTTTTTTTTGGGGGGGGGGGGGGTGGTATGATATTTATGCCTCTGTAACTTTCTCACTCATCATTATTCACGATTAATTCAGGATAATCCGTAACCATGGTAGCATCCACATTAATGTAGATGTGTTTAGAAACATATTATATTCTTATATACAATAAAAGTGACTCCAAAATGACACAATACATTATTTCCCGTTCATTTCTACTGGGCACAAAATAATCTGAAACACAACCAAAACAAACACCAATTGCATCCAACAAATGTGTAGAATCACAAGCTTGACGTAATCATTGAGTGCTAGGAATATGGGACCAAATACTTAACTTTTGACTACTTGAATACACATACTGTAAGTACATTTGTCCCAATACTTTTGGTCCCCTAAAACGGGGGGACTATGTACAAAAGGTGCTGTAATTTCTAAACGGTTCACCCGATATGGATAGAAAATACCCTCAAATGAAAGCTGACAGTCAGCACTTTAACCTCATAGTCAGTATATATCATTTCAAATCCAAAGTGCTGGAGTACAGAGCCAAAACAACAAAACATGTGTCACTGTCCCAATACTGTTGGAGCTCACTGTATTGAGACAGGTGATGTACATTTTGTATGCGGATGACACTGTTCTCTATTCAAGTGGCAGCAGATTGACTCTGTTCTCTATTCAAGTGGCAGCAGATTGACTCTGTTCTCTATTCAAGTGGCAGCAGATTGACTCTGTTCTCTATTCAAGTGGCAGCAGATTGACTCTGTTCTCTATTCAAGTGGCAGCAGTTTGTCTCTGTTCTCTATTCAAGTGGCAGCAGTTTGACTCTGTTCTCTATTCAAGTGGCAGCAGATTGACTCTGTTCTCTATTCAAGTGGCAGCAGATTGACTCTGTTCTCTATTCAAGTGGCAGCAGTTTGTCTCTGTTCTCTATTCAAGTGGCAGCAGTTTGACTCTGTTCTCTATTCAAGTGGCAGCAGATTGACTCTGTTCTCTATTCAAGTGGCAGCAGTTTATCTCTGTTCTCTATTCAAGTGGCAGCAGATTGACTCTGTTCTCTATTCAAGTGGAAGCAGATTGTCTTTGACGTTTGAAAAAGCTCAAACAGCTTTTAACATCCTTCAACAGAATCTGTACGATTTGAAACCTGTTCTGAATTCCACAAAATGCACGGTATTTTCATATACTTAACACTCTGAAAACCATGTCATTACTACATTGGAAGGACATTCTATAGAGCAAGTCAAAACGTACATACAGTGAGGGAAAAAGTATTTGATCCCCTGCTGATTTTGTACGTTTGCCCACTGACAAAGACATGATCAGTGTATAATTTTAATGGTATGTTTTTTGAACAGTGAGAGACAGAATAACAACAACAACAAAAAACAGAAAAACGCATGTCAAAAATGTTATAAATTGATTTGCATTTTAATGAGGGAAAAAAAGTATTTGACCCCCTCTCAATCAGAAAGATTTCTGGCTCCCAGGTGTCTTTTATACAGGTAACGAGCTGAGATTAGGAGCACACTCTTAAAGTTTTTTTTTTTTTTTTCTCCCCTCACTGTATATCTGGAAGTTAGGGTGGAACAAGTTGAGCGTCAACACCCATGTAGAGAACCTCGTCAGGAAGCTGCTTATTGGGTTTTTATTACCGGCGCAAAGCTTGTTTTTCCTTTTTCAGGCAGAAAATAGTTGATTCGTTGTCCTGTTCTCTCTGTATTGAACTGTGGACGCCTCAAGCTCTTGACTCTGTGTATCATACAGCCCTTCGTCTTGTCACCAATCAGAGACGTCTAACTCACCATTGTAATCTCTACAGTGCTGTCGGTAGACATCACTAGGCAACACACAGATTCAAACACTGGTGCATCCTCTTTTAGAAGACCATTTTATCCGGGCGGCAGGTAGCTTAGTGGTTAAGAGCGTTGTGCCAGTAACCGAAAGGTCGCTGGTTCTAATCCTCGAGCCGACTAGGTGAAAAATCTGTCGATGTGCCCTTGAGCAAGGCACTTAACCCTAATTGCTCCTGTCTGGATAAGAGCGTCTGCTAAATGACTAAACATGTAAAATGTTATCGATCATCTCTTCCAGCTCAAAATGAAAACACGTCAGATCTCAATCTTGTTTTACGCCAATAGTCCCGAAAATTAGAAAAAAGGTCCTTTCATCACTCAGCCCCTGGTCTTGGAATTCCCTCCAAGCCAACCTAAAACTCCAGGACCTGGTGTCCCCCGGAGGAGTTCAAAATGACAAATAGATGAACAGGTTGTTGAGACATGTAATTGTTTCTAGTTGTCACCTTGGTTTGCTGGGAAAACATTACTGGTACATTCTGTTATTACATTATCTGGAAACATTACTGAGAACTTTTGGGGAATGTTTTGTGGTGGTTGTTACAGATGTTTTGTGCGCAACATTTTAATGAATGTTAGGATAATTTTCCAAGGGTATTTCAGTAAAAAAGAAAATTGTTTTAATTAATGTTTTTGGGATGTTATCATCCTAATGTTAGATAAAACCCTGACTAAAAATGTATTGGAATCTTAGCTAATGTTCTGGGAATGTTCCCAGTTTGTTGTTTTCACATCCTTTAGGAAAACTAGGTTAAAGACAACTAAACACAACTAAACACAACTAAACACAACTAAACACAACTAAAAACTAAAACTAGGTTAAAGACAACTAAACACAACTAAACACAACTAAAATAGCACAACTAAAACTAGGTTAAAGACAACTAAACACAACTAAACACAACTAAACACAACTAAACACAACGGAACACAAAACAAACTAACACAACTAAACACAACAAACACAACTAAACACAATAAACACAACTAAACACAACTAAACACAACTAAACACAACTAAACACAACTAAACAACTAAACACAACTAAACACAACTAAACACAATAACACAACTAAACACAACTAAACACAACTAAACACAACTAACACAACTAAACACAACTAACCCAACCAAACACAAGGACACAACTAAACACAACTAAACAATTAAACACAACTAAACACAACTAAACACAACTAAACACAACTAAACACAACTAAACACAACTAAACACAATAACACAACTAAACACAACTTTATTAACACAGGATTATTAACCTGGTCGATCTAAACACAGACACAGGACTGCTGCCTGCTGGGAGGATTATTAACCTGGTCGACCTGAACACAGACCAGGATTGCTGCCTGCTGGGAGGATTTTTTAACCTGGTCGATCTAAAAAAACAGACACAGGACTGCTGGGAGATTATTAAACCCGGTCGATCTAAACACAGACACAGGACTGCTGCCTGCTGGGAGGATTATTAACCTGGTCGACTGAACACAGACACAGAATGCTGGGAGGATTATTAACCTGGTCGAAAGAACACAGACCAGGACTGCTGGAGGATAAAATAACCTGGCGACCTGAACACAGACACAGGACGCTGCCTGGGTGGGGATTATTAACCTGGTCGACCTAACAAAGACACAGGACTGCTGCCTGCTGGAGGATTATTAACCTGGTCGACCTGAACACAGACCCCAGGACTGCTGCCTGCTGGGAGGATTATTAACCTGGTCCCACCTGAACCACAGACACAGGGCTGCTGCCTGCTGGGAGGATTATTAACCTGGTCGACCTGAAAACAGACACAGGACTGCTGCCTGCTGGGAGGATTATTAACCTGGTTCGACCTTTAACAGACACAGGACTGCTGGGGGGATTATTAACCTGGTCGACCTGAACACAGACACAGGACTGCTGCCTGCTGGGAGGATATTAACCTGGTCGACCTGAACACAGACACAGGACTGCTGCCTGCTGGGGATTATTAACCCCGGTCGATCTAAACAAGACACAGGACTGCTGCCTGCTGGAGGATTATAACCGCTGGTCGTCTAAACACAGACACAGGACTGGCTGCCCTGCTTGGAGGATTATAACCTGGTCGATCTAAACACAGACACAGGACTGCTGCCTGCTGGGAGGATTATTAACCTGGTCGACCTGAACACAGACACAGACTGCTGCTGCGGGAGGATTATTAACCTGGTCGACCTGAACACAGACACAGGATTGCTGCCTGCTGGGAGGATTATTAACCTGGTCGATCTAAACACAGACACAGGACTGCTGGGAGGATTATTAACCTGGTCGACCTGAACACAGACACGGGACTGCTGCCTGCTGGGAGGATTATTAACCTGGTCGACCTGAACACAGACACAGGACTGCTGCCTGCTGGGAGGATTATTAACCTGGTCGACCTGAACACAGACACAGGACTGCTGCCTGCTGGGAGGATTATTAACCTGGTCGACCTGAACACAGACACAGGACTGCTGGGAGGATTATTAACCTGGTCGACCTGAACACAGACACAGGACTGCTGGGAGGATTATTAACCTGGTCGACCTGAACACAGACACAGGACTGCTGGGAGGATTATTAACCTGGTCGACCTGAACACAGACACAGGACTGCTGGGAGGATTATTAACCTGGTCGACCTGAACACAGACACAGGACTGCTGCCTGCTGGGAGGATTATTAACCTGGTCGACCTGAACACAGACACAGGACTGCTGGGAGGATTATTAACCTGGTCGACCTGAACACAGACACGGGACTGCTGGGAGGATTATTAACCTGGTCGACCTGAACACAGACACAGGACTGCTGGGAGGATTATTAACCTGGTCGACCTGAACACAGACACAGGACTGCTGCCTGATGGGAGCAATATTAACCTCTTTCAAGTCTCCTCAAATCAAATCAAAGTTTATTGGTCACGTTCACAGGATACAGCGGATTTAAAGGATACAGTGAAATGCTGTGAAAAACTGACTAGCTATCCCCCTTTTCCTTTCTACCTGTTCAACAGATAACTCCCTGGTAGGAACACGCAGACTGGCCAGAAACCTGTTCAACAGATAACTCCCTGGTAGGAACACGCAGACTGGCCAGAAACCTGTTCAAACAGATAACTCCCTGGTAGGAACACGCAGACTGGCCAGAAACCTGTTCAACAGATAACTCCCTGGTAGGAACACGCAGACTGGCCAGAAACCTGTTCAACAGATAACTCCCTGTTAGAAACACGCAGACTGGCCAGAAACCTGTTCAAACAGATAAACTCCCTGGTAGGAACACGCAGACTGGCCAGAAACCTGTTCAACAGATAACTCCCTGTTAGGAACACGCAGACTGGCCAGAAACCTGTTCAACAGATAACTCCCTGGTAGGAACACGCAGACTGGCCAGAAACCTGTTCAACAGATAACTCCCTGGTAGGAACACGCAGACTGGCCAGAAACCTGTTCAACAGATAACTCCCTGGTAGGAACACGCAGACTGGCCAGAAACCTGTTCAAACAGATAACTCCCTGTTAGAAAACACGCAGACTGGCCAGAAACCTGTTCAACAGATAACTCCCTGGTAGGAACACGCAGACTGGCCAGAAACCTGTTCAACAGATAACTCCCTGGTAGGAACACGCATACTGGCCAGAAACCTGTTCAACAGATAACTCCCTGGTAGGAACACGCAGACTGGCCAGAAACCTGTTCAACAGATAACTCCCTGTTAGGAACCGCCAAACTGGCCAGAAACCTGTTCAACAGAATAACTCCCTGTAAGGAAACACGCAGACTGGCCAGAAACCTGTTCAACAGATAACTCCCTGGTAGGAACACGCAGACTGGCCAGAAAACCTGTTCAAACAGATAACCTCCCTGGTAGGAACACGCAGACTGGCCAGAAACCTGTTCAACAGATAACTCCCTGGTAGGAACACGCAGACTGGCCAGAAACCTGTTCAACAGATAACTCCCTGTTAGAAACACGCAGACTGGCCAGAAACCTGTTCAACAGATAACTCCCTGGTAGGAACACGCAGACTGGCCAGAAACCTGTTCAACAGATAACTCCCTGTAAGGAACACGCAGACTGGCCAGAAACCTGTTTCAACAGATAACTCCCTGTTAGGAACACGCAGACTGGCCAGAAACCTGTTCAACAGATAACCCCTGTTAGGAACACGCAGACTGGCCAGAAACCTGTTCAACAGATAACTCCCTGGTAGGAACACGCAGACTGGCCAGAAACCTGTTCAACAGATAACTCCCTGGTAGGACACGCAGACTGGCCAGAAACCTGTTCAACAGATAAACTCCCTGGTAGGAACACGCAGACTGGCCAGAAAACCTGTTCAACAGATAACTCCCTGGTAGGAAACACGCAGACTGGCCAGAAACCTGTTCAACAGATAAACTCCCTGTTAGAAACACGCAGACTGGCCAAAACCTGTTCAACAGATAACTCCCTGGTAGGAACACGCAGACTGGCCAGAAACCTGTTCAACAGATAACTCCCTGTAAGGAACACGCAGACTGGCCAGAAACCTGTTCAACAGATAACTCCCTGTTAGGAACACGCAGACTGGCCAGAAACCTGTTCAACAGATAACTCCCTGTTAGGAACACGCAGACTGGCCAGAAAAAACCTGTTCAAACAGATAACTCCCTGGTAGGAAACAGCAGAACTGGCCAGAAACCTGTTTCAACAGATAACTCCCTGGTAGTAACACGCCGACTGGCCAGAAACCTGTTCAACAGATAACTCCCTGCTAGGAACACGCAGACTGGCCAGAAACCTGTTCAACAGATAACTCCCTGGTAGGAACACGCAGACTGGCCAGAAACCTGTTCAACAGATAACTCCCTGTTAGGAACACGCAGACTGGCCAGAAACCTGTTCAACAGATAACTCCCTGTAAGGAACACGCCAGACTGGCCAGAAACCTGTTTCAACAGATAACTCCCTGGTAGGAACACGCCAGACTGGCCAGAAAACCTGTTCAACAGATAACTCCCTGTTAGGAACACGCAGACTGGCCAGAAACCTGTTCAACAGATAACTCCCTGTTAGGAAACACGCAGACTGGCAGAAACCTGTTCAACAGATAACTCCCTGGTAGGAACACGCAGATGCCAGAAACCCGTTCAACAGAAAAACTCCCTGTTAGAAAACACGCAGACTGGCCAGAAACCTGTTCAACAGATAACTCCCTGTTAGGAACACGCAGACTGGCCAGAAACCTGTTCAACAGATAACTCTCTGAAAGGAACACGCAGACTGGCCAGTATCACTAAACCAATGCTTGACTATGAAGAAATACTACGACCAAAAGTTTTTTTTGATTTATGAATTGACCTTATCGAAGGATAAAGAGGCCATAGTCAGAAATATAAGCTACAGGTCAGACAGACCACAGAGGTTTCTACCCTACAGGTCAGACAGACCACAGAGGTTTCTACCCTACAGGTCAGACAGACCACAGAGGTTTCTACACTACATTCCATACAAGACCACAGAGGTTCTAATCTTACACTACAGGGTCAGAAACAGACCACAGAGTTTCTAAACACTACGGTCAGACAGCCCACAGAGGTTTCTACACTACAGGTCAGACAGCCCACAGAGGTTTCTACACTACAGGTCAGACAGACCACAGAGGTTTCTACCCTACAGGTCAGACAGACCACAGAGGTTTCTACACTACAGATCAATATAAAATACAGCTTCCTCAGTACGACAGACTTGTTGAACTGTCCCTGTGTTTTCACAGATGGCCTTTCCTTTGTTCCTAGAAAAACAGAAATATAATCTGAGACAAAAAAAAGAACCACCCTTTAGTGGAAACAGTCAACTGGAACAAGGAGTGAACAGTGGAAATCTGACTGCGTGGAAACTGACCATGACATTGAGAGAAGAGTGGTTCCGACTCTGACATTGTGTCTCTCTCTCTCTCTCTCTCTCTCTCTCTCGGCTTGTGCTCTGTCCTGCACTGGGAGGAATCCATCAATGTATCTACTGTTCTCTGGTGTCACTGTGGAACAGCCCAGAGCGGAGCGGAGCGGCGAGGCCACCTGCAGCCTGTCAGCCAGTTAGCTGACATCATGCATACAGCCCAAATGGCACCCTATGGGTCCTGGTCAGCCCCCAGCTCCTCCTCAATTCCTCCCTGAATCACTGGGCCATTATAAAAGGCTCTGAAAGTCAGCATTCATCCAGAGCTGGTAACTAGACCCTCCAGCACCTTACCTGATTTTTCCACAGGACTCCTCCCCTTCCTCACTGAGACTGAGACTAATGACATCATTATGATGACTGCAGGACCACAACAGCAGAGCCCACAGGCCTCCTCCTCTTCCTCACTGCTGGGTCTGGGTCACCCTGTTTCCTATATAGGGCACTACTGGACCACAACAGCAGAGCCCACAGGCCTCCTCCCCTTCCTCACTGCTGGGTCACCCTGTTTCCTATATAGGGCACTACTGGACCACAACAGCAGAGCCCACAGGCCTCCTCCTCTTCCTCACTGCTGGGTCTGGGTCACCCTGTTTCCTATATAGGGCACTATCTGGAACCACAACAGCAGAGCCCACAGGACCCTCCTCCCCTTCCTCACTGGCTGGTCTGGGTGGGTCACCCTGTTTCCTATATCGGGGCACTACCTGGGGGGGAAAACACCACAACAGCAGAGCCCACAGGGCCTCCTCCCCTTCCTCACTGCTGGGTCTGGGTCACCCTGTTTCCTATATAGGGCACTACTGGGTCTGGGTCCCCGTTTTCCCTATATAGGCCTACGGTCACCCTGTTTCCTATATAGGGCACTACTGGGTCTGGGTCACCCTGTTTCCTATATAGGGCACTACTGGGTCACCCTGTTTCCTATATAGGGCACTACTGGGTCACCCTGTTTCCTATATAGGGCACTACTGTCTGGGTCACCCTGTTTCCTATATAGGGCACTACTGGGTCACCCTGTTTCCTATATAGGGCCCTACTGGGTCTGGGTCACCCTGTTTCCTATATAGGGCACTACTGGGTCAACCTGTTTCCTATATAGGACACTACGTGTCACCTGTTTTCCCTATAGGGCACTACTGGTCCTGGGTCCCCCTGTTTCCTATTATAGGGCACTACTTTGGGTCCCACACCCTGTTTCCTATATGGCGCACTACTGGACCAGCAACAGCAAGCCCACAGGCCCTCCCTGCCCTCAACGCTGGTCTGGGTCCCCTTTTTTCCTATAAAGCACTACTGGGTCACCCTGTTTCCTATATAGGGCACTACTGGGTCACCCTGTTTCCTATATAGGGCACTACTGGGTCACCCTGTTTCCTATATAGGGCACTACTGGGCTGGGTCTGGGTCCACCTGTTTCTATATATGGCAACTACTGGGTCGACCCTGTTTCCTATATAGGGCCCTACTGGGTTACCCTGTTTTCCTATATAGACACTACTGGTCAACCCTGTTTCCTATATAGGGCACTACTGGGTCACCCGGTTTTCCTATATATGGCACTACTGGGTCCAAACCCTGTTTCTATATAAGGGCACTACTGGGTCACCCCTTTTTTCCTATATAGGGCACTAATGGTCTGGTCCCCTGTTTCCTATATAGGGCACTACTGGGTTAACCCCCCCTGTTTCCTATATCGGACACTACTTGGTCAACCCTGTTTTCCTATATAGGGCACGCTGGGTCACCCCTGTTTCCTATTGGGCCCTACTGGGTCCCCCGTTTCCTATATAGGGCAAGTACTTGGTCACCTGTTTCCTATAAGGGCACTACTGGGTCTGGTCACCCTTTTCCTATATAGGGCCCTACTGGACCACAACAGCAGAGCCCACAGGCCTCCTCCCTTCCTCGCTGCTGGTCTGGCTCACCTGTTTTCCTACTAGGGCACTACTGGGTCCCCCTTTTTCCTATATAGGTCACTAACTTGACCACAACAGCAAGCCCACAGGCCTCCTCCCCTTCCTCACGCTGTGTCCCCCCCTTTCCTGGGTCATCCTGTTTCCTATATAGGGCACTACTGGGTCTGGGTCACCCTGTTTCCTATATAGGGCACTACTGGGTCACCCTGTTTCCTATATGAGGTGCACTACTACTACTCTACTACTGGTCACCCTGTTTTCTATATAGGGCACTACTGGGTCTGGGTCACCCTGTTTCCTATATAGGGCACTACTGGGTCACCCTGTTTCCTATATAGGGCAACTCTGGGTCACCCTGTTTCCTATATAGGACACTACTGGGTCACCCTGTTTCCTATATAGGGCACTACTGGGTCACCCTGTTTCCTATATAGGGCACTACTGGGTCACCCTGTTTCCTATATAGGGCACTACTGGGTCACCCTGTTTCCTATATAGGGCACTACTGGGTCACCCTGTTTCCTATATAGGGCACTACTGGGTCCCCCTGTTTCCTATATAGGGCACTACTTGGTCTGGGTCACCCTGTTTCCTATATAGGGCACTACTGGGTCACCCTCTTTCCTATATAGGTAGGGCACTACTGGGTCACCTGGTTTCCTATATAGGGCACTACTTGGGTCACCCTGTTTCCTATATAGGGCACTACTGGGTCTGGGTCACCCTGTTTCCTATTTAGGGCAGTACTGGTCAAAGGCAGTGCAGTGTATAGGTAATAGGGTACCATTTGTGACGCACCCTTGGACTGACGTTAGGGACACAACAGGAAACAGGGACTCTACTGGCATGGAAACACTGTTGGTTAATCACACTAAACACACGGTTAACCACTGAACACATAACACCATAACATTACTACTACTACCGGGTTAGTGGGCAACGGATAGAAAATGTCCCATGTCCTCAGTCTCAGTTCACTGATATAGAAGCACTATGTCTTTCTGGACCTGACTCAACCAGGAAATAGCTGAAATCTGTGACTTGAATCACTCAACACTGTTTGTGTTACTGTGTTTTTAGAAACAGACTGAAAACATGTGAATATGAGTTTCTCACTGTGTAATGCAATGGGAAACCATCACACTCTCAACTCTCCGCAGCTTCATAGGAAGAGGAGAGCCTACTTTTTTTTAGGGAAAAGGGAAAAGGAAAAAAATGGAAAGGGGGAAAAAAAAGAAAAAAAAAAAAGGGGGGGGGGAAGGGGAAAGGGGGAAGGGGGGAAAAAAAAGGGGGGGGAGGGGGGGGGAAAAGGAAAGGGAAAGGGAAAAAGGGAAAAAGGGGGGGGAAAAAAAAGGGGGGAAGAGGGGAAGGGGAAAGGAGGGGGAAGAGGAAAAAAAGGGGGGGAAAAGGAAAAAGGGAGGGGGGGAAAGGAGGGGAAAGGGGAGAGGGGGGGAGGGGAGGGGAAAAGGGGAGGGGGAGGGGGAGGAGGAAAGGGGGGGGAGAAGGGGGGGGGGGGGGGGGGGGGGGGGGGGGAAAAGGGGGGGAAAAAAAAAAAGGGGGGGGGGGAAAAAAAAAAGGGGGGGGGGGGGGGGGGGGGGGGGGGGGGGGGGGGGGGGGGGGGGGGGGGCAAAAGGGGGGGGGGGGGGGGGGGGGGGGGGGGGGGGGGGGGGGGGGGGGGGGGTTTTTTTTTTTTTTTTTTTTTAAAAAAAAAAAAAAAAAGGGGGGGGGGGGGGGGGGGGGGGGGGAAAAAAAAAAAAAAAGGGGGGGGGGGGGGGGGGGGGGGGGGGGGGAAAAAAAGGGGGGGGGGGGGGGGGGGGGGGGGGGGGGGGGGTTGGGGGGGGGGGGGGGTTGGGGGGGGGGGGGGAAAAAAAGGGGGGGGGGGGGGGGGGGGGGAAAAAAAAAAGGGGGGGGGGGGGGGGGGGGGGGGGGGGGGGGGGGGGGGGGGGGGGGGGGGGGGGGGGGGGGGGGGGGGGGGGGGGGTTTTTTTGGGGGGGGGGGGGGGGGGGGGGGGGGGGGGGGGGGGGGGGGGGGGTTTTTTGGGGGGGGGGGGGGGGGGGGGGGGGTAAAAAAAAAAAACCCCCCAAAAAAAGGGGGGGGGGGGGGGGGGGGGGGGGGGGGGGGGGGGGGGTTTTTTTTTTGGGGGGGGGGGGGGGGGGGGGAAAAAAGGGCCACAGAGGGCTTTTGGGGGGGCTTGAGGCGGCTCTTGTAAGGGCTGGAAAAAAATGGGGTTTCCCCGGGTTTCCATTTATTCCATTCCAGTCGTTACAATGAGCCGCCCTCCTATAGCTCATCCCACCAGCCTCCTTTGCTGGACACACACAGGGCACACACACACACCAGTGGAGGCTCAGAATAATGGCTAGAATGGAGTAAATGGAATGATATCAACCATATGAAAACCACACACACACACATACAAAAAAACTACATTACATTTTAGTCATTTAGCAGACGCTCTTATCCAGAGCAACTTATAGTTAGTGCATTTTTTTCATACCCCCTGTGGGAATCGAACCTACAACCCTGGCGTTGCAAACGCCATGCTCTACCAACTGAGCTACATCCCTGCCGGCCATTCCCTCCCCTACCCTGGACGACGCTGGGCCAATTGCGCGTCGCCCCATGGGTCTCCCGGTCGCGGCCGGCTACGACAGAGCCTGGATTCGAACCAGGATCTCTAGCCTTAGACCACTGCGGCCATTCGGGAGACTCATGTGTTTCACATGTGAATAACATGTTTTCACCTCACATGTGAAATGCAGTCTCACGTTGAAATTTGCGGTCAGGTGTGAAAATCAGATATGCAGTTTCACATGGAAGAGAACTCCACATGTGGAAATCTATCTCTCAAGTTCCCATTTTGGGGGTAAAATAGCGTTATTGTCCTCAGATGAAAAAGGTGGTGTTAACATGTTGCACTAGTTCTCCGTCTCCTCATGTTTTATCCTGTCTTCAGGTTTGTACGCATGGTTAGTGTTTTCAACATCTAGAGATAACATGTTTAACTAAAACTGTGTTGAGTTTTCTGGTCATTTTGATGTTTCATTTAAATTGTTTTATTGGTTACGTATTTATCAGACGTTATCGAAGGTGCAGTGAAATACTTTTTACTTTCCCAACAGTGAAATAACACCTAACAATAATAAACAATACACACAAATCAAAAGAAAGGGATTAAGAAATATATAAGTATTAGAACGAGCAATGTCAGAGTCCGGAATATATAGACAGTGAGGACAGTGACTATAAAAGGTGTGGACAGCAGTAGTTATACAGGATGTCAGAGTCTGGAATATAAAGTGCCTTGGGAAAGTATTCAGACCCCTTGACTTTTTCCACATTTTGTTACTGTCACGCCCTGGTTTGGGGGACAATGTTATGTTGAGCCAGGGTGTGTATTCTATGTTTGATTTTCTATGTTGGGCTGAGTGACTCCCAATCAGAGGCAACGAGTGACAGCTGGTTGTCTCTGATTGGGAGCCATATTTAACTATCGGTCTTTTCACTTTGTGTTGTGGTTTCTTGTTCCTTTTGGTTTGTGTGTATCGAAGGACTTCACGTTTCGTTCATTGTTTTGATCGTGTGATCTGATAAAATAAATAATATGTACGCATTCAACGCTGCGCATTGGTCCTCCTCCTTAAGCGATCGTGACAGAAGAAACCACAATAACAGGACCAAGCAGCATGAAGAAGAGAGAGGATGGACTTGGGAGCAGTTGAGTAGGAGTCTCGACTGGGCCAAGCCAAGAGAAGAGGAGAGAGGTTGGACTTTGGAGCAGTGGGGTGAGAGTCTGGCGAGAACGATGGAGGCCTGGCCCACGGGGAGGAGAGACCCCCAGAATTTTTTTAGGGGGGGCTCACGACGTCGGACCAGCAGGAGGCCGCGATAGAGCGGCCCAGCGGGTTGCCAGAGGAGGCCGCCAGGTTACGGGGGCCACTGGTCGAAGAGGGGATGGAGGATGTAGAGGCACGGCGAGAGGTACTGGGGTGTGTTACCAGTCCGGTCCGGCCCGTTCCAGATCCCGAGGTAGAGCCAGTGGTGTGTGTCCCCAGTACGGTCCGGCCTGTTCCAGCCCCTCGCACCAAGTGTACGGTGCGCGTCGCCAGCCCAGCCCGGCCTGTCCCTGCTCCACGCCACCAAGCCTACGGTGTGCGTCGCCAGCCCAGCCCGGCCAGTCCCTGCTCCACGCACCAAGCCTACGGGGTGCGTCACCAGCCCAGTCCGGCCCTTCCAAGCTCCCCGCACCAAGCCAGTGGTGTGCGTCATCAGTCCGGCACGGCCCGTGCCTGCTCTCCGCACCAAGTCTGTGGTGCGTTTCGTCAGCCCTGTCCGGCCCGTTCCTGCTCTCCGCACCAAGTCTGTGGTGCGCGTCGCCAGCCCAGTCCGGTCCATTCCTGCTCCACGCACCAAGCCAGGGGTGCGTATCGTCAGTCCGGCTCCGGCCAGCGGGGCCAGACCGGACCAGGGGTACTTTGGGGGGTTGGAGAGGGAGTGGGGATCAGGCCCGGAGCCGGATCCGCCGCCAAGGCGGAGTGCCCACCCGGTCCCTCCCCTGTGGGATTTAGTTGGCGCGGTCGGAGTCCGCGCCTTTAGGGGGGGTACTGTCACGCCCTGGTTCGGGGGACAATGTTATGTTGAGCCAGGGTGTGTATTCTATGTTTGATTTTCTATGTTGGGCTGAGTGACTCCCAATCAGAGGCAACGAGTGACAGCTGGTTGTCTCTGATTGGGAGCCATATTTAACTATCGGTCTTTTCACTTTGTGTTGTGGTTTCTTGTTCCTTTTGGCTTGTGTGTATCGAAGGACTTCACGTTTCGTTCGTTGTTTTGATCGTGTGATCTGATAAAATAAATAATATGTACGCATTCAACGCTGCGCATTGGTCCTCCTCCTTAAGCGATCGTGACAGTTACGTTACAGCCTTATTCTAAAATTGATGAAATCATTTGTTCCCCTCTTCAATCTACACATAATACCCCATAATAACAAAGCAAAAACAGGTTTGAGTAATTTTTTGCTAAGTTATTTAAAATAAAAAACTGAAATATTACATTTACATAAGTATTCAGACCCTTTACTCAGTACTTTGTTGAAACACCTTTGGCAGCGATTACAGCCTCGAGTCTTCTTGGGTATGACGCTACAAGCTTGGCACACCTGTATTTGGGGAGTTTCTCCCATTCTTCTCTGCAGATCCTCTCAAGCTTTGTCAGGTTGGATGGGGAGCGTCGCTGCACAGCTATTTTCAGGTCTCTCCAGAGATGTTCGATCGGGTTCAATTTCGGGCTCTGGCTGGGCCACTCAAGGACATTCAGAGACTTGTCCCGAAGCCACTCCTGCGTTGTCTTGGCTATGTGCTTAGGGTCATTAGGGTCATTGTCCTGTTGGAAGGTGAACGTTCACCCCAGTCTGAGGTCCTGAGCGCGCTGGAACAGGTTTTCATCAAGGATCTCTCTGTACTTTGCTCCGTTCCATCTTTCCCTCGATCCTGACTAGTCTCCCAGTACCTGCCCCTGAAAAACATCCCCACAGCATGATGCTGCCACCACCATGCTTCACCGTAGGGATGGTGACGCTGGGCATTCAGGCCAAAGAGTTGAATCTTGGTTTCATCAGACTAGAGAATCTTGTTTCTCATGGTCTGAGCGTCTTTAGGTGCCTTTTGGCAAACTCCAAGCGGGCTGTCATGTGCCTTTTACTGAGGAGTGGCTTCCGTCTGGCCACTCTACCATAAAGGCCTGATTGGTGGAGTGCTGCAGAGATGGTTGTCCTTCTGGAAGGTTCTCCCATCTCCACAGAGGAACTCTGGAGCTCTGTCAGAGTGACCATCAGGTTCTTGGTCACCTCTCTAACCAAGGCCCTTCTCCCCCGATTGCTCAGTTTGGCCGGGTGGCCAGCTCTAGGAAGAGTCTTGGTGGTTCCAAACATCTTCCATTTAAGAATGATGGAGGCCACTGTGTTCTTGGGGACCTTCAATGCTGCAGAATTGTTTTGGTACCCTTCCCCAGATCTGTGCCTCGACACAATCCTGTCTAGAAGGTCTACGGACAATTCCTTCGACCTCATGGCTTGGTTTTTGCTCTGACATGCACTGTCAACTGTGGGACCTTATATAGACAGGTGTGTGCCTTTCCAAATCATGTCCAATCAATTGAATTTCCAACAGGTGGACTCCAATCAAGTTGTAGAAACATCTCAAGGATGATCAATGGAAACAGGATGCACCTGAGCAAAATTTCAAGTCTCATAGCAAAGGGTCTGAATACTTATGTGAATAAGGTATTTCTGTAATTTCTAAAAACCTGTTTTTGCTTTCTCATTATGGGGTATTGTGTGTAGATTGATGAGGATTTTTATTTATTTAATCCATTTTAGAATAAGGCTGTAACGTAACAAAATGTGGAAAAGGTCAAAGGGTCTGAAAAACGTGTATAGACAGTATGGACAGTATATGAATATAAAAGATGTACAGCAGTAGAAATATAGGATGAGCCTTGACTATAATACAGTATATACACATGAAGTGGGTAAAACAGTATGGAAACATTATTAAAGTGACCAGTGTTCCATGTCTATGTACATGGGGCAGCAGTCTCTAAGGTGCAGGTTATCGACTACTGGGTGGTAGCCGGCTAGTGGTGACTATTTAACAGTCTGATGGCCTGGAGATAGAAGCAGTTTTTCAGTCTCTCTGTCCCAGCTGTCATACACCTGTACTGTCTCCGCCTTCTGGATGGCAGCGGGGTGAACAGGCCCTGGCTCAGGTGGCTGAGGTCCTTGGTGATCTTCCTGTGACACCCGGTGCTGTAGACGACCGGGTGCTGTAGACGACCGGGTGCTGTAGACCGACCGGGTGCTGTAGACGACCGGGTGCTGTAGACCGACCGGGTGCTGTAGACCGACCGGGTGTTGTAGACGACCGGGTGCTGTAGACGACCGGGTGCTGTAGACCGACCGGGTGCTGTAGACGACCGGGTGCTGTAGACGACAGGGTGCTGTAGACGACCAGGTTTTTCTGATGATTTTTTAAAGAGGAACAATGGGTACATATTGAAGGTGTGCATACTCATCCCCAGAATCTTTTCAGGTGTCTATTTTCAAAAGGATAAAGCTAAGAACATGAACAACTTCATAGTTAAGAACACTATAACAACATGGAAGAAAGTGGAACTGTCACGAACGTTGAGAGACAGGTCAGACCAAGGTGCAGCGTGGTATGCGAACATGTTTATTAAACTGGATAAACACTGACAAAACAACAAAAGGCAACGAAAACATGACGTCGGCAGGCTAAACACTAACAAGCCAAACACACAGAAAACACAAACAAGATCCCACAACCCAGGCAGGAAAACAGGCTACCTAAGTATGATCCCCAATCAGAGACAACGAGCGACAGCCGCCTCTGATTGGGAATCACACCCGGCCAAACATAGAAATACAAAACATAGATTTTCACACCCTGACCAAACTACCTAGAGAATAGCAGTCTCTCCAGGTCAGGGCGTGACTGTAACATATTTTACAAGAACCAATACCACTCCCTAGAAACACAACCCTACGGAACAATCCTTCGATAGCTTTTCAAAACTCACCGATAAATTGGTCCTCATGGAAAACTAAAGGCACAGAAATCGTAAATGACTTGGTAACAGGAAATTCATTTATTTCCATGACTGCTTTAAAAAGCAATTTTGGATTGACCCAATGTAGATATTTTCAAATACATGCGACTTAAAAGTTTCACATTACAACATTTATATTTGAAATCTTTTGGACATCAGAGCAATCTTGAGGGAATCCTATTTGATTCAGAGAAGTATTGTATGTTCATATGACAGATATACAAACCCTTTCACAGAGCCGATCCAACTGGCAACCTCTTAGAAAAAAAATATGAACAAGTGTCACGCCCTGACATAGATATCTTTAGTTGGTTTGGTCAGGGTGTGAATTTCTATGTGTAAGATCTAGAATGTGTATTTCTATGTTTGGCCGGGTGTGGTTCCCAATCAGAGGCAGCTGTCGATCGTTGTCTCTGATTGGGGATCATACTTAGGCAGCCATGTTGCCCACCTTTAGTTGTGGGATCTTTGTTTCTGGTTTGGCTTGTTTATGTGTAGCACATTAGAACGTCACGTTGCTGTTGCTGTTGCTGTTGCTGTTGCTGTTGCTGTTGCTGTTGCTGTTGCTGTTGCTGTTGCTGTTGCTGTTGCTGTTGCTGTTGCTGTTGCTGTTGCTGTTTGTTGTTGTTGTTGTTGTTGTTTTGTCGTGTGTTTGCTTTATAAATAAACATGTACCCATTCCACGCTGCACCTTGGTCCGATCCTTTATACAACCAACGTGACAACAAGATGGAGGGAATGTAGGAACACAACTAACGAAATTACAGTTAACAAAAATCTACACTTAATACAGTATACAGTTTAAACTAATGTACAGAATGTATTACGCAAGAGACGAAATTCACAGATTCTACAGCACAACGGCAGAGTCATGTCTGAAGTGTAAAACTACTAATGATCCATGCCTTCTGGGAATGTTATGAAGTCCAAAAGTTATGGGCGGAGTTAGAAAGATGGCTGTCAGAAAAATGGCTGTCAGAAAGATGGCTGTCAGAAAGATGGCTGTCAGAAAGATGGCTGTCAGAAGTATTACAGAAGTGTTACAATGTAAATGTACTTTTAATCCGTCTGTCGGCATATTTCAAGACGTGGCATATGTGCAGGTGCAGTGAGATACTTTTCTCGTCAATCATCTTGAAAAAACGTATACTTAAAAACGGAAAATCGTTAACACAATGGAAAGGCCGAATGAATTATTAAACTAAATGTTGAAAGTGTGTGTGTGTGTGTGTGTGTGTGTGTGTGTGTGTGTGTGTGTGTGTGTGTGTGTGTGTGTGTGTGTGTGTGTCCAGCGGGCGAGACAAAACGTGGTGCAGTTTGAGGCCATGTGGCGGAGAGTGGCGTGGGCGCTGGAGATGGGGGCGTGAGCAGGTGGGTCTGGGCAGGTGGGATGTCATTGGTGTTTGTGTGATGTCATTGGTCTGTAGGCCATGTCAAACTTTACAAGTGTCCGAAAACCAAGTGTTTTTCCCACATGTGAAAATGTCATATCTGATTTGTTCACACGTGTGTTTAAAAAAAAAAAAAAGGGCACACACACATACACACACACACTGGACCCACTGACACACCCCTGGACACACACACACGACACACACACACACTGGACACACACACACTGGACACACACACAACACACACCTGGACAAATCACACACTGAAAACGACCACACCACACAAACACGGGACACACACACACTGGACACACACACACTGGACACACACACACACACACCCACACCCTGGACACACACACACTGAAACACAACGACACCCA
>LR778256.1:26423220-26473220 GCA_902810595.1 Coregonus sp. 'balchen'
GCTAGGGGTTTGGGGTTTGGGGTTTGTGTGGGGAGGGTTGGGGGTTTGTGTCAGGGCTAGGGTTGGGGTTTGTTCAGGGTAGGGTTGGGTTTGGGGTTAGGTCAGGGTAGGGGGTTTTTGGGGTTAGTGTCAGGGTAGGTTTGGGGGTTGGGGCAGGGTAGGGTTGGGGTTAGTGTCAGGGTAGGTTGGGGGGTTTGGTCAGGGTAGGGTTGGGGTTAGGTCGGGTAGGGTTGGGGTTAGTGGGTCAGGTAGGGGTTGGGGTTTTTGTGTCAGGGTAGGGTGGGGTTTTGTGAGGGGTAGGTGGGTTTGGGTAGTGTCAGGGTAGGGTTGGGGTTGGTAGGGGGTAGGGTTTTGGGGGGGGTTTGTGTAGGGGTGGGTTTGGGGTGGGGTTTGTGCAGGGCTAGGGTTTTGGGTTGGGGTTGGTCGGGTAGGGTTGGGGGTTGGTCAGGGCTAGGGTTGGGTGGGTAGTGTCAGGGCTAGGGTTGGGTTGGGGTTAGTGTCAGGGCTAGGGTTGGGGTTAGTGTCAGGGCTAGGGTTGGGTTGGGGTTAGTGTCAGGGCTAGTGGTTGGGGTTAGTGTCAGGGCTAGGGTTGGGGTTAGTGTCAGGGCTAGGGTTGGGGTAGTGTCAGGGCTAGGGTTGGGGTTAGTGTCAGGGCTAGGGTTGGGGTTAGTGTCAGGGTAGGGTTGGGGTTAGTGTCAGGGCTAGGGGTTTGGGGTTAGTGTCAGGGCTGGGTTGGGGTTAGTGTCAGGGCTAGGGTTGGGTTGGGGTTAGTGTCAGGGCTAGGGTTGGGGTTAGTGTAAGGTCCTGTGTTGGGTTGGGGTTAGTGTCAGGTCCTGTGTCGAGCCTGGTGTTGGACCAGCTAAAGAAATGCCATTCCTGTGAACCACCAGCCTGAAGGTAGAATGAAAGCACCAGTTAGCGCACACTGCCCCCTGAAAACATACGTTGGTATGTAGTGCCTGCTAACCCTGGGACACACCACTCACCATCTGAACCCAGACACATGGGACAGCCACTGGGTATTGGGAATCTAGGAGAAGGGGGAACAGGCTCCTCGCTATCCGGACACATGGGACAGCCACTGGGTATTGGGAATCTAGGAGAAGGGGGAACAGGCTCCTCGCTATCCGGACACATGGGACAGCCACTGGGTATTGGGGATCTAGGAGAAGGGGGAACAGGCTCCTCGCTATCCGGACACATGGGACAGCCACTGGGTATTGGGGATCTAGGAGAAGGGGGGGGAAACAGGCTCCTCGCTATCCGGACACATGGGACAGCCACTGGGTATTGGGGATCTAGGAGAAGGGGGAACAGGCTCCTCGCTATCCGGACACATGGGACAGCCACTGGGTATTGGGGATCTAGGAGAAGGGGGAACAGGCTCCTCGCTATCCGGACACATGGGACAGCCACTGGGTATTGGGAATCTAGGAGAAGGGGGAACAGGCTCCTCGCTATCCGGACACATGGGACAGCCACTGGGTATTGGGAATCTAGGAGAAGGGGGAACAGGGTCCTCGCTATCCGGACACATGGGACAGCCACTGGGTATGGGAATCTAGGAGAAGGGGGGAACAGGTTCCTCGCTATCCGGACACATGGACAGCCACTGGGTATTGGGGATCTAGGGAGAAGGGGGGGAACAGGCTCCTCGCTATCCGGACACATGGGACAGCCACTGGGTATTGGGGATCTAGGAGAAGGGGAACAGGTTCCTCGCTATCCGGACACATGGGACAGCCACTGGGTATTGGGGATCTAGGAGAAGGGGGAACAGGCTCCTCGCTATCCGGACACATGGGACAGCCACTGGGTATTGGGGATTGGGGATGCCCATAGGGGGGGTAGAAGGGGGAACAGGTTCCTCGCTATCCGGACACATGGGACAGCCACTGGGTTATTGGGGATCTAGGAGAAGGGGGGGAAACAGGCTCCTCGCTATCCGGACACATGGGACAGCCACTGGGTATTGGGGATCTAGGAGAAGGGGGGGAACAGGCTCCTCGCTATCCGGACACATGGGACAGCCACTGGGTATTGGGGATCTAGGAGAAGGGGGAACAGGTTCCTCGCTATCCGGACACATGGGACAGCCACTGGGTATTGGGGATCTAGGAGAAGGGGGAACAGGCTCCTCGCTATCCGGACACATGGGACAGCCACTGGGTATTGGGGATCTAGGAGAAGGGGGAACAGGCTCCTCGCTATCCGGACACATGGGACAGCCACTGGGTATTGGGGATCTAGGAGAAGGGGGAACAGGTTCCTCGCTATCCGGACACATGGGACAGCCACTGGGTATTGGGGATCTAGGAGAAGGGGGGAACAGGCTCCTCGCTATCCGGACACATGGGACAGCCACTGGGTATTGGGGATCTAGGAGAAGGGGGAACAGGCTCCTCGCTATCCGGACACATGGGACAGCCACTGGGTATTGGGGATCTAGGAGAAGGGGGAACAGGCTCCTCGCTATCCGGACACATGGGACAGCCACTGGGTATTGGTGATCTAGGAGAAGGGGGAACAGGCTCCTCGCTATCCGGACACATGGGACAGCCACTGGGTATTGGGGATCTAGGAGAAGGGGGAACAGGCTCCTCGCTATCCGGACACATGGGACAGCCACTGGGTATTGGGGATCTAGGAGAAGGGGGAACAGGCTCCTCGCTATCCGGACACATGGGACAGCCACTGGGTATTGGGGATCTAGGAGAAGGGGGAACAGGCTCCTCGCTCCATTTTAGAATGATGTGTCTGTGACTGTATAAAGTTGTTCTTATGGCCATCTTACAGCAGTTTACAGACTCACACCTCGGTTTCATTATAGTCTGTTGAACACTCAGAGACCTGTAGGGTTGAGGAGGGTCCTGTTGAACACTCAGAGACCTGTAGGGTTGAGGAGGGTCCTCCTGTTGAACACTCAGAGACCTGTAGGGTTGAGGAGGGTCCTGTTGAACACTCAGAGACCTGTAGGGTTGAGGAGGGTCCTCCTGTTGAACACTCAGAGACCTGTAGGGTTGAGGAGGGTCCTGTTGAACACTCAGAGACCTGTAGGGTTGAGGAGGGTCCTGTTGAACACTCAGAGACCTGTAGGGTTGAGGAGGGTCCTGTTGAACACTCAGAGACCTGTAGGGTTGAGGAGGGTCCTGTTGAACACTCAGAGACCTGTAGGGTTGAGGAGGGTCCTGTTGAACACTCAGAGACCTGTAGGGTTGAGGAGGGTCCTGTTGAACACTCAGAGACCTGTAGGGTTGAGGAGGGTCCTGTTGAACACTCAGAGACCTGTAGGGGGTTTGAAGGAGGTGGGTCCTGTTGAACACTCAGAGACCTGTAGGGTTGAGGAGGGTCCTGTTGAACACTCAGAGACCTGTAGGGTTGAGGAGGGTCCTGTTGAACACTCAGAGACCTGTAGGGTTGAGGAGGGTCCTGTTGAACACTCAGAGACCTGTAGGGTTGAGGAGGGTCCTCCTGTTGAACACTCAGAGACCTGTAGGGTTGAGGAGGGTCCTGTTGAACACTCAGAGACCTGTAGGGTTGAGGAGGGTCCTGTTGAACACTCAGAGAACTGTAGGGTTGAGGAGGGTCCTGTTGAACACTCAGAGACCTGTAGGGTTGAGGAGGGTCCTGTTGAACACTCAGAGACCTGTAGGGTTGAGGAGGGTCCTCCTGTTGAACACTCAGAGACCTGTAGGGTTGAGGAGGGTCCTGTTGAACACTCAGAGACCTGTAAGGTTGAGGAGGGTCCTGTTGAACACTCAGAGACCTGTAGGATTGAGGAGGGTCCTGTTGAACACTCAGAGACCTGTAGGGTTGAGGAGGGTCCTGTTGAACACTCAGAGACCTGTAGGGTTGAGGAGGGTCCTGTTGAACACTCAGAGACCTGTAGGGTTGAGGAGGGTCCTCCTGTTGAACACTCAGAGACCTGTAGGGTTGAGGAGGGTCCTCCTGTTGAACACTCAGAGACCTGTAGGGTTGAGAGGCGGAGCTGGTTGCCAACCTCAGATAAGTCAGCAGATGAGTTGTCCGTTTTCTGCAGGATCTCTCTCTCCCTGCCGTGGTCGCTGCACCATGTCCGAGTCCCAAATGGCACCCTATTCCCTATATAGGCCTGGTCCAAGGTAGTGCACTATGTAGGGAATAGGGTGTTCCCTCTGTTAGCCTCATCCCTCACGGTGGGTGCGGTGCAGAGATGTCATCCCGCCTGTTGTAAATGTTCCTCTGCCCTCATCCGTCCATTCGGCTGTGAGGAGAGGAGGAGAGGAGGACTGTTGATCCCCCTGTTTTATCCTGTTGCTTAGCGGGGCGGTGTGAGGATGCAGGGTTGGCGTGGTACTGCCAGCACGCCTAGGCCCCATCCCAAACAGCACCCCTATTCCCTTTATATTATATATTCCCATAGGGCTGTGGTCCAAGGTAGTGCACTAAATAAGGTACGGGCCACACAGAACCTCTCCCTCTCTGCGTCTAGGTGGTGGGCTGTCACCGGTCCTGTAACACAAATCCATCTGCCCCACTTCCCTCCAGTACTGATCTGCGTCAGTTAACCTTCGCTTGCTGTTCATTGGTTAGATGTTTTGCTTTAAACGCTGAGGTGCTTTCACAAATCTTGCTGCTGTTATTGCACACTGCGGTATTTCGCCTAACAGAGATGGGAGTTTATCAATGTTTGATTTGTTTACAAATTCTTTGTGGGTCTGTGTAATCTGTGGGAAACGTGTGTCTCTAATGTGGTAATACATTTGGCAGGAGGTTAAGAAGTGCAGCTCAGTTTCATTTTGTGGGCAGTGTGCACATAGCCGGGCTTTCTCAATAGCAAGGCTATGCTCACTGAGTCTTTACATAGTCAAGGATTTTCTTAATTTTGGGTCAGTCACAGTGGTCATGTATTCTGCCACTGGGTACTCTCTGTTTAGAGCCAGATGGCATTCCAATTTGCTCTGTTTTTTTGTTTGATTATTTCCAGTGTGTCAAAAAGCTATCTTTTTGCTTTCTCATAATTTGGTTAGGGCTAAATGTGATTCTGTCCTGGGGCTCTGTGGGGTCTGTTTGTGTTTGTGAACAGAGCCCCAGAACCAGCTTGCTGAGGGGACTCTTCTCCAAGTTCATCTCTCTATAGGTAAAGGCTTTGTGGTGGAATGTGTGGGCATCGCTTCCTTTTAGGTGGTTGTAGAATTTAACAGCTCTTTTCTGGATTTAGTTAACTAGTGGGTATAGTCCTAATTCTGCTCTGCATGCATTGTTTGGGGTTTTGCATTGTACAATAAGTATATTTTTGCAGAATCTTGCATGCAGAATCTCAATGGGGTTTTTGTCCCATTTTGTGAATTATTGGTTGGTGAGTGGACCCCAGACCTCACAACCATAGAGGGCAATGGGTTCGATAACTGATTGAAGTGTGTTTAGCCAGATCCTAATTGGGATGTTGAGTTTTATGTTCCTTTTGATGGCGCTGAAGGCCCTTCTTGCCTTGTCTCTTAGATCGTTCACAGCCTTGTGGAAGTTACCTGCGGTGTTGATCTTTAGGCTGAGGTAGGTATAATTCTTTGTGTGCTCTAGGGCAACAGTGTCTAGATGGAATTTGTATTTGTTGTCTTGGCTACTGGACCTTTTTTGGAACACCATTATTTTTGTCTTAATGAGATTCACAAGTCTGACAGAATCTTTGCAAAAGATCGAGGTGCTGCTGTAGGCCCTCCTTGGTTGGGGACAGAAGAACCAGATCATCAGCAAACAGTAGACATTTGACTTCAGATTCTAGTAGGGTGAGGCCGGGTGCTGCAGACTGTTCTAGTGCCCACACCAATTCATTGATATATATGTTGAAGAGGGTGGGGCTTAAGCTGCATCCCTGTCTCACCCCATGGCAATGTGGGAAAAAATGTGTGTTTTTTGCCAATTTTAACTGCACACTTGTTGTTTGTGTACATGGATTTTGTAATGTTATGTACTTTTCCCCCAACACCGCTTTTCCATTTGTATAGCAGACCCTCATGCCAAATTGAGTCAAAAGCTTTTTTAAATCAACAAAGCATGAGAAGACTTTGCTTTTGTTTTGTTTTGTTCGTTTGTCAATTAGGGTGTGCAGGGTGAATACGTAGTCTGTCGTACAGTAATTTGGTAAGAAACCAATTTGACATTTGCTCAGTACATTGTTTTCACTGAGGAAATGTTGGAGTCTGCTGTTGATGATACTGCAGAGGATTTTCCTGAGATTGCTGCTGTCGCATATTCCACGGTAATTAATGGGGTCAAATTTGTCTCCACTTTTGTGGATTGGGGTGATCAGGCCTTGGTTCCAAATATTAAGGAAGATGCCAGAGCTGAGGATAATGTTGAAGAGTTGAAGAATAGCCCATTTTTATTTGTGTTCTGTATATTTTATCATTGCGTTTAGTATACCATCAACACCACAGGCCTTTTTGGGTTGGAGGGTTTGTATTTTGTCCTGTAGCTCATCCAATGTAATTGGAGAATCCAGTGGGTTCTGGTAGTCTTTAATAGTTCATTCTAAGATTTGTAAATTATCATGTATATGTTTTTGCTGTTTGTTATTTGTTATAGGGCTAAAAAGATTGGAGAAGTGGTTTACCCATACATCTCCATTTTGGATCGATAACTCTTCGTGTTGTTGTTTGTTCAGTGTGTTCCAATTTTCCCAGAAGTGGTTCGATTCTATGGATTCTTCAATCACATTGAGCTGATTTCTGACGTGCTGTTCCTTCTTTTTCCGTAGTGTATTTCTGTATTGTTTTAGTGATTCACCATAGTGAAGGTATGAGCTCAGGTTTTCTGGTTCTCTGTGATTTTGGTTGGATAGGTTTCTCAATTTCTTTCTAAGGTTTTTACATTCTTCATGAAACCATTTCTCATTGTTGTTAGTTGTTTTAGGTTTTTAGTTGGAATTTAAATGTGATATGTTAGCTGATAGGTCAAATATATTGTTCAGGCATCCTACTGCTAAGTTTACACCTTCACTATTGCAGGAAAACATTTTGTCCAGGTAGATGTCTAGGAGGGATTGGATTTGTTGTTGGCCAATTTGTTTTTGGTAGGTTTTTACACTACCCTCCTTCCATCTATAGCATTTCTTAATAGTATGCAGTTTGTTCAGCTTCGATGCCTCATGGTTGATTATTGCTCTGTTCAAGTAGACTGTGATTTTGCTTTGGTCTGATAGGGGTGTCAGTGGGCTGACTGCGAACGCTCTGAGAGACTCTGGGTTGAGGTCAGTGATAAAGTAGTCTACAGTACTACTGCCAAGAGATGAGCTATAGGTGTACCTACCGTAGGAGTCCCCTCGAAGCCTACCATTGACTATGTACAGACCCAGCGTGAGACAGAGCTGCAGGAGTTGTGATCCGTTTTTTGTTGGTTATGTTGTTGTAGTTGTGTCTAGGGGAGCATATGGGGGAGGGAATGCTGTCACCTCCAGGTAGGTGTTAGTCCCCCGTGTGTGCTGAGGGTGTCAGGTTCTTGTCCAGTTCTGGCATTTACGTCGCCACAGACTAGTTCATGTCCCTGGGCCTGGAAATGATTGATCTCCCCCTCTAGGATGGAGAAACTGTCTTTATTAAAGTAAGGTGATTCTAGTGGGGGGATGATATAGGTAGCACACAGGAGGACATTTTTCTCTGTTGAGATCATTTCCTTTTTAATTGTAAATGTTCCTGTTTTGATGATTTTAATAGAGTGAGTTAGGTCTGCTCTATACCAAATTAGCATACCCCCTGAGTCCCTTCCCTGTTTCACACCTGGTAGTTTGGTGGATGGGACTACCAGCTCTCTGTATCTTAGAGGGCAACCAGTGGGTCCATCTCCTCCATGCCATGTTTCTTGTAGGATGACAATGTCTGTATTTCTGATTTATTTGGTGAAGTCCAGGTTCCTGCACTTTAGGCCAAAGGCAGATGACCTCAGGCCTTGGATATTCCAGGATGAGATAGTGAAGGCTTTGTGTTCCATAAAGTGTCCAATGCTGTTAGTCGTGTGGTTTGGCCTAAGACCAGTAAGTGTGAGCAGAGCCTGATTCCTCCACCTCTCTCTCTCTCTCTCTCTCTCTCTCTCTCTCTCTCTCTCTCTCTCTCTCTCTCTCTCTCTCTCTCTCTCTCTCTCTCTCTCACTCTGATTCCTCCTCCATTACTCTCTCTCTCTCTCTCTCTCTCTCTCTGATTCCCCCCCATTCCCCCTCCTTCCATCTCACATGGTGGTCATTATAACTAATTGTTTCCAAATCTTGCAAAATACTTAGCATAGGCCACGAATCTGACAAATAGCATTTTTTTTTTAATGTCCTTATACTAAACTCTGTGCTGGCATGAGGAGTGGTTGTTGAATGGAAATGTTTCTGGTGTGTTGTGGTTCTCAACAACCCTCTCTCTCTCACACACGGCTCTTACACTTGCTAGAGGTTTGTTTTCTCTGTATAATGATGATGATGACGATGATGACTACAGCTCAGCATTCAACACCATAGTGCCCTCAAAGCTCATCACTAAGCTAAGGATCCTGGGACTAAACACCTCCCTCTGCAACTGGATCCTGGACTTCCTGACGGGCCGCCCCCAGGTGGTAAGGGTAGGTAACAACACATCTGCCACACTGATCCTCAACACGGGGGCCCCTCAGGGGTGCGTGCTCAGTCCCCTCCTGTACTCTCTGTTCACCCATGACTGCATGGCCAGGCACGACTCCAACACCATCATTAAGTTTGCCGACGACACAACAGTGGTAGGCCTGATCACCGACAACGATGAGACAGCCTATAGGGAGGAGGTCAGAGATCTGGCCGTGTGGTGCCAGGACAACAACCTCTCCCTCAACGTGACCAAGACAAAGGAGATGATTGTGGACTACAGGAAAAAAAAGAGGACTGAGCACGCCCCCATTCTCATCGACGGGGCTGTAGTGGAACAGGTTGAGAGCTTCAAGTTCCTTGGTGTCCACATCACCAACGAACTATCATGGTCCAAACACACCAAGACAGTCGTGAAGAGGGCACGACAAAGCCTATTCCCCCTCAGGAGACTAAAAAGATTTGGCATGGGTCCTCAGATCCTCAAAAAATTCTACAGCTGCACCATCGAGAGCATCCTGACTGGTTGCATCACCGCCTGGTATGGCAACTGCTTGGCCTCTGACCGCAAGGCACTACAGAGGGTAGTGCGTACGGCCCAGTACATCACTGGGGCAAAGCTCCCTGCCATCCAGGACCTCTATACCAGGCGGTGTCAGAGGAAGGCCCTCAAAATTGTCAAAGACTCCAGTCACCCTAGTCATAGACTGTTCTCTCTGCTACCGCACGGCAAGCGGTACCGGAGTGCCAAGTCTAGGTCCAAAAGACTTCTCAACAGCTTCTACCCCCCAAGCCATAAGACTCCTGAACAGCTAATCATGGCTACCCGGACTATTTGCACTGCCCCCCCACCCCATCCTTTTTACGCTGCTGCTACTCTGTTAAGTATTTATGCATAGTCACTTTAACTCTACCCACATGTACATATTACCTCAACTACCTCAACTAGCCGGTGCCCCCGCACATTGACTATGCAACGGTACCCCCCTGTATATATAGCCTCCCTACTGTCACTTTATTCTATTGTATATATAGCCTCCCTACTGTCACTTTATTTTTTACTTCTGCTCTTTTTTTCTCAACACTTTTTTTGTTGTTGTTTTATTCTTACTTTTTTGTTTAAAATAAATGCACTGTTGGTTAAGGGCTGTAAGTAAGCATTTCACTGTAATGTCTGCACCTGTTGTATTCGGCGCATGTGACCAATAAAATTTGATTTGATTTGATTTGATTTGATGATGATGGCCAGAGGGCTTGTCTAGGGATTGGCAACCTCTAGGGATACTACCTTAGACCAGAGCCCTATGGTGCCATGTGAGACACGGCCATGGTTCCATCCTCTGGAGGTCTGGAGGGGCATCTTGTCGAAGAGGAAAGATACAGGACACCTAGTAGTATCCCGTCTATCTATCTAGTGACCATCCCAGAAGGTGAATAGCCTACTAATGGAAGTATCCCGTCTATCTATCTAGTGACCATCCTAGAAGGTGAATAGCCTACTAATGGAAGTATCCCGTCTATCTATCTAGTGACCATCCCAGAAGGTGAATAGCCTACTAATGGAAGTATCCCGTCTATCTATCTAGTGACCGTCCTAGAAGGTGAATAGCCTACTAATGGAAGTATCCTGTCTATCTATCTAGTGACCTTCCTAGAAGGTGAATAGCCTACTAATGGAAGTATGTCTCCGTACTGGATGGCTGCTGTTATGAAGCTCCGACCCAACGTTGCTATTTTGTAATTATTTTGTCGTTAATTTTTGCTCTATTTTCACGTATTGTATCCGTTATTATTTCTTACAACCGACAAGAACTCATGAACATCAGATCGGCAGTTACTTACCCCAATTCCGGATTCTACTTCGACTCATCTGGCCTGGGCTCTCTCTGTAATTCCAACCCAATTTTCGGGATACCCAAGAGGAAACGCCGGCATTACAGAGGCAAGAGAGGTGGGGATCCTGGTGAGACTAAGGCAAAGGGAAATGCCGCAGCCCGTCTGGTGTTCAACCTTCCCAAGTTCTCTCACGTCACCCCCCTCCTCCGCACACTCCACTGGCTTCCAGTTGAAGCTCGCATCCGCTACAAGACCATGGTGCTTGCCTATGGAGCAGTGAGGGGAACGGCACCTCTGTACCTTCAGGCTCTGATCAGTCCCTACACCCAAACGAGGGCATTGCGTTCATCCACCTCTGGCCTGCTGGCTCCCCTTCCTCTGCGGAAGCATAGCTCCCGCTCAGCCCAGTCAAAACTGTTCGCTGCTCTGGCACCCCAATGGTGGAACAAGCTCCCTCACGACGCCAGGACAGCGGAGTCACTCACCACCTTCCGGAGACATTTGAAACCCCACCTCTTTAAGGAATACCTGGGATAGGATAAAGTGTTCCTTCTAACCCCCCCCCCCCCCCCCCCCCCCCCCCCCCCCAAATTGTAAAGTGGTTATCCCACTGGCTATAGGGTGAACGCACCAATTTGCGAGTCGCTCTGGCTAAGAGCGTCTGCTAAATGACGTTAATGTGCCCTTGAGCAAGGCACTTAACCCTAATTGCTCCTGTAAGTCGCTCTGGATAAGAGCGTCTGCTAAATGACTAAAATGTAAATGTAAATGTAAAACCGGCCACCTCTTCCCTCCATTCTACTGGCTAATGTACAGTCACTTGATAATAAGATGGATGACCTCCGATCGTGGATTTGCAATATTCTCTGATTTTCTGAAACATGGCTCTCAGACAAGATACCCCCCATGGCTATCCAACTCGATGGATTCTCCATTCACCGGGCGGACAGGACAGTGGAGTCGGAGAAATCGAGGGGGGGGAGGGAAGTTTGCCTCTTCCTCAACTTCAACTGGTGTGCTAATTCCAGCGCGGTGGGAGTGTCAACCCATTGTCTTGGAATACCTGATGGTGAAAGGCCGACCCTTCTATGGAATACCTGATGGTGAAAGGCCGACCCTTCTATGGAATACCTGATGGTGAAAGGCCGACCCTTCTATGGAATACCTGATGGTGAAAGGCCGACCCTTCTACCTCCCGAGGGAGTTTTCAACTGTTATCGTGACTGCTGTATACATTCCACCTCAGGACAATAACAATAACAAGCTGGCGCTTAACGAACTGTACAAGGCTATAAACAAGCAGGAAACCCTACACCCAGACGCTGCCTTTCTGGTTGCCGGCGATTTTAATTTGGTGTTACTAAGACACGTGACGCCCAACTTCCGTCAACACGTCTCCCACAAGCAAGCATACAAGGCCCTCCCTCATCCGCCATTCGGCAAATCAGATCATGACTCCGTACTCTTGCTTCCTGTTTACAAGCAGAAGCTGAAACAGGAAGTACCCGCGATTCGCTCTGTTGAGAAATGGTCACCAGAATCAGAGGGTATGCTACAGGACTGCTTTGACAGCGCTGATTGGAATATGTTTAGAGACTCCGCCGATAACATTGACGAGTTAACCACCACTGGCTTCATTAGAAAATGCATCGGCGACGTTGTTCCCACAGTGAGGGTTCGCTGCTTCCCCAATCAAAATGGTTAGGGTTCGCTGCTTCCCCAATCAAAATGGTTAGGGTTCGCTGCTTCCCCAATCAAAATGGTTAGGGTTCGCTGCTTCCCCAATCAAAATGGTTAGGGTTCGCTGCTTCCCCAATCAAAATGGTTAGGGTTCGCTGCTTCCCCAATCAAAATGGTTAGGGTTCGCTGCTTCCCCAATCAAAATGGTTAGGGTTCGCTGCTTCCCCAATCAAAATGGTTAGGGTTCGCTGCTTCCCCAATCAAAATGGTTAGGGTTCGCTGCTTCCCCAATCAAAATGGTTAGGGTTCGCTGCTTCCCCAATCAAAATGGTTAGGGTTCGCTGCTTCCCCAATCAAAATGGTTAGGGTTCGCTGCTTCCCCAATCAAAATGGTTAGGGTTCGCTGCTTCCCCAATCAAAAAGCCATGGATTAACACCGATGTTGGCGCTAAACTAAAGAGCAGGGCTACCGCACGCTGAGCTATCGTACACAACCCTGATGCTACGGCCGAAGACAGGAATAAGTACAAGAAGTCCCGCTATGACCTCCGCAGAGTCCTCAAACGAGCAAAAGGACAATATAGGAATAAGGTGGAATCATATTCCACAGGCTCCGACGCCTGCTGCATGTGGCAGGGCTACAGTCCATTACGGATTACAAAGGAAGACCCAGCCGTGATCTGCCCAACGATGCCTCTCTACCATACAATATTACACAGACTCCCACATTACGGATTACAAAGGAAGACCCAGCCGTGATCTGCCCAACGATGCCTCTCTACCAGACAGTATTACACAGACTCCCACATTACGGATTACAGAGGAAGACCCAGCCGTGATCTGCCCAACGATGCCTCTCTACCAGACAGTATTACACAGACTCCCACATTACGGATTACAGAGGAAGACCCAGCCGTGATCTGCTCAACGATGCCTCTCTACCAGACAGTATTACACAGACGCCCACATTACGGATTACAAAGGAAGACCCAGCCGTGATCTGCCCAACGATGCCTCTCTACCAGACAGTATTACACAGACTCCCACATTACGGATTACAGAGGAAGACCCAGCCGTGATCTGCCCAACGACGCCTCTCTACCAGACAGTATTACACAGACTCCCACATTACGGATTACAGAGTAAGACCCAGCCGTGATCTGCCCAACGATGCCTCTCTACCAGACAGTATTACACAGACTCCCACATTACGGATTACAGAGGAAGACCCAGCCGTGATCTGCCCAACGATGCCTCCCTACCATACAGTTTTACACAGACGCCCACATTACGGATTACAAAGGAAGACCCAGCCGTGATCTGTCCAACGATGCCTCTCTACCAGATGAACTCAATGTATGTTATGCACGCTTTGACAACAACATCGAGCTGGGTGTGAGGGCCGTCACCAAACCAGAGGACTGGGTGATCTCTCTCTCCGATGCCGACGTGAGTCTTTAATCAGGTCAACACCCGCAAGGCCGCGGGCCCCCGACGGTATTCCAGGGCGCGTTCTCAGAGCATGTGCAGAACAGCTGGCAGGCATATTCACTGTAATAATATTCAACCTATCCTTGGACCAGTCTGTAATCCCCACATGTTTTAAGATGACCACAATAATCCTTGTTCCTAGGAACTCTAAGGCTTCATTCCACAATGATTACAACCCTTTAGCACTCACATCTGTAATCATGAAGAGCTTTGAAAGGCTGGTTATGGCACACATTAACTCCACCATCCCAGCCACCCTAGACCCACCCAATTTGCACACCGCCCCAACAGATCCATACAGTGCCTTTGGAAAGTATTCAGACCCCTTGACTTTTTCCACATTCTGTTACGTTACAGCCTTATTCTAAAAAAAAAATGTTTTTTTCCTCATCGATCTACACACAAAGCAAACAAACAGATTTTTAGACATTTTAGCTAATTTATTAAAAATAAAAAACGGACATATCACGTTTACATAAGTATTCAGAACACTTTACTCAGTACTTTGTTGAAGCACCTTTGGCAGCGTTTACAGCCTCGAGTCTTCTTGGGTATGACGCTACAAGCTTGGCACACCTGTATTTGGGGAGTTTCTCCCATTCTTCTCTGCAGATCCTCTCAAGCTCTGTCAGGTTGGATGGGGAGCGTCGCTACACAGCTATTTTCAGGTCTCTCCAGAGATGTTCGATCGGGTTCAAGTCCGGGCTCTGGCTGGGCCACTCAAGGACATTCAGAGACTTGTCCCGAAGCCACTCCTGCGTTGTCTTGGCTGTGTGCTCAGGGTTGTTGTCCTGTTGGAAGGTGAACCTTCACCCCAGTCTGAGGTCCTGAGCGCTCTGGAGCAGGTTTTCATCAAGGATCTCTCTGTACTTTGCTCCGTTCATCTTTCCCTCGATCCTGACTACTCTCCCAGTGCCTGCCGCTGAAAAACTTCCCCACAGCATGATGCTGCCACCACCATGCTTCACCATAGGGATGGTGCCAGGTTTCCTACAGATGTGACGCTTGGCATTCAGGCCAAAGAGTTAAATCCTGGTTTCATCAGACCAGAGAATCTTGTTTCTCATGGTCTGAGAGTCCTTTAGGTGCCTTTTAGCAAACTCCAAGCGGGCTGTCATTTTACTGAGGAGTGGCTTCCGTCTGGCCACTCTACCATAAAGGCCTGATTGGTGGAGTGCTGCAGAGATGGTTATCCTTCTGGAGGGTTCTCTCATCTCCACAGAGGAACTCTGGAGCTCTGTCAGAGTGACCATCGGGTTCTTGGTCACCTCCCTGACCAAGGCCCTTCTCCCCCGATTGCTCAGTTTGGCCGGGAGGCCAGCTCTAGGAAGAGTCTTGGTGGTTCCAAACATCTCCCATTTAAGAATGATGAAGGCCACTGTGTTCTTGGGGACCTTCAATGCTGCAGACATTTTTTGGTACCCTTCCCCAGATCTGTGCCTCGACACAATCCTGTCTCTGAGCTCTACGGACAATTCCCTCGACCTCATGGTTTGGTATTTGCTCTGACATGCACTGTCAACTGTGGGACCGCATATAGACAGGTGTGTGCCTTTCCAAATCATGTCCAATCAATTGAATTTACCACAGGTGGACTCCAATCAAGTTGTAGAAACATCTCAAGCACACACCCCCATCCACATCGATGGGGCAGCAGTGGAGCAGGTAGACGGCTTCAAGTTCCTCTGTGTCCAAATCACTAAAGACTTTAAATGGTTCAAACACACACACACAGTCGTGAAGAAGGCGCAACAGAGGTTGAAAAACTTTGGCATGGGCCCTCAAATCCTTCAAAAGGTTCTACAGCTGTACCATTGAGAGCATATTGACTGGCTGCATCACTGCTTGGTATGGCAATAGCACCGCCCTCGATCGCATGGCTCTACAGAGGGTTGTGTGGACAGCCCAGTACATCACTGGGGCCGAGCTCCCTGCCATCCAGGACCTCTATACCAGGACAGCCCATTACATCACTGGGGCAGAGCTCCCTGCCATCCAGGACCTCTATACCAGGCGGTGTGAAAAGTAAATAGTCTAAGACCCAAGCCATAGACTATTTTCTCTGCTGCCGCATGGCAGGGGGTACCGGTGCATAAAGTCTGACACCAACAAGCTCTTGAACAGCTTCTATCCCAAAGCAATACGACTGTTAAATAGCTAACAGAATATCTACACAGACCGAGTTTACCTTGTATCTTTATTGACTTTCTATTTCAATCTTTGCACTGTCTCTGTGCACACTCACAGGGCCCTACACACTCACTCACACTGTCACTCCAACACACACACAAACACTCACTCCATCATCTGCTCACTCACACATAATATGCACATACATTTATACTGATTCTACACAGCCACTCACATTCAAATGTTATTGGTCACATACACGTGTTTAGCAGATGTTAGAGCGGGTGTAGCGAAATGCTTGTGCTTCTAGCTCCGACAGTGCAGTAATATCTAACAAGTAATATCTAACAATTTCACAACATATACCCAATACACACAAATCTAGTAAGGAATGGAATTTAAGAAAATATACATATATGGACGAGCAATGACAGAGCGGCATGGACTAAGATACAGTAGAATATTATAGAATAGAATGCAGTATATACATATGAGATGAGTAGTGCAAGATATGGAAACATTATTAAAGTGACTGGTGTTCCATTTCTTAAAGTGGCCAGTGATTTCAATAGGCAGCAGCAGCCTCTAATGTGCTAGTGATGGCTATTTAACAGTCTGATGGCTTTGAGATAGAAGCAGTTTTTCAGCCTCTCGGTCCCAGCTTTGATGCACCTGTACTGACCTCGCCTTCTGGATGATAGCGGGGTGAACAGGCAGTGGCTCGGGTGGTTGATGTCCTTGATTATCTTTTTGGCCTTCCTGTGACATCGGGTGCTGTATGTGTCTTGGAGGGCGGGTAGTTTGCCCCCGGTAATGCGTTCGGCAGACAGCACCACCCTCTGGAGAGCTCTGCAGTTGCGGGCGGTGCAGTTACCATACCAGGTGGTGATACAGCCCGACAGGATGCTCTCAATTGTGCATCTGTAAAAGTTTGTGAGGGTTTTAGGTGCCAAGTCGAATTTCTTCAGCCTCCTGAGGTTGAAGAGGCTCTGTTGTGCCTTCTTCACCACACTGTCTGCGTGGGTGGACCATTTCAGTTTGTCGGTGATGTGTACGCCAAGGAACTTGAAGCTTTCCACCTTCTCCACTGCGGTCCCGTCGATGTGGATAGGGGGGTGCACCCTCTGCTGTTTCCTGAAGTCCACAATCATCTCCTTTGTTTTGTTGATGTTGAGTGAGAGGCTATTTTCCTGGCACTACACTCCCAGAGCCCTCACCTCCTCCCTGTAGACTGTCTCGTCATTGTTGGTAATCAGGCCTACTACTGTTGTGTCGTCTGCAAACTTGATGATTGAGTTGGAGGCGTGCTTGGCCACGCAGTCATGGGTGAACAGGGAGTACAGGAGGGGGCTGAGGACGCACCCTTGTGGGGCCCCAGTGTTGAGGATCAGCGAAGTGGAGATGTTGTTTCCTACCTTCGCCACCTGGGGGCGGCCCGCCAGGAAGTCCAGGACCCAGTTGCACAGGGCCGGGTTCAGACCCAGGGCCTCGAGTTTAATGATGAGCTTGGAGGGCACTATGGCTGAGATGCTGCTACTCTGTTTATCCTGTTACCTAGTTACCTTACCCCTATACATATCTACCTCTATCACTGCACATATTAAATATGTCCTGTATATAGTCACCTTACCCCTATACATATCTACCTCTATCACTGCACATATTAAATATGTCCTGTATATAGTTACCTTACCCCTATACATATCTACCTCTATCACTGCACATATTAAATATGTCCTGTATATAGTTACCTTACCCCTATACATATCTACCTCCATCACTGCACATATTAAATATGTCCTGTATATAGTTACCTTACCCCTATACATATCTACCTCCATCACTGCACATATTAAATATGTCCTGTATATAGTTACCTTACCCCTATACATATCTACCTCCATCACTGCACATATTAAATATGTCCTGTATATAGTCACCTTACCCCTATACATATCTACCTCTATCACTGCACATATTAAATATGTCCTGTATATAGTCACCTTACCCCTATACATATCTACCTCCATCACTGCACATATGTCACGATCGTCGAAAGGAGGAGACCAATGCGCAGCGTTGCGAGTGAACATGATGACTTTATTAACTTAAAGCAACCACGAAGAAAACAACAAATGACGATACGTGAAGTTCTAAACTGAAATACGACTAACAGCAACAAAGAAACAATAACCCACAACACAAAGGAGAAAACATACAGAATATATATGGCTCCCAATCAGAGATAACGAGCCGACAGCTGACACTCGTTACCTCCGATTGGGAGTCATCGACCAATCACCACATGACACAAACAAAATGAAACTCACCCATCCCCAACACCACCAAATGAAATACACCCAAACACATGAAAATGAACAACCCTGGCTCAATATAAACGTCCATAGAGCCAGAGTGTCACAGTACCCCCCCCTAAAGGTGCGAACTCCGGGCGCACCAACATCAGGACTAGGGGAGGGTCTGGGTGGGCGTCTGTCCATGGTGGCGGCTCTGGCCCCGGTCGTGATCCCCACCCCACCACAGTCACAACCTGCTTCGGTAGCCTCCTCCTAATGACCACCCTCCACCTAACCCCACCTGGACTAAGGGGCAACCCCGGACTAAGGGGCAGCATCGGCCTAAGGGGCAGCACCGGGATAAGGGGCAGCACCGGGATAAGGGGCAGCACCGGACTACGGGGCAGTACCGGACTAAAGGGCAGTACAGGACTAAGGGGCAGCACCGGGCTAAGGGGCAGTACCGGACTCAGGGGCAGCACCGGACTAAGGGGCAGCACCGGGCTAAAGGGCAGCACCGGACTAAGGGGCAGCACCGGGCTAAGGGGCAGTACCTGACTAGATGGCGGATCCTGGCTGGCTGGCTCTGGCGGATCCTGGCGGGACGGCTCTGGCGGATCCTGGCGAGACGGCTCTGGCGGATCCTGGCGGGACGGCTCTGGCGGATCCAGGCTGGACGGCTCTGGCGGATCCTGGCGGGACGGCTCTGGCGGATCCTGGCTGGACGGCTCTGGCGGATCCTGGCTGGACGGCTCTGGCGGATCCTGGCTGGACGGCTCTGGCGGATCCTGGCTGGACGGCTCTGGCGGATCCTGGCTGGACGGCTCTGGCGGATCCTGGCTGGACGGCTCTGGCGGATCCTGGCTGGACGGCTCTGGCAGATCCTGGCTGGACGGCTCTGGCGGATCCTGGCTGGACGGCTCTGGTGGATCCTGGCTAGACGGTTCTGGCGGATCCTGGCTGGACAGCTCTGGCGGATCCTGGCTGGACGGCTCTGGCAGATCCTGGCTGGACGGCTCTGGCGGATCCTGGCTGGCTGACGGATCTGGCGGATCCTGGCGGGCTGACGGATCTGGCTGCTCATGGCTGGCTGACGGATCTGGCTGCTCATGGCTGGCTGACGGATCTGGCTGCTCATGGCTGGCTGACGGATCTGGCTGCTCATGGCTGGCTGACGGGTCTGGCTGCTCATGGCTGGCTGACGGATCTGGCTGCTCATGGCTGGCTGACGGGTCTGGCTGCTCATGGCTGGCTGACGGATCTGGCTGCTCATGGCTGGCTGACGGATCTGGCTGCTCATGGCTGGCTGACGGATCTGGCTGCTCATGGCTGGCTGACGGATCTGGCTGCTCATGGCTGGCTGACGGGTCTGGCTGCTCATGGCTGGCTGACGGATCTGGCTGCTCATGGCTGGCTGACGGGTCTGGCTGCTCATGGCTGGCTGACGGATCTGGCTGCTCATGGCTGGCTGACGGGTCTGGCTGCTCATGGCTGGCTGACGGGTCTGGCTGCTCATGGCTGGCTGACGGGTCTGGCTGCTCATGGCTGGTTGACAGATCTGGCTGCTCATGGCTGGCTGATGGTGCTGGCTGGGAGGCTGGCGGTGGAGGCGGACCCCAGCCTCGGATTGCAGTCATCACCTCCAGCAGGGCGGCTCCCATCTGCAGGAGCTGCTCTTTCTGGTTCCGAACCTGAGCTTCCAGTCTGATATGGGCTGCGTCGGCTCCTGCTGATTCCATAGCAGGTGTATGATTCTGTCTGGCGGAAGGCTCTAGCGGCTCCTGTCTGGCGGAAGGCACTAGCGGCTCCGATCTGGCGGACGGCTCTGAAGGCTCATGGCAGACGGGCGGCTTTGCAGGCTCAGTACAGACGGGCGGCTTATGCAGCGCTTGACAGACGGGCAGTTCAGACGCCATAGGGCCGACAGGCAGTTCAGGCGCCGTTGGGCAGACGGCCAGTTCAGGCGCCGTTGGGCAGACGGCAGACTCTGGCCGACTGGTGACGCACCCCGTAGGATTCGTGCGTGGAGCAGGAACAGGCCGGGCTGGGCTGGCGACGCGCACCTTATCCCTGGTGCGAGTGGCCGGAACAGGCCGGGCCGGGCTGGCGACGCACATCGTGGACCTGGTGCGTGGAGTAGGAACAGACCGGTCCGTACCGGGAACACCCACCACTGGCCTTAACTGGGGATCAAGAACGGACCGGACCAGACTGGGAACACACTTCAGTCTCTCATGCCGTGCCACAACAACTTCCCTCCCTCTACTCGCCAATGGCTCCCGTAATCCGATAGCCTTCTCTCCAGCTCTACCTGTGGCAGCCTCCTGCTGCCCAGGCGCCCAAGCCATGTGCCCCCCCCCAAAAAATTTTTGGGGAGTAACCACGGGCTTCCAGCCTCGACTCCGCGCTTCCTCTTCATACCACCTCCTCTCGGCTGCAGCTGCCTCCAGCTCTTCACGAGGGCGGTGATATTCCTCCTCATACCACCTCCTCTCGGCTGCAGCTGCCTCCAGCTCTTCACGAGGGCGGTGATATTCCTCCGGTTGTGCCCAAGGACCCTTTCCAGCCCGAATCTCCTCCCATGTCCAAAAGTCCTTAGGAGGCTTCCATAAATCCTGCGTAGGTAGGTCCTGTTGCCGCTTGTTACGCCGCTTGGTCCTCTTGTGGTGGGTTATTCTGTCACGATCGTCGAAAGGAGGAGACCAATGCGCAGCGTTGCGAGTGAACATGATGACTTTATTAACTTAAAGCAACCACGAAGAAAACAACAAATGACGATACGTGAAGTTCTAAACTGAAATACGACTAACAGCAACAAAGAAACAATAACCCACAACACAAAGGAGAAAACATACAGAATATATATGGCTCCCAATCAGAGATAACGAGCCGACAGCTGACACTCGTTACCTCCGATTGGGAGTCATCGACCAATCACCACATGACACAAACAAAATGAAACTCACCCATCCCCAACACCACCAAATGAAATACACCCAAACACATGAAAATGAACAACCCTGGCTCAATATAAACGTCCATAGAGCCAGAGTGTCACAACATATTAAATATGTCCTGTATATAGTTACCTTACCCCTATACATATCTACCTCTATCACTGCACATATTAAATATGTCCTGTATATAGTCACCTTACCCCTATACATATCTACCTCCATCACTGCACATATTAAATATGTCCTGTATATAGTCACCTTACCCCTATACATATCTACCTCCATCACTGCACATATTAAATATGTCCTGTATATAGTCACCTGACCCCTATACATATCTACCTCTATCACTGCACATATTAAATATGTCCTGTATATAGTCACCTTACCCCTATACATATCTACCTCTATCACTGCACATATTAAATATCTCCTGTATATAGTCACCTTACCCCTATACATATCTACCTCTATCACTGCACATATTAAATATGTCCTGTATATAGTCACCTGACCCCTATACATATCTACCTCCATCACTGCACATATTAAATATGTCCTGTATATAGTCACCTTACCCCTATACATATCTACCTCTATCACTGAAGTATCCCTGCACATATTAAATATTTCCTTTATATAGTATACTTACTTACTTACTTTTTTGTGTATTTCATATTTCTTATTCTTATTCCTCGTGTTTTTTTTTTCAAGTAATACATTGTTATTGATTATTGCATTGTTGGGTTTTGAGTTTGCAAGAAAGGCATTTCACTGTAGTCGTGACATTAAAACCCGAAACCTTTAAAGTGATGGATGCGAAGGTCTTAATATTTCAGCTGTTCCTTCATAAGCCTTAGAGAAAAAGACAGCAAATTACTCCTGGGAGAGGAACATCCACATTCTAAGTTATTTTTTTACGGACTGAATCCTCTCCTCTCCTCTCCTCTCCTCTCCTCTCCTCTCCTCTCCCCTCCCCTCCCCTCTCCTCTCCTCTCCTCTCCTCTCCTCTCCTCTCCTCTCCTCTCCTCTCCTCTCCTCTCCTCTCCTCTCCTCTCCTCTCCACTCCTCTCCTCTCCTCTTTTCTGGACCTCAAATCCAGATTCTGAAGCAGTGGTTCTGTCTCTGAAGTAGTGGTTCTGTCTCTGAAGTAGTGGTTCTGTCTCTGAAGTAGTGGTTCTGTCTCTGAAGTAGTGGTTCTGTCTCTGAAATAGTGGTTCTGTCTCTGAAATAGTGGTTCTGTCTCTGAAGTAGTGGTTTTGTCTCTGAAGTAGTGGTTCTGTCTTTCTTCTCTCTGTGGAAAATGTCCTCCACAAATTAGTTATCCAAATAACGTTCTCAAAACGGACAAATTGAATAATTCAGGCAAATCTACTGCGTCAACACACACTTCCACACTGAGTACACACACTTCACACACACTCTCCACACACACTGATTACACACACACTTCCACACCGAGCACACTCTCCACTCTCTCCCCGCTGATGGGATTAACGGCTGCACTTCACTGTCTGTTGACATGACATTTACCTTTCCATCTCTAAACCAACATCCCAGACATTTACAGAGAACGTAATGGCTGCATTGATCAACGTATAACTTCGTGGCTCGGTGCGATGCTGTGTTAGAACCCTTGGACCCCTCAGCTTCCCTCAGCTCCTCTCAGCTCCTCTCAGCTCCCCTCAGCTCCTCTCAGCTCCTCTCAGCTCCCCTCAGCTCCTCTCAGCTCCTCTCACCTCCCCTCACCTCCCCTCAGATCCTCTCACCTCCCCTCAGCTCCTCTCAGCTCCTCTCACCTCCCCTCAGCTCCCCTCAGCTCCCCTCAGCTTCCCTCAGCTCCCCTCAGCTCCCCTCAGCTCCCCTCAGCTCCTCTCACCTCCCCTCAGCTCCCCTCAGCTCCTCTCACCTCCCCTCAGCTCCCCTCAGCTCCCCTCAGCTCCTCTCACCTCCTCTCACCTCCCCTCAGCTCCTCTCACCTCCTCTCACCTCCCCTCAGCTCCCCTCAGCTCCCCTCAGCTCCTCTCAGCTCCTCTCAGCTCATCTCACCTCCTCTCACCTCCTCTCAGCTCCCCTCAGCTCCTCTCAGCTCCTCTCAGCTCCTCTCAGCTCCTCTCAGCTCCCCTCAGCTCCCCTCAGCTCCTCTCAGCTCCTCTCACCTCCCCTCACCTCCCCTCAGCTCCTCTCAGCTCCTCTCAGCTCCTCTCAGCTTCCCTCAGCTCCTCTCAGCTTCCCTCAGCTCCCCTCACCTCCCCTCAGCTTCCCTCAGCTCCCCTCAGCTCCCCTCAGCTCCCCTCAGCTCCTCTCAGCTCCCCTCAGCTCCCCTCAGCTCCTCTCAGCTCCTCTCACCTCCCCTCACCTCCCCTCAGCTCCTCTCAGCTCCTCTCAGCTCCCCTCAGCTCCCCTCAGCTCCCCTCAGCTCCCCTCAGCTCCCCTCAGCTCCTCTCAGCTTCCCTCAGCTCCTCTCAGCTCCAGGTCTCTCCAACAACACCACAAGCCTTTGAAGTGAGAGAGAGAGAGAGAGAGAGAGAGAGAGAGAGAGAGAGAGAGAGAGAGAGAGAGAGAGAGAGAGAGAGAGAGAGAGAGAGAGAGAGAGAGCCACCGGAGGAGGAGGACTAACTCCCGCTACCCAGCCCATGTGTGTCTGCAGAGGGCCAGGCCTCAGCCAAGCCCACCATGGTAGGGCCTTCCACCCCAACACCAAAACCAGAGGAGAGCTACTTAGGGAGAGGCAGACAGCCCACAGACACAGGAGTTAACTCTGAGTTAAATGTTGTCTGATTATCCCCTGCAGCACATACATGTATGTAGCTCTAAACTATGTCAATGTAAAGTTTGGATTGTAACATTAGTATGTTTTCAAAGCACTCCACATTGGCATTAAAACACCTACTAATTCATGAAGATGAAAGAAGATTGTTGATACCATTGTGGGGAGTACTAAGCAACATTATGACGGATAAATCCAAGCTATAACTTCTCACATACTGAAGTAATCCATGGAGTCTTGACTTTTACAATCTGCAGGAGGAAGAATTGCATGCAAATGATGATGGATGTGCTTCAGGTGTAGTGTCTGCTTACAGTGCAGGGAATTCTGGGTAAAGAATCCTGTGGCCCAAACGGAATGTGTAGCTCCGGCCAGCCCATAAATAATGGACAACATTCTAGAAAAGAAGGTGGGGGACAGGGTGTATTTATAACCCTTGGACATAGATGGACAGAAGGAGAGATGGGGGACAGGGTGTATTTATAACCCTTGGACATAGATGGACAGAAGGAGAGATGGGGGACAGGGTGTATTTATAACCCTTGGACATAGATGGACAGAAGGAGAGATGGGGGACAGGGTGTATTTATAACCCTTGGACATAGATGGACAGAAGGAGAGATGGGGGACAGGGTGTATTTATAACCCTTGGACATAGATGGACAGAAGGAGAGATGGGGGACAGGGTGTATTTATAACCCTTGGACATAGATGGACAGAAGGAGAGATGGGGGACAGGGTGTATTTATAACCCTTGGACAGAAGGAGAGATGGGGGACAGGGTGTATTTATAACCCTTGGACATAGATGGACAGAAGGAGAGATGGGGGACAGGGTGTATTTATAACTGTTGGACATAGATGGACAGAAGGAGAGATGGGGGACAGGGTGTATTTATAACCCTTGGACATAGATGGACAGAAGGAAGATGGGGGACAGGGTGTATTTATAACTGTTGGACATAGATGGACAGAAGGAGAGATGGGGGACAGGGTGTATTTATAACTGTTGGACATAGATGGACAGAAGGAAGATGTGGGACAGGGGTGTATTTATAACTGTTGGACATAGATGGACAGAAGGAAGATGTGGGACAGGGTGTATTTATAACTGTTGGACATAGATGGACAGAAGGAGAGATGGGGGACAGGGTGTATTTATAACCCTTGGACATAGATGGACAGAAGGAAGATGGGGGACAGGGTGTATTTATAACTGTTGGACATAGATGGACAGAAGGAGAGATGGGGGACAGGGTGTATTTATAACTGTTGGACATAGATGGACAGAAGGAAGATGGGGGACAGGGTGTATTTATAACTGTTGGACATAGATGGACAGAAGGAGAGATGGGGGACAGGGTGTATTTATAACTGTTGGACATAGATGGACAGAAGGAAGATGTGGGACAGGGTGTATTTATAACTGTTGGACATAGATGGACAGAAGGAAGATGTGGGACAGGGTGTATTTATAACCCTTGGACATAGATGGACAGAAGGAAGATGGGGGACAGGGTGTATTTATAACTGTTGGACATAGATGGACAGAAGGAGAGATGGGGGACAGGGTGTATTTATAACTGTTGGACATAGATGGACAGAAGGAGAGATGGGGGACAGGGTGTATTTATAACTGTTGGACATAGATGGACAGAAGGAAGATGTGGGACAGGGTGTATTTATAACTGTTGGACATAGATGGACAGAAGGAGAGATGGGGGACAGGGTGTATTTATAACTGTTGGACATAGATGGACAGAAGGAGAGATGGAGGTATTTTTAATCCTTGGACAGGCAACGAGACACAGACCATTAGCGTCCCTGACATCTGGCCTTGAAGCTCTTTGAGATTGATTCCAATGGGCCGACATCCCCAATAAACTTTTTTTTTTTTTTTTTGTTACCAAATATGTTCCCCCTTTTCCAACAGTCATCGCCTTTATGTGGAGGTGCATGGCCTCTGGAACAGCCTGGCCAATCATCTCTCTGCTCTGGATCAGCCTGGCCAATCACAGAGCTTGAAACTAAATAAAACACTGAAAGAGATACAGACACGTTGGAAATGTGACATCACTCCAGACCTGGGCACTAAAGAGATGAAGACTGTGTTCATGATATGCAGGTATATCAAGGATCCCTCTGGTGCACGTTCATGATGTTGTTGGAGGGGTTAGCTGTCTTTTTAATACAGGTATATTAACACCAGGGATCCCTCCGGTGCACGTTCATGATGTTGTTGGGGGGGTTAGCTGTCTTTTTAATACAGGTATATTAACACCAGGGATCCCTCCGGTGCACGTTCATGATGTTGTTGGGGGGGGTTTAGCTGTCTTTTTAATACAGGTATATTAACACCAGGGATCCCTCCGGTGCACGTTCATGATGTTGTTGGGGGGGTTAGCTGTCTTTTTAATACAGGTATATTAACACCCAGGGATCCCTCCGGTGCAACGTTCATGATGTTGTTGGGGGGTTAGCTGTCTTTTTAATACAGGTATTATTAACACCAGGGATCCTCCGTGTACGTTCATTGTTGTGTTGGGGGGTTTAGCGTCTTTTAATACAGGTATATTAACACCAGGGATCCCTCCGGTTGCCGGTTTGGATTACGTTTTCATGATGGTTGCTGGGTGGGTTGGGGTTTAGCGGTACGCTTGTCTTTTTAATACAGGGTATATGAACAAGGGATCCCTACGGTTGTACGTTAATGATGTTGTGGGGGGTTTTAGCTGTTCTTTTTATACAGGTATATTAACACCAGGGATCCCTCCGGTGTGTTGGTAGTTCATGATGTTGTTGGGGGGGGTTAGCTGTCTTTTTAATACAGGTTATATTAACACCAGGATCCCTCCGGTGTGACGTTCATGACTGGTGTTGGGGGGGTTTTGTTGGTTTAGCACTGTCTTTTTAATACAGGTAATTAACACCAGGGATCCCTCCGGTGCACGTCATGAAGTTGTGGGAGGGGTTTGGTTTTACTTGTATTTTTAAATACAGGTTTAATTAACACAAGGGATCACTCCGGTTGTCGTTAATGATGTGGGGGGGGGTTAGCTGTCTTTTTAATAAAGGTTTATTAACAACCAGGGAGGGAGCCCTCCGGGTTGTACGTCCATGATGTTGTTGTTGGGGGGGGTTGGGGGTAGCTGTCTTTTTAATACAGGTATATTAACAACCAGGGATCCCTCCGGTGCACGTTTAAGATGGTTGTTTGGGGGGGGTGGTTTAGCTGTTCTTTTTAATACAGGATATTAACACCAGGGATCCCTCCGGTGTGTTGTTTTTGTACGTTCATGATGTTGTTGGGGGGTTAGCTGTCTTTTTAATCGGTTATATAACACCAGGGATTCCCTCAGGTGAAAGTTAGAGATGGTGGGCGGAGGGGGGGGGGTGTAGAGTGGCAGTTGGAAAGAAAGCGGGCTTTAAATCTTTTCCCAGTTTTGTTTGGGTTTTGTTGGTGTTTTTTTTTGGGTTGGGGGTTTTTAGCGGTTTGGTGTGGGTAAGCTGTCTTTTTAATACAGGTATATTAAACACCAGGGGAGGGATCCCTACGGAGGGGATCCTCCCGGTGAACGTTCCATGATGGTTTTTGTTGTGGGGGGTTTAGCTGTCTTTTTAATACGGATATTAACACCAGGGATCCCTCCGGTGCACGTTATGATGTTGTTGGGGGGTTAGCTTGTGTGGTTTTAATACAGGTAATATGAAACACCAGGGATCGCATACGGTGACACCATTAGTTGTTTGTTTGGGGGGGGTTGGGTAGCTTGTGTTTTTAATACAGGATATTAACCACCAGGGATCCCTACGGTGCACGTTCATTCCATGATGTTGTTGGGGGGGTTAACTATCTTTTTAATACAGGTATATTAACACCAGGGATCCCTCCGGTGCACGTTCATGATGTTTTTGGGGGGGGTTACCTGTCTTTTTAAACAGGTTATATTAACACCAGGGATCACTCCGGTGTACGTTCATGATGGTTGTGTGGGGGGGTTAGCTGTCTTTTTATACAGGTATATTAACACCAGGGATCCCTCCGAGTGCACGTTCATGGTGTTGTTGGGGGGGGTTAGCTGTCTTTTTTTACATCCTGTTGGTTTTGTTTTCCTGCCGTGGCAAACTGTGTTAGCCTGCTGAGCTAAAGCCTCGGGCAGGAGATCAGAGCATCAGCTCCAAGATTAACCCTGGAACACCGTGTCTCTCCAGGCATCTCTTCACATGGAGGACCAAGTTTTCCAAGTGTCCAGGGATGTGCAAAAAGCACTGGTCCTTGGAAGGGAAAAACACATGGTGGAAATTGGCAGGCCAAGGCAGTAGAGGCAGAGGCAGGCCCAGGATATCCTTGATTTCACTGGTAATGGTTCTGGTCTGTGGCCCAGTCCAAAGATGAAAGGCAGACTATTCAATGGAATAGGTGCGTTTCTGTGTCAAAGTGTGTGCGTGTGTGGTGTGTGTGGGTCAGTGGGTGTGTGAGAGTGAGTGTGAATGTGAGTGTGGGTGGTGTGTGTCGTTGGGTATGTGTGGTGCTGTGTGTGTGTGTGGTGTGTGTGTGGTGTATTGTGTGTGTGAGTGTGTGGTGTGTGTGTGTGGTGTGTTGTGTGTGTGTGTGGTATGGTTGTAATGGGGTGGGTGTGGGTGTGTTGGGTGGGGTTGTGTAGGTGTGTGTGTGTGTGGTATGATGTGTATGTGTGTGTGTATGTGTAGTGCGTGTGTGTGTGTGTCGTATTGGGCGGGGTGGGGGTTAGGGGTGGGATTGGGGTGGGGGGGGTGGGGGTGTGGTGGGTGGTGTGGGGGACGGGTGTGTGGGGGAGGTGGGTAGTGGTGGATGTGTAGGTAGGAGTGAGCTGGGGAGGCGGGTGTTTGGGTATTGTTGTCGTAGGTGTAGGGTTGTGGTGGGTGGGGTGGGTGTGTGGTGCTGCGGGGGATGTGTGGTGAGTTTGTGTGTGGTGGGGGGTAGGGTATGTGTGTGTGGAGGCTGTGGGTGTAGGGGTATGTGTGGTGTGTGGTTGTGGTAGGGGTGTGGGGGGTGTGTGTATGTGTGTGGTGTCTGGGTGTGTGTGTGTATGTGTGTGGGTATGTGTGTATGTGGTGTGTGTATGTTGGTATGGGTGAGTGTATGTGGTAGTGGGATGTTGTATGTGTAGGTGGAGTGTGTGTGTGTGGTGTCTTGTGTGTGTGTGTGTGTGTGTGTGTATGTGCTGTTGTATGTTGTATGTGTGTGTGTGTGTGTGTGTATGGTGTGTGTGTGTGTGTGTGTGTTGTGTGTGTGTGGTGTGTGTGTGTGTGTCTGTTTGTGTGTGTGTCTGTGTCTGTGTGTGTGTGTGTGTGTGTGGTGTGTGCTGTGTGTGTGGTGTGTGTGTGTGCGGCCCATGTTGAACTTCTATTGACTTAGTTCCTTCCTTCACTACAGAGGATGCTGCAGTGGTCTCCAGGAGGACCCTTCCTCCAGCCACTACAGAGGATGCTGCAGTGGTCTCCAGGAGGACCTTCCTCCACTACAGAGGATGCTGCAGTGGTCTCCAGGAGGACCCTTCCTCCCCTACAGAGGATGCTGCAGTGGTCTCCAGGAGGACCTTCCTTCCTCCACTACAGAGGAATGTGCAGTGTATCCAGGAGGGACCATTCCTTCCTCCACACAGAGGATGCTAAGTGGTCTCCAGGAGGACCCTTCCTCCCCTACAGAGGATGCTGCAGTGGTCTCCAGGAGGACCATTCCTTCCTCCACTACAGAGAAGGATGCTGCAGTGATCTCCAGGAGGACCCTTCCTTCCTACACTAAAGAGGATGCGGCAGTTTGTCTCCAGGGGACCCTTCCTCCCCTACAGAGGATGTGCCAGTGGTCTCAGGAGGAACCTCGTCATCCATGACTACAGAGGAGCGAGTGGTCTCCAGGAGGACCATTCCTCCCCTACAGAGGATGCTGCAGTGGTCTCCAGGAGGACCACCTTCCTCCACTACAGAGGATGCTGCAGTGATCTCCAGGAGGACCCTTCCTTCCTCCCCTACAGAGGATGCTGCAGTGGTCTCCAGGAGGACCCCTTCCTCCACTACAGAGGATGCTGCGCAGGTGGTCTCTCCAGGAGGACCCTCCTTCCCCTACAGAGGAGCGCAGTGGTCTCCAGGAGGACCCTTCCTTCCTTCCACTAGAGGATGCTGCAGTGGTCTCCAGGAGGACCCTTCCTCCACTACAGAGGATGCTGCAGTGGTCTCCAGGAGGACCCTTCCTTTCCACTACAGAGGATGCTGCAGTGGTCTCCAGGAGGACCCTTCCTCCACTACAAGAGGATGCTGCAGTGGTCTCCAGGAGGGACCCCCTTCCTCCCCTACAGAGGATGCGCAGTGGTCTCCGAGGGACCCTTCCTCCCTACCGAGGTATGTGCAGTGGGTCTCCAGGGAGGACCCTTCCTCCCACAGAGGAATGCTGCAGTGGTCTCCAGGAGGACCCTTCCTTCCTCCACTTACCAGAGGATGGATGCTGAAGTGGGATCCAGGAGGACAATTCAATCCACTACAGAGGGATGATGCAGTGGTCTCCAGGAGGAACCTTCATCCACTTAAAGAGGAGGAACTCTTCTTTAACCACACCTTCTTCCCCACTTCTTTTTTCCTCATATTCTTGTTGCCAGTGGTCTCCAGGAGGACCCTTCCTCCACTACAGAGGATGCTGCAGTGGTCTCCAGGAGGACCCTTCCTCCACTACAGAGGATTGCATGCAGTGGTCTCCAGGAGGACCCTTTCCTCCACTACAGAGGATGCTGCAGTGGTCTCCAGGAGGACCCTTCCTCCACTAAAGAGGATTTCTGCAGTGGTCTCCAGGCGGACCCTCCTCCCACTACCAGAGGTAGGATGCTTGAAGGGGTCTCAAAGGAGGATCAAATTACTAAAATACAGAGGATTACTGAAGTGCCCTCCAGGAGGAACATTCCTCAAATACAGAGGGATGCTTTTGCAGTGGTTCCAGGGAGGACCTTCTCCATCAGAGGATGCTGCAGTGAGTCTCCAGGGAGGACCCTTCCTCCACTAAAGAGGATTCTGAAGTGCCTCAAGGAGGACCCTTCCTCCACACAGAGGATGGCTGTCAGTGGTCTACATGGGAGGACAATTCATCCACTAAGAGGATGCTGCAGTCGGTCTCCAGGAGGACCCTTCCTCCACTACAGAGGATTCTGCAGTGGCCTCCAGGAGGACCCTTCCTCCACTACAGAGGATGCTGCATGAGTGGGTCCCAGGAGGGACCCTTCCTCCCTACGAGGAGCTGCAGTTGGTATTCAGGACGGCCCCTTCTCCACTACAGAGGATGCTGCCAGTGATCTCCAGGGGAACCATCCTCCACTTACAGAGGATTATATGCAGTGGGTCTCCAGGAGAGGACCATTCCTTCCACTACAGCGGATGCGCAGTGGGTATCCATGGAGGACCCTGCCTCCACTACAGAGGATTGCTGCAGTGGTCATCCAGAAGGGACCTTCCTCAAACTACAAGGGAATGCTGCACGTGGTCTCCAGGAGACCCTTCCTACACTGCACGAGGATGCTGCAGTGGTTCCAGGAGGGACCCGTCCCCACATACAGAGGATTGCTGCAGTGGTTCTCCAAGAGGACCCTTCCTCCACTACAGAGGTGTTTCAGTGGCCTCAAGGAGGACCCTTCTCCACTACAGAGGATGTGTTTTTTTTTTTTGGCTGCAGTGGTCTCCGGAGGACCCTTCTTCAGCCACTACAGAGGAGGCTGCAGGAGCTGGTCTCAGGAGGACCCTTCCTTCATCCACTACAGAGGAGGATGCTGCAGTGATATCCATGGGACCGTTCCTTCTCACTAAGAGGGATGATGCAGTGGCTCCAGGAGGACCCTTCCTTCCTCCACTACAGAGGATTGGTAAGTGATGCAGGGGTTCTCCAGGAGGACCCTTCCTCCACTACAGAGGATGCTGCAGTGGTCTCCAGGAGGACCCTCCTTCAGCCACTACAGAGGATGCTGCAGTGGTCTCCAGGAGGACCCTTCCTTCCTCCACTACAGAGGATGCTGCAGTGATCTCCAGGAGGACCTTTCCTTCCTCCACTACAGAGGATGCTGCAGTGGTCTCCAGGAGGACCCTTCCTTCCTCCACTACAGAGGATGCTGCAGTGGTCTCCAGGAGGACCCTTCCTCCTCCCAATCAGAGGATTGCTGCAGTGGGTCTACAGAGGACCTTTCCTTCCTCCCTACAGAGGATTGCGCAGTGGTCTCCAGGAGGACCCTTCCTTCCTACCTACCAGAGGGGGGATGCCTGCAGCGGGCTCCAGGAGGGACCCTTCCTTCATCCAGGTCAGATATCCACATAATTTTTCCTCCCTCGATGATGCCATAAAGTATGATCTTTGTCCCCATGTCCAGTTGCAAACCGTATTAGTCTGGCTTTTTATGGCGGTTTTTGGAGCAGTGGCTTCTTCCTTGCTGAGCGGCCTTTCAGGTTATGTTGATATAGGACTCTTTTTACTGTGGATTATAGATACTTTTGTACCTGTTTCCTCCAGAATCTTCACAAGGTCCTTTGCTGTTGTTCTGGGATTGATTTGCACTTTTCGCACCAAAGTACGTTCATCTCTAAGAGACAGAAACGCATTCATTCCTGAGCGGTTTATGACGGCTGCGTGGTCCCATGGTTGTTTATACTTGCGTACTATTGTTGTACTAGATGAATGTGGTACCCTTCAGGCGTTTGGAAAATTGCTCCCAAGGATGAATCAGACTTGTGGAGGTCTACAATTCTTTTTCTGAGGTCTTGGCTGATTTTTTCTTTTGATTTTCCCATGATGTCAAAGCAAAGAGGCATTGAGTTTGAAGGTAGGCCTTGAAATACATCCACAGGTACACCTCCAATTGACTCAAATTATGTCAATTAGCCTATCAGAAGCTTCTAAGCCATGACATCATTTTCTGGAATTTTCCAAGCTGTTTTAAAGGCCACAGTCAACTTAGTGTATGTAAACTTCTGACCCACTGGAATGTGATACAGTGAATTATATAGTGAAATAATCTGTCCGTAACAAATGTTGGAAAAATTACTTGTGTCATGCACAAAGTAGATGTCCTACCGACTTGCCCAAAAACTATAGTTTGTAATAAGAAATGTGTGGAGTGGTTGGAAAAAACGAGTTTTAATGACTCCAACCTAAGTAGTGTATGTAAACTTCCGACTTCAACTGTATCTTCTGTATACCAACCCTACCTTGTCACAACACAACTGATTGGCTCAGAAAATAAATTCCACAAATTAACTTTTAACAAGGCACACCTGTTACTTGAAATGTTTTCCAGGTGACTACCTCATGAAGCTGGTTGAGATAATGCCAAGAGTGTGCAAAGCTGTCATCAAGGCAAAGGGTGGCTATTTGAAGAATCTCAAATATAAAATATATTTTGATTTGTTTAACACTTTTTTGGTTACTACATGATTCCATACGTGTTATTTCATAGTTTTGATTTCTTCACTATTATTCTACAATGTATAAAAAAGTTAAAAATAAAGAAAAACCCTGGAATGAGTAGGTGTGTCCAAACTTCTGACTGGTACTGTATATATATATATATATATATATATATACATATATATATTTCTTATTTTATTTTATTTATATTTTAATTGTTGGACATAAAAGACTATAAAAACACCAGGAAATGAGCTCCAAGTGATTTTAATGTAATAAATCTGTTCCCCAGTATTCCCACGCGTAATAGAGAGACACGTGATCGTATACAAATGTAATCAAGGTTTAAAATGATTCTGTTTTAGTCAAACATTATATCTGTTTGGGCTTCTTGCAGTCTACAAATTATTGTTATTAAAAAACTGAGTTGCGTTTTCTGATAATAAATATCTCTCTATATCGGAGAGTATGGAGAGATACTGATATATCTCTAGACCCAGAGTATGGATAGATATTCATATTCTTAGACAACAGAGGATGGTTAGATATTGAATCTCTATGACAGCAGAGTATGGTTAGATATTGAATCTCTTAGACAACAGAGTATGGTAATATTGATATCTCTATAGACAGCAGAGTATGTAAGATATGACTATATCTCTAGGACAACAGAGGATGTAGATATTGATATCTCTTCGACCACAGAGTTATGTTAGAATTTGATTATAGTCTCTAGACAGCAGAGTATGGTAGATATTGATATCTCTCTAGACAGCAGAGTATGGTAGATATTGATATCTCTCTAGACAGCAGAGTATGGTAGATATTGATATCTCTCAAGACGACAGAGTATGGTGGATATTGATATCTCTCTAGACAGCAGAGTATGGTAGATATTGATATCTCTTCTAGACAGCAGAGATATGGGTAGATAATGAATCTCTCTTAATAAGTAGCGACAGGGAAGGACATTAGTGTTTAAATGAAGCCCACTGCAGGGATGAGATGAGCTCCCGCAGGCAGACAGGCAGCAGGGGGTTCTAGTCTAGCTAGCAGGAAGTATTCTGACACTAGACGTGTTTTAGCAGACCGACTCCGCCTGCATCCCAAATGGTGCCCTATTGCCTATATAGTGCACTGACTAGTGAACAGGGTGCCGTTTGGGACGTGGCCTCTGAGTTGATTTGTCATTAGCTTTCGAACGCTCGAAGCAGCAGCTTTTCCCTCTGATGTGATTTTACATGTGTTCGGGTAGAATGGAACCCTTCGGTCCTTATGTATTGAGACCGTAGCATCAGGCTGTCTAGAGGCTAATGCTTGGCAAACCCGCTGAGCGCTTTGGAAAACATGTTGTAAAGTTCACAGAGAGAGAAAAGATGGATGCATGAGACTGATGTTGAATTCAAATGAGTTTTTTTTTTTTTTTTTTTTTTCCCTTTCAGCCCAGATCCCAGATTGTCTTTTTTGTTTGGGATCTATTTGGTTTGTTTGTTGTTGTTTTGACGTTGCGAGACGCGGGGGAACAAACGGGCTCTTTGTCTGGTGAACCTCTAACAGATGCCGAAGAGGCTCTCTGATTCTCACCAACCAGAAACATCTCTCACGCTAATCAGAGAAAGCTGTCCCCAATCACCTTCTGGATAAGACCAAGATAGGACCCTTCCTCCTCCTCCACTACCGCGGATGCTTCAGTGGTCTCCCAGGGAGGACCCACTCTTCGCCACTACAGAGGATCGCTGCAGTGGTCTCCCAGGAGGACCCTTCCACGCCGCTACCGCAAGCGATACTGCAGCTGGTCTCCCAGAGGACCGCTTCTCCAGTGGTCATATATCCACAAATCTTTCCCCTCTCTCGTCGATGGTAATAGAGTGATCGATACTGTCTACAATGTGGCGTTTCGGAAAACCGTAGTCGTGGCTGCTTTTTATGGTAGGTTTCTGGGAACGTGGCTTCTTTCCTTGGCTGCGAGGGCGGCCCTCTTGCAGGTTATGTTGATATACGACCTTTTTACTATACACGGGGGCTATAATACTTTTCCCGTCCTACCGTACCTTTTCCTCCCCTCGAGAATCAGCCCTCACAAGGTCCTTGCTGTTGTTGCTGGGATTGATTTCTCCGTTTCGAACAACAGAGTACTAATTTCATCTCCTAATAGACTCAGAACGTTCTCCTTCTGAGCGTACTATGACGGCCGCGTGGTCCGCATGCTGTTTCTACTTGCGTACTATTGCTTTGTAAGATGAATGTGTACCGCTTCATGTCGTTTGAAATTGTCTCCCCAACGATCCAATCAACTTGTGGAGGCTCCTAAACGAAGTCTTTTCTGAGGTCTTGGCCTGATTTCTGTTTCTCTTAATTTCCCATGACGTCAACAAAGATGCATTGAGTTTGAAGGTACAGGCCTTGAAATACCCTCCACAGGTACACCAACAACACACCCTTCCAAATTGACCTCAAATTATGTCCAATTTCCTTCAGAAGCTTCTAAAGCCATGAACATCTTTTCTGGAATTTTGCCAAGCTGTCTTAAAAGCATACAGGCACCTTATGTATTCAACTTCTGACCCCTCGGATCTGCTGATACCCCAGGTGGAATTCCTAAGTGAAATAATCCCTTCCGTAACACAAATTTGGAAAAATTAGCTGTGTCATGCACAAAGTAGATGTCCTAACGCCTTGCCAACCATAGTTTGTTAATAAGCAAGTGTGTGCGAGTGGCGCTTGACAAACGAGTTTAATGACTCCCAACCTGCAGTGTATGGTAACCTCCTCCGACTTCCAACTGTACTCTTCTGTATAACCAACCGCCTACCCTTGTCCACACCACAACACTGATTGGCTCAGAAAATAAATGCCACAAATTAACTTTTAACAAGGCACACCTGCGTTACACTTGAAATGTTTTCCAGTGACCCTACCTCATGCAAGTCTGTGGTTTGAGATAATGCCAGAGTAGTGGCAAGCCTGTCATCCAAGGCAAGGGTGGCCTATTTGTGAAAGAATCTCAAATATAAATACTATTTTGATTTGTTTAAAACACTTTCTTTGTACTACATGCATTCCATACGTGTTTTTCATAGTTTTGATTTCTTCAATATCCATTCTACCAATTATAAAAAAGTTAAACACTAAGAAAACACGCCTGGAATGAGTAGGTGGTGTCCAAACTTCTGACTGGTACCTGCGTATATATATATACTATCTATATATCTATATACTATATAACCTTTCTTATTTTAATTTTTTATTTTTAATTGTTGACATAAAGACTATACAAAACCACCAGGAAATCGAGCTCCAATCAGCAAGTGATTTTAATGCGTATAATCCTGTTCCCCAGTATTCCCACGCTTATAGAGAGACTACGTGATCGTAACACCAATGTACTCAAGGTTTGACAAATGTTCTGTTTTAGTCAAACATTCTATCTGTGTGGGCTTCTCTGCAGTCGTACACTCTTTGTTGTAACAACTCGCTGCTGTTCCTCTGATATAAATATCTCTCTATATGGCGGAGTATGGTAGATATTGATATCTCTCTAGACAGCAGAGTATGGTAGATATTGATATCTCTCTAGACCACAGAGTATGGTCAGACTATGATGATCCCTCTCTAGACAGCAGAGTAGCGGCGTAGATATTGTATCCCTCTCTACAGACAGCAGAGGTACCTGGTATGGATATTGGATACTCGATCTTCGCTAGACAGGGCTAGATTATGTAGATATTGATCATCTCCTTCTACCCACAGAGTATGGAGATATTGACCTATCTCCCACCAAATTCTCTCACACAGCGGTATGCGTAGATCTTGGATATCGATCCCTCTATACAGCACAGGTATGGCTATGATATTGACTATCTTCTCTCCCCTACTCTCTAGACAGGCAGAGTATCGGTAGATATTGATATCTCTCTAGGACACAACAGAGTATGGTAGATATTGATATCTCTCTAACAGGCATAGTATGTAGATATTGTATCTCTCTAGACACAGCAGAGTATGGTAGTATTATACTCTCTAGACAAGGCATAGTACTGGTAGATATTGCTAGATTCTAGACAACAGAGTATGGTAGATATTGATATCTCTCTAGACCACAGAGTATGGTAGGATTCGAATATCTCTCCTAGACAGCATAGTATCGGTAGATATTGTAGCCTCTCCTAGAACGACAGAGTACTGGTAATATTGATATCTCTCTAGCACAGCAGAGCTATGTGTATCATATTGACTAGCATCTCTAGACACGCAGAGTATCGGTAGATATTGATATCTCTCTAGCCAGTCAGACGATATGGGGATATGGATTATCTTCCTAGACAACAGAGGATGGTAAGATTATTGATATCTCATCTAGACAGCAGAGTTGGTAGATTTGATATCTCTCTAGACGCGAGTCCGGTAGATATTGATCATCTCTCTAGACACCAGAGTATGCTTATAACTGATATACTCTAGCACAGCAGAGTATGGTAGGATATTGAATATCACTCGTCTAACTACGACGAGTATGGAGATATTGCGATAGCCTCTCAGACCAGCATAGTATGCTAGATATTGATATCTCTCTATCACGACAGAGTATCGTTAGATATCTGATATCCTCTCTATACGACATGTATGGTATCATTACTGCATATCCTCTCGTTATGTTATATAAGTAGAGTCACAGGAAGACATTAGTGTTTAAATGTGAAGCTCACCGTGCAGTCCTGCACGCGTGAGTTGAGGCTCCTTCAGGCGCAGACAGGGGGTTCTACACCTGTCTCGCTAGCGAGAACGTATTGCTGACACTAGACTTGTTTCAAGCAGACCGACTCCGACTGATCCCTAATGGTGCCTATTCGTCGCCTATATAGTTCACTGACTAGTGAACAGGGTCGGTCCAGTTGGGGCACGTGGCCTCCTGAGTTAATCTGCATTAGCTTCGCACAGTCTCGACAGCACAGCTTTTTCCTCTCCGATGTGATTTACATGTGTTCCGGTAGAATGGAACCCTCTCTCTCGGCACTTCCTTATGTATTGAACCCGTAGCATCAGGCCTGTCTAAGGCCTAATCCGCTTGGGCACACCCCGGCCGCGCTTTTGAAACATCTTGTAAAAGTTTCACAGAGAGAGAAAAGATGGATGCATGAGACTGATATTGAATTCAAATGATGTTTTCCCTTTTCAGCCCAGATGTCTTTTTTGTTTGGGATCTATTTGGTTTGTTTGTTGTTGTTTTGCGACGCTTGCGAGACTCGTGGAACACAAGCGGGCTCTTTGTCTGTGACCTTCTACCAGATGCCCGAAGAGGCTCTCTGTTCGCGCACCCAACCAGAACATCTCTTCAACGCTAATCAGAGGACAAGCTGTCGCCTCAATCAACTTCTGGATACATTGACGCCATATTACTCAATAAAAAAAAAACCACCAGGCTCTTGCGTTTCCAAATGGCACCCTATTCCCTATATCGTCCCGCACTACTTTATGACTCAGAATGCACCCCCTATTCCTATACCTATCTGGCCTACTCTTAACCAGTGAGAATGGCACCCCCCATATTCTCTATACCTAGTGGCACTACTTTAGCACCCAGAGAATGGCACCCTATTCCCTATATCTGGCAGCTACTTGACCCCTAGAATGGCACCCCCATTCGCCTATATATGCACCACTTTGACCAGAGAATGGCACCCCCTATTCCCTAATAGTGCACTACTTCTAGCCCAGAGAATGCGCACACCTATTCCCTCATTAGTGCAAACTACTTTAGACCCCAGAGAATGGCACCCTATTTCCTATATAGTCACTACTAAACCCAATTCTAACCAGAGAATGGCCACCCTATTCCGCTATATAGTGCACTACTTTTGACACCATCCAGGGCCCATAGGACTCCCATTTGGGTACACACAAAGCTTTCAGATCTCTGGGCAGGGTTGATGCGACAAATTGATTGTTCAGCTAACTGAATCGACTCCTGTTTCTGCGCCGTCACACGATACTGCTGGGCCATTGCGGCTAACTGCATCCTCACCCCCCTGTTCTGCCCGTACAGTATATCCCTCGTATAGTCCGCCATTGAGAGACGCCAATGGAGCACCTTCTCACATTTCAGTGAGATTGTCTGCGGCCCGTTACTTCCTGAGTTCCAGTAGCTTCCTAAACAGGCCAGAGAAAAGCCACCTGGCAGAGCAGGCCTGAAATAAACAGAGCTCATTTCTTCACCTTCTTTCTCTTTCCCTCTCTTCTCCCATTCTCTTTCTCTTTTTCCCTCTCTCTGTCCTCCCTCTTCGTCTTCTCTTATCTTCCCCCCTCTTTCTTTCTCTTTCCCTGTCCCTCCTGCCTGCTGCCTGACTGCCCTGCCGGCCTGCCTGCCTGCCTGCCCTCCCTGGCCTCCCCCGCCTTCCGCCTGCCTGCCCTGCCCTCCTGCCTTCTGCCTGCCTCCCTCCCTTCCCCTGCCTGCCGCCTGCCTGCCTGCCTGCCTGCCTGCCCCTGACCTGCCATGCCTTGCCCTGCCTGCCCTGCCTGGCCTGCCTGCCTGCCTGCTGCCTCTGCCTAGCCTGCCTCGCGTCGATGACCAGACCATATAGTTTTGCAGCCTGTGTTTGGCCTGATGACGCGAGCCAGGCTTCCTTCGCTCTCCCTCGCTTCGCCACCCTCCCCTCTTCCCCTGACTTCCCTCCTCCTTCCATCCTCCTCCCCGCGACCCGCCGTCTGCCCACCCCCGACTCAGGATCCAGAAATCCCCCTGCCCTGCGGTGCTGACTACGCTCTCAAACAGTAACCGCCTCCCTCTTTCCCCTCTTTAACATGGATATCAAAAATCTATGCTTTTCTTTCAGAGCGGTTTGGTGGACCTGCGGGAGAATACAACACTGTCTCCTCTTCAGCCTCACCCCACCAGTCTGGACGCCCCAAAACGCTCAGCTTCCTGAGAAAGAAACCTTTATGTCTCCCGTTCAGTTTATATCACCATGTGGCAAAGAGGGTTTTGTCTCTCACGATCATCTCCCATAAAGTTTGGCCTTTATTTTATATAGGTTTTTCTTGTCAAACAGTCTGTTTAATATTTTGAGGTAGTTTATTAAGAGAGGTGGTTCAGTGGACCCAGGCCCCAGGACCACACCGTGAGAACAGAACCTGATGGAAACGCCTCAGCTCACTGACTGTCTTCTATAGTCGTTAATCATGTCCTATGTTATGGTCTATAGTATATGGGCGTTTAGGAACACACATATATATATCTATATAGTCTACTGTCTGAGACGTTACACTTTAGTGAATCTATCTGAAATAACTACAGGCTACTGAAACAGTGAACCCTGCGTGGCCCTCGATCACCATTCTCCATCCCCCCTCCCTTCTCCTGTCCCCTTTGCCCAGCGCTACCCCGCGCGGCGCCACGCACTACCGGGGTGAATTCTCTCATCTCTTCTCTCTCCCTCCCTCGTCACCATCTCTCCCCCCCCACTCACCCTCTCTCTCGTCTCCTCTCCCTCTCTCCCTCCTCTTCCTCTCCCCTCCCCCACCTCCCCCCTCTCCCCTCTCGTCCCCCCTCCCTCCTCTCTCCCTCCTCTCTCTCTCCTCCCTCCCTCTCCCTTCTCTCCCCCCCCCTCCTCTCACCCCTTCTCTCCCTCCCCCTCCCCTCTCCTCCTCCCTCTCCTTCCTCTCTCCCTGTCTCCCCCGCCTTCTCTCCCCCTCCCTCTCTCCTCGTTCACCCTCCCTCTCCCCCTCTCTCCCCCTCCCTCTCTCTCTCCCTCTCTCTCCCTCTCTCACCCTCTCTCTCACCTCCGCCTCTCTTCCACCTCACCTCCTCCCTCTCCCCTCCTCCCCCTCCCCCTTTTCCCCTCTTCTCTCTCCCCCCTCCCTCTCTCTCTCCCTCTCTCACCTCCCGTCTCTCTCTCACTCCCCCTCCCCCCTCCTTCTCCTCTCCCCCTTCTCTCCTCTCCCCTCTCGCTCTCTCTCCCCCTCCCTCTCCCTTCTCCTCTCCATTCATGGTCCCCTCCCTCTCTCCCCTCTCCTCTCTCTCTCTCATCCCCTCTCGCTCTCCCTAATTCCCCCTCTCTCTCCTCGCTGCTCTCCCTCTCTCTCCTCTCTCCCCCTCCTCTCCTCGTCTCCTCTCCCCCTCTTTGCTCATCCCCTCTCCTCTCTCTCCCCCCTCCCTCTCCCCTTCTCTCCATCCGTCTCCTCTCTCTCTCCCTCTCCTCTCCATCCCCTCTCCCCCTCCCTCTTCTCCCTCTCCACCTCCTCCCTCCCTCTCTCCCCCTCCCTCTATCCCTTCTCTCCTCTCCTCCCTTCTCCCCTTCTCTCCCTCCTCTCTTCTCCCTCTCCCCTCCTCTCCCTCCCCCCCTCACTATCCCCTTCTCCTCCCCCTCCCTCCTCTCTCCTCCCCTCTCGCACCCTCCCTCCTCTCTCCCTCACACCCTCCCTCTCCGCCTTCCTGCCCCCCGCTCCCTCTCTCTCTCACCTCTCCCTCCTTCTCTCTCACCCTCCCTCATCTCCCTCTCTCCTCCCCCTCGTCTCACCCCTCACCCTCTCCTCTCCTCGCCCTCCTCTCCCCTCCCTTTCCCCTTCTTAGCCCCCTCCCTCTCTCTCACTCCCTCTCCTCACCACCACCCTCCCTCCTCTCTCTCTCTTCCCCCTCCCCCCTTCTCCCTTCTCCCCTCCACTCCCCCCCCCCTCCCCCCCACAGCTCCATCTCCCACCCCCCCCCTCCCCCCCACCCCCTCCACCCACCCCCCCCCCTCCACATTCACCCTCCCCCCTCCTCTCCCCCCGTTCTCCTCTCCTCTCTCTTCCTCTCCCTCTCTTCTCCTTCTCTCCTTCATCCTCCCCCGCCCTCTCCCCCTTCTCTGCCATCCCTCTCACCTCTCGCCTCTTCTTTCTTCCCTTCCTCTCCTTCTCCCCTCTCCTCCTCTCTCTCCCCTCTACCCTCCCCTCTCTCACCCTCCCTCTCCCCCTTCCCTTCACTCCCCCTCCCTCTCTCCCCCTCCCCCCGCCTCCTCCCTCTCCCTCCGCTCTCCATCATCCTTCCCCCCTCACTCCCTCTCCCCTTCTCCTCTCTCTCTCTCTCCCTCCCCTCTCCCCTTCTCGCCCTCTCTCTCTGCATCCTCCCCCTCCTCTCTCCCCCCTCCCCTCCTCTCCCATCTCCCTCCTCTCCTGCCCCCCCCTCCCTCTCTCCCCCTTCTCTCTCCTCTCCTCCCCCTCCCCTCTCCTCCTCCCTCCCTCTCCCCCTTCTCTCCCGCTCCTCTCTCTATCCCCCCCTTCTCTCTCATCCTCCCTCTCCCCTCTCCTCCCCCTCTCCCCCGCCTCTCCCCTCCCCTTCTCTCCCCCCCTCCCCTCTCTCCCGACCCCCTCCCTCCTCCCTCTCCCCCTCCCCTCCCCTCACCTCTCATCTCCTCGCTCTCTCTCTCGACTCTCCTCTCTCCCCGCCCCCCCCCCCCCTCTCCCCCTCTCTCCCTCCTCTCCTCCCTCCGTCCCTCTCCTCCGCCCCCCTCACTCTCCCTCTCGCCTCTTCCCCTCTCCCTCTCTGAACCTGTGAAGGGGGCATGGTAACCAGATACCAACTGGCAACAAGTTCAAAGTCTCGCTTTTTTGGTCCTTTTTTCATGAGTATACATGCTCTCTCGTGGTCGCACACTGGCAAGAGGCCCGCTGCCTTCATTCTGCCCCCCTCCTCCCACTACGATTCAGACAGGCTAGCTTTAAATCAATATGGGATCTAGCATGACAACATGTGCTTGTGGCCCAACACGCACAGGTGAAGGAACTCCGCTTGCTCCCCCGCATTTCTAGAGCCCCTGAAGCTGGACAAACCCCGGTGTTGACAGGTTTTGGCCTTCGGTAACAAACCCAACGAACCCTGTGTTAATTGACCCTGATCAAAACGGGTCGGCTGTCCCTCCCATCTCTCCCCTCCATTCACATCCTTACAGCTTTCATCACATCCTAAAAACACCTTGCCCTCGACGAAGGAGTCACCAGCATATCAAAGCAATGACTTTTCTGCTGACTAGTGAGCGAAAGGGCAGTACACCCCCCCTAACCCATTCAGCCACCCCCCATCAACAAAACAATACCAGGCCACCACTCGTCCACCACTGTCTTTATTTAACAGAGCTCTGTTGGAATCCGCCAGTTTCATGGGCTTTCCCTTCATATTTAAACAGGCTCTCAGTAGCTCCGTATTGCGAACCCGCACTAACTGCTTGTGGCTGGCACGATGCCCTGCTGGTTAATTTTGACCCTGAGATCCGAATCTCATACTGAAGAATCAGCGTCAAATAAGCGCTGGATGTGAGTGTCCCTCCTCTGTGCCAGTTTTCCTCCTAATAATGCCCCAATCTTTCCATCTAAACTGTCCCCCTTTGCGTCTCTACAAGGACGTGTTTTGTACGATATTGCACCCATATCATGATGCGGCCTGTCTGTAGCTATACTAATACGCACTCCCCACTGGTACTCCCCCCTCATTAATTAATCTTGACCAAGGCCGGGCTCCTGGCTCTGCTAGCTGCTATATAATCCCCATTGTTCTGCCTCTGGTCACTGTATATAATACCATGTTCTCCTGCACTGTAGCCTGTACATAATAAAACTACTCATTCTGTTCTGCTCTGCTCCTGTAGGCTAGTATATAATACCATCGTTTCTGGCCCTCCTTGGCTCTGTAGGCTGTATATAATACCATGGCTGTACTAGTTTTTGCTCTGCTGTAGTCGCTGTATACTACACTCGCACTGGTTTCTGCCGCTGTAGCTGTATATATACCCCATGGCTCTTCTCTGCTCTGTATCCTGCTATGATAATACCCCGGTGCTTCTGCTCTCGTAGCCTGTATATAATACATGGTCTCTAGTCTCGGTCAGCTGTATATAATAACAATGTCTCCTGCCATGGTCAAGCCTGTATATACCTACATGGTTCTCGCCTCTACTCTGCGTACGCTGTATATATACCATCGGCTCTGCTCTGTGCCTGTCTCACTAATACCCATGGTCATATGTTTCTGCCTCTCTGTAGCTGTATATCATCCACCATCGGTTCTGCATCCTGCTCCTGTGAGCTGTATATAATACCATCGGCTCCCCTGCTCTGCTTAGTCCTGTATAATAATACCATGACTTCTGCTCTGCATAGCTGATAATATAATAACCAGGGCATCTGCTCTGTAGCTGCTAAGATCTGCCCAATGGCTCTGCTCTGTAGTCATTTACATGTAATACTCCCATGGCTCTCCTGCTCTGTAGGCTCCCTATCATAATACCGGATTGTCTCTGCTCGGGCCTCCTGTAGCTGTAATAATACCATGGCCTCTGCTCTGTAGCCTGGCTACTCGCATACACACTGGCTCTGGCTCTGTAGCTGTTATACATCCGCACATGTGTTCTGCTCCTGGGCAGTTCGTAATTATAATACCCATCTGTTCTGCTCTGCACGCTGTATATAAAACCATTATCTGCTCTGTATCTGTATATCATACCATGGCTTCTCGGCTGGCTCTGTCAGTCTGTATCCAATACCCATTGTTCTGCTCTGTCTAGGCCTGTATCCCGAACTACCATGGCTCTGCTCGCTCTGTTACCTGTCATATAATACCCATGGCCTTCTGCTCTGGTATGGCCTGTATGTAAGACCATGGTTCTCGCCTCGTACCTGTACTCTAATACCATGGCCCTTCTCTGTACGCTGTATTAAATATCATGCTCTGCTCTGCCTGTATTGCACTATAACCTCACCATGGTTCTCATCTCTGCGCTCTGTAGCCCTGTATATAATACAATGGCTCTGCTCTGTAGCTGTATAAATACCATGGCTCTGCTCTGTAGCTGTATATAATACCATGGCTCTGCTCTGTAGCTGTATGTAATACCATGGCTCTGCTCTGTAGCTGTATATAATACAATGGGCCTGCTCTGTAGCTGTATATAATACCATGGTTCTGCTCTGTAGCTGTATATAATACCATGGTTCTGCTCTGTCTCTGTAGCTGTATATAATACCATGGTTCTCTGCTCTGTAGCTGTATATAATACCATGGTTCTGCTCTGTAGCTGTATCTAATACTCAGGCCCCCCCCCCCCCCCCACGGCCCCAACAACACCCCCCCCCCCCCCCCCCCCCCCCCCTCCCCCCCCCCCCCTCAACCCCCCACCCATGGCCTCTGCTCTGTCGCTGTATATAATCTCATGGCCCTCCTGCTCCTGCTCCTGATAGCTTGTACTCATAATACCCCATGTCCCCTTCCTGTAGCTCGCTTACACTAAACCATGGTTTCCCTCTCGTCGCTGTACTATACATCCATGGTTCTGCCTCTGTAGCTGTATACTCATACTCTATGGCTCTGCCATCTGTCTCTGTACTCTGTATATAAATCCCCCATTGTCTCTCCTCTCGTCGTCTTAGCTGTATCTAATACCAGGGTTCATCGCTCTGTAGCTGTTCACTATAATAACCAACATGCGTCTCTTTGCCTCTGTAGGTCTGTATGCTCATACCCATGGTCTGCCTCCTGTAGCTGTCATATAACTACTCCACGGTTCTGCTCTGGTCGCTGTATATAATGCCACTAGCGTCTCTGCTCTGTAGCTGTAATATATAACAATGTGCTCTGCTTCTGTTAGCGGCTGTTGGCCAAATGAACGCATTGAGACATTCGTCTTCTTCCCTCTCCTGTGTGAATATACGTCCTCCTCCTCACTTTATCATATTGATGTTGGAAGAGAACTTTTGTCTTTGTTGTTCAATGTCATCCTGTCGATTCTGTGCCCTGGCTGGCCCGGCCCGGCAGGTCCAATCCAGCTAACGGCCAGGCTCTCAGGCGTCCAGTCGCAGTTCACCTAACAGTAGATTCATTCGGGACAGCCGCAGCCTCTTAAATCCAATCAATCAAGTTCGGCTCGAGCCCGCTCCCGTGCTTCTAAAGGCTGACTCACGGTTTACGGACTCGGTCCAACCCCCCGCCCCGCCGTGTTGTACAAAAACGCACCCTCCCACACTCCGCAACCACGCTGCTGATAGCGCTTGCTTTGTTTTGGGAACTCTCACCTCAGCGTCTGCGCAACAGTGCTGATAATTGGCTTTGTTTTTGGGAACCACCTCAGCTCTGCAACAGTGCTGATAGTTGGCTTTGTTGTTGGTCCACTTCCTCTTCAACGCAATAAAGGTTGTTCGTTGTTTTCGTCTTCTTTTTTCTAGCTAGTAGGAAATATTTGGAAAATACTAGACTATTTTTTGGAGTGGAAACAAAGTGTTTCTTAAAAAGTATATTTTCTGATTAAAGAGCCACATTTGCAATAAAAGTGAGTTCCAGGGAGCTTTCTCAGAGGCTCTCTGGACCGGCAGTGCTAACCCTAACCCCCTTTATCAGAGGCTCTTTGGACCGGCAGTGCTAACCCTAACTCTTTATCAGAGGCTCTTTGGACCGGCAGTGCTAACCCTAACCCTTTATCAGAGGCTCTTTGGACCGGCAGTGCTAACCCTAACCCTTTATCAGAGGCTCTTTGGACCGGCAGTGCTAACCTACCCTAACCCTTTATCAGAGGCTCTTTGGACCGGCAGTGCTAACCCTAACCCTTTATCAGAGGCTCTTTGGACTGGCAGTGTTAACCCTAACCCTAACCCTTTATCAGAGGCTCTTTGGACCGGCAGTGCTAACCCTAACCCTAACCCTTTATCAGAGGCTCTTTGGAATGGCAGTGCTAACCCTAACCCTAACCCTTTATCAGAGGCTCTTTGGACCGGCAGTGCTAACCCTAACCCTTTATCAGAGGCTCTTTGGATCGGCAGTGCTAACCCTAACCCTAACCCTTTATCAGAGGCTCTTTGGACGGCAGTGCTACCCTAACCCGTAACCCTTTATCAAGGGCTCTTTTGGAATGGCAGTGCTACCCTAACCCTAACCCTTTATCAGAGGCTCTTTGGAATGGCAGTCCTAACCCTAACCCTTTATCAGAGGCTCTTTGGACCGGCAGTGCTAACCCTAACCCTAACCCTTTATCAGAGGCTCTTTGGACCGGCAGTTTCTAACCCTAACCTAAACCCTTATCAAGGCTCTTTTGGAAAGGCAGTGCTAACCCTAACCCTAACCCTTTATCAGGGTCTTTGGACCGGCAGTGCTAAACCCTAAACCTTTATCAGAGGCTTTTGGGACGGCAGTGCTAACCCTAACCCTTTATCAGAGGCTCTTTGGACTGGCAGTGCTAACCCTAACCCTTTATCAGAGGCTCTTTGGACCGGCAGTGCTAACCCTAACCCTAACCCTTTATCAGAGGCTCTTTGGACCGGCAGTGCTAACCGTAACCCTTTATCAGAGGCTCTTTGGACTGGCAGTGTTAACCCTAACCCTAACCCTTTATCAGAGGCTCTTTGGACCGGCAGTGCTAACCTACCCCAACCCTTATCAGAGGGCTCTTTGGATGGCCAGTGCTAACCCTAACCCTAACCCTTTATCAGAGGCTCTTTGGGCCGGCAGTTTCTAACCCTAACCCTTTATTCAGAGGCTCTTTGGACGGCAGTGCTAACCCTAACCCCCTAACCTTTATCAGAGGCTCTTTGGAAGGCATGCTACCCTAACCCTAACCCTTATCAGAGGCTCTTGGAAGGCAGCAACCCTAACCCTAACCCTTTTCAGACTCTTGGACCGCAGGCTAACCCTAACCCTTTTCAGAGGCTCTTGGACCGGCGGCTACCCTAACCTTTATCAGAGCTCTTTGGCGGCATGCTAACCCAACCTTTTCAGAGGCTCTTGGACGGCATGCAACCTAACCCTTTAACATTTTTATCAGAGCTCTTTGGACGGCAGTGCTAACCTAACCCTAACCCTTTTTTCCCCCGGGGGGGCCCCCCCCCCAAAAAAAAAGGGGGGGGGGGAAAAAAAAAAAAAAATTTTTGGGGGGGTTTTTCCCAAAAAACCCTTTTTTCCCCCTTTTTTTTCCCCCAGTTTCCCCCTTTTTAAAAAAAACCGGGGGGCCCCCAAAAAAAAGGGGGGGGTTTTTTTCCGGGGAAACCCCAACCCCCCCTTTTGGGGGTTTTTTTTGGGGGGGGGGGCCCCCCCCCCCCCTTTTTTAAAACCCCTTTTCCCCTTTTCCCCCCCCTTTTTTTCCTTTTTGGGGGGGGAAAAAAAAAAAAAACCCTTTTCCCCCCCCAAAAAAAAAACCCCCCCGGGGGGGGGGGGGGGGAAAAAACCCAAAAAAAAAAACCCCCCCTTTTCCGGCCTTTTTTCCCCCCCTTTTTTTTTCCCTTTTTTGGGGGGGGGCCCCCCCCCTTTTTTTTTTGGGGGACCCCCCTACCCCTTTCCCCCCCCCAAAAAGGGGGGGCCCCCCCCTTTCCCCCTTTTCCCCCCCCCGGGGGGTTTAACCCCCTTTTGGGCCCGGGCCCCCGGGGGTTTTTTTTTTGGGGCCGGGTTTCCCAACCCCTTTTTTTTTGGGGGGGAAAACCCTTTTTTTAAATTTTTTGGGGGGTTTTGGGCCCCCCCCCTTTTTTTTCCCAAACCCCCTTTCCGGGGGGAAAAACCCCCAAAAACCCCCCCCCCCTTTTTTTAAACCCCCCCTTTTAAAAAAAATTTTTTTTTTTTTGGGGGGGGGTCCCCCCCTTTTCCCGGGGTTTTTTTTTTGGGGGGGGGGAAAAAACCCCCCCCCCCCCCCAAAAAAAAAACCCTTTGGGGAAAAAAACCCCCCCCCCCCTTTAAAATTTTTTTCCAATTTTCCCCCGGGGTTTTTTTTTTGGGGGCCCCGGGGGGGGCCCCCCCCTTTAAACCCCCCTTTTAAAAAAGGGTTCTTTCCCCCCCAAAACCCCCCCCCTTTTTTAACCCCCCTTTTTTTTTTTTCCCCCCCCCGGGGGGGTTTTGGGGAAACCCCATTTTTTTTAAACCCCCCCAAAAACCCCCCAAAAACCCAATTTTTTTAACCCCTTTCCGGGGCCCCCCCCAAAACCCTTTTTTTTCCCCCTTTTTGGGGGGGTTTTCCCCCCCCAAAATTTTTTTTGGGCCCGGGGGGGCCCCCCCCCCAACCCCCCCGGGGGGTTTTAAACCCAAAACCCCCCCCCCCCTTTTTTTTGGGGGGGTTTTTTTTTCCCCAAAGGGGGGGGGGCCCCCCCCTTTTTTTTAACCCTTTTGGGGTTTTTTTAAAACCCCAAAAAACCCCCCCGGGGGGGCCCCCCCTTTTAAAAAAAAGGGGGGGGGGCCCCCCCAAACCCCCCTTTTTTTTTTTTTTGGACCGGCAGGGCTAACCCCCCCCCCTTTTTTTCCGGGGGGGCCCCCCCCCAAAAAAAAAAGGGGGGCCCCCCCAAACCCCCCCCCCGGGGGGGGGAACCCCAACCCTTTCCCAACCCTTTTAAAGGGTTTTACCCCAACCCCAACCCCAAAAATTTTTGGGGGCCCCAAAAAAACCCCCCCCCCCAAAAACCCCTTTTTTTTTCCCAACCCCCTTTTCCCCCCTTTCCCCCGGGGCCCCCCCCCCCCCCCGGGTTTTCCGGGAGTGCTAACCCCCCTTTTTGGGGGGGGGGCCCCAACCCCCAAAAAAAATTTAAAAGGGGTTTTAAAAAAATTTTTCCCCCCTTTTTGGGGGGTTTTCCCCCCCCCCCCGGGCCCCCAAAAAAAAAAAATTTTTTTTTTGGGGGGTTTTAAAAATTTTAAAAAACCCCCCCCCCCCTTTTCCCCCCCTTTTTCCCCTTTTAACCCTTTCCCTTTTAAACCCCCCCCCTTTTAAAACCCCCCCCCTTTTAACCCCCCTTTTTTTCCCCCCCCTTTTAACCCCCCCCCCCCCCCCCCCCAAAAAAAAAAATTTTTTGGGGGTTTTAACCCAAAAACCCTTTTTTTAAATTTTCCAAAAAAACCCCCCAAAAACCCCCCCCCAAAACCCCCTTTT
>LR778256.1:26477005-26558780 GCA_902810595.1 Coregonus sp. 'balchen'
TCCCCCCGGGCCCCCCCAAACCCCCCCACCCCCCCAACCCCCCCCCCCTTTTTCCCCCTTTTTTTTTAAAACCCCCCCCCCAAAAATTTTTCCCCCCCCCACCCCCCCCCCCCCCCCTTGGACTTAATATAACCCCCCCCCACCCCACTCCTCCTTGGACATTATACCCCCCCCCCCCCTGTCCCCTATGGACTTTTCCCCCCCCCCAAAAACCCCCTCTCCCCTATGGACAAAAACCCCCCCCCCCCCCCCCCCCAAATTTACCCCCCCCCCACCCCCCCCCCCAAAATCCCCCCCCCCGGGCCCTCCCTTTAAAAACCCCCCCCCCCCCCCACACCCCCCCCTTTCCCAAAATCCCCCCCCCCCACCCCTACTCCCCTAGGACATTATACCCCCCCCCACCCCTCCCCCTTTGACATTAAAAAACCCCCCCCCCCCCCCCCTTTCCCCTATCTTTTCCCCCCCCCCCCCCCCTACTCCTCCTAAAAACAAATAACCCCCCCCCCCCCACCCCCACCCCCTTTTTTTTTTCCCCCCCCCCACCCCCACCCTCCATCTTTCCCCCCACCCCCCCCCCACCCCCAAAAAAAAACCCCCCCCCCCCCCCCCCCCCCCCCCCCCCCCCCCCAAAAAACCCCCCCCCCCCCCCCTTTTAAAACCCCCTTTTGGCTAACCCCCCCCCCCCCTACTCCCCCTAGGTTTTATCCCCCCCCCCCCCCCTCCTTAATAACCCCCCCCCCCCACCCCCCCCCCTTAATTATACCCCCCCCCCTCCCTTTAAATCAAAAAACCCCCCCAAAACACCCCCTGCTCCTCCTATGGACATTATACCCCCCCCCCCCCTACTCCTCCTATGGACATTATACCCCCACCCCCCCCCCTACCCTCCTATGACATTATACCCCCCACCCCCTACTCCCTATGAATTTACCCCCCCCTCCCCTAGGGATTAAACCCCCCCCCCCCAAAACCCCTGCTCCTCCTATGGACATTATAACCCCCCCCCACCCCCCCCTCTTACCCCCTTTTGGACATTATACCCCCCCAGGACCCCAACCCTCCTATGGACATTATCCCCCCCCCACACCCCTACTCCTCCTATGGACATTATCCCCCCCCACACCCCTACTCCTCCTATGGACATTATACCCCCCCCCACCCCTCCTGCTTCCCCTATGACTTCCCCCCCACACCCCCCTCCTCCCATGGACTTATACCCCACCCCCCACCCCTCCTGCTCCCCCAATGGACATTAACCCCCCCCCCAACCCTCCCTCCTCCTAGGGACTTATACCCCCCCACACCCCTACTCCTCCTATGGACTTATAACCACCCCCCCCCCCACCCCTACTCCCCCTTGGACATTAACCCCCCCCCCCCCCCCACCCCCCCCCCCCTCCCCAGGACTTATACCCCCCCCCAAACCCCTACTCCTCCTATGGACACCCCCCCCCCCCCCCACACCCCTAATCCCCATGGACTTATCCCCTCACCCCCCTACCCCTCCTATGACATTTACCCCCCTGTGCTGCTCCTCCTATGGACCATTAACCCCCCCACACCCCTACTCCCTCCTATGGACATTATACCCCCCCACACCCCTACTCCTCCTATGGACATTATACCCCCCACACCCCTACCCCTTTCCTATGGACATTATCCCCCCCAAACCCCTACTCCTCCTAGGACATTATACCCCCCCACCCCACACCCCTACTCCCCTAGGGACTTATACCCCCCCCCACACCCTCCCTCCCCTATGGACTTTACCCCCCCAAACCCCCCTACTCCTCCTAGGGACATTATACCCCCCCCCCCTCCTGCCCCCTTGGACATTATACCCCCCCCCCCACCCTCCGCTCCCCTAGGACTTAACAACCCCCCCACAAACCCCCTTCCTCCTTTTGGACATTATACCCCCCCCACACCCCTTCCCCCCATGGACATTATACCCCCCAACCCCCCCCCCCCCCACCCCTCTCCTCCTGCTTATAAACCCCCCCCACAACCCTACTCCTCCATGGACATTATACCCCCCCCCCCCACCCCTACTCCTCCTAATGACATTATAAACCCCCCACACCCTACTCCCTCCTTGGACATTATACCCCCCCCCCCCCCCCACACCCCTCTCCCCCCTATGGACATTATACCCCCCCCCCCCCCTAAAACCCTTCCTCCTATGGACATAAAACCCCCCCCCACACCCCTACCTCCTCCCCCATCCCTATACCCCCCCACACCCCACTCCCCCTATGGCCTTATAACCACCCCACACCCCTGCCCCCCATGGACTTAATACCCCCCCACACCCTACTCCTCCTAGGGAAATTTAACCCCCCCTGTCTGCTCCCCCTAGGACATATAACCCCCCCCCAACCCCCTATCCTCCTAATGGACATTTACCCCCCTGTGCTCTCCCCCTATGGACTTATAAAAACCCCCCCCCCCCCCCCCCCCCCCCCTGCTCCTCCTATGGACATTATACCCCCCCCCACCCCTACTCCTCCTATGACATATACCCCCCCGTGCTGCTCCCCCTATGGACTTTATTACCCCCCCCCCCCACACCCCTGCTTCCCCCTATGGACTTACCCCCCCCCCACACCCCTGCTCCTCCTATGGACATTATAACCAACCCCCCCCCCCCCCACACACCTACTCCCCCTATGGACTTAAAACCCCCCCCAAACACCCCTACTCCTCCTATGGACTTTTAAATACCCCCCCACCCCCTACTCCCCTATAATTATACCCCCCCCCCCCACACCCCCCCCCCCCAATGGCTTTAAACCCCCCCCCCAAAACCCTACCCCCCCCCCCCCCCCCCCTACCCCCTCTATGGACATTATAACCCCCCTGTGCTCCCCCCTTTTGCATTACCCCCCCCCCCCACAACCCCTTTCCCCTAGGACTTTTAACCCCCCCCCCCCGCCCCCCCCCCCCCCCCCACCCCCCCCCCCCCCCCCCCCTCCCCCTTAAATAACCCCCCCCCCCCCCCACTCCTCCTATGGAAAAACAAAACCCCCCCCCCCCAACCCCCCTCCTCCTAGGGGGACTTATCCCCCCCCCCCCCCCCCTCTCCTCCTTTTTAAACCCCCCCCCCACCCCTACCCTTTTTTTAAAACCCAAAACCCCCCCCCCCCCCCCAACAAAACCCCCCCCAAAACCCCCCCCCCCCGGCAACCCCCCCCCTTTTTTTCCCCCAACAAAAACCCCCCCCCCAATACCCCCCCCCAACTTACCCCTCCCCCCCCAAAACCCCCCCCCCTAGGAATTATACCCCCCCCCCCCTCCCCTAGGGAAATTAACCCCCCCCCCACCCCCCTTTATAAACTTTTAACCCCCCCACCCCCCCCCCCAGGACATTTTTAACCCCCCCCCCCCCCAACCCCTCTCCTCCTAGGGACTTACCCCCCCCCCCACCCCCCTTCCCCTGGGGACTTAAAAACCCCCCCCCCCCCCCCCTCCTATGGACTTAAAAACCCCCCCCCCACACCCCACTCCTCCTTGACTTAAACCCCCCCCCCCCCCCCCCTAACTTATAACCCCCCCCCCCCCCACCCCCCTTTCCCTCCTAGGACTTATCCACCCCCCCCCCCCCACACCCCTCTCCCCAGCATTATCCCCCCCCCCCACCCCTACTCCTCCTATGGAAATTAACCCCCCCCCACACCCCAAAACTCCCCCATGACTTAACCCCCCCCCCCCCTCCCCCCCCATGGACATTATACCCCCCCCCCCCCCCCCCCCCCCTCTCCCCTTGGGACATTTACCCCCCCCCCACCCCCCCAAAATTCCCTTTACTTATACCCCCCCCCCCCCCCCCCCCCCCCCCACCCCCTCTCCCCCTATGGACTTATACCCCCCCCACACCCCTCCCCCCTATACTTATAACCCCCCCCCCCCCCCCCCACTCCCCCATGGACTTATAAAACCCCCCCCCCACACCCCTCTCCCCCCAGGACATTTACCCCCCCCCCCCCCCACCCCCCTCTCCCCCTTTGGGAATTTAACCCCCCCCCACCCCTACTCCTCCTTTTGGGACATTATAAAAAAAACCCCCCCCCACCCCTACTCCTCCTATGGACATTATCCCCCCCCCCCCCCCACACCCCTCTCCTCCTAGGGACTTATCCCCCCCCCCCCCCCCGGGGACCCCCCCCCCCCCCCCCCCCCCCCCCCCCCCCACACCCCTTCCCCTATGGACATTATACCCCCCCCCCCCAAGGCCCCCCCCCCCCCCTCCCCCCCCACATAAACCCCCCCCCCCCCCCCCAACCCCCCTACTCCCCAGGGCCTTATACCCCCCCAACCCCCTCCTCCTATGGACTTAAAAAACCCCCCCCCCCCCCCCCCAAAACCCCTACCCCCCTATGGACATTAAAAACCCCCCCCCCCCCCCCCCCACCCTACTCCCTAGGGACATTTACCCCCCCACACCCCTACTCCTCCTTTTTACATTAACCCCCCCACACCCCTCTCCCCCTAGGGGACTTAAACCCCCCCCCCCCCCAAAAAAACCCCCCCCCCCCTACTCCTCCTATCATTATACCCCCCCCCCACACCCCCTCTTCCTCCTATTTTAAACATTACCCCCCCCCCCCCCCCCCCCACCCCCCTTCTCCCCCAAAAACTTTTCCCCCCCCCCACCCCCCTCCCCCTCCTTTTACATTATACCCCCCCCCCCTCTCTCCCCTTGGACATTATACCCCCCCCCCTCCCTCCTATGGACATTAAACCCCCCCCCCCCCCCACCCCCTACTCCCCTATGGACATTATACCCCCCCCCCACACCCCTACTCCTCCTATGGACTTATACCCCCCCCCCCACCCCTCCCCCTTGGATTTTAACCCCCCCCAAGCCCCCCCAACCCCCCTCTCCCCCCCTAGGGACTTAAAAACCCCCCCCCCCCCCCCACCCCCCCCCCCCTCCCTCCTAGGACTTAAAACCCCCCCCACACCCCTACTTTCCTCCTATGGACATTATAACCCCCCCCCCCCCCCCCCCCCTTCTTCCTTTACATTAAAACCCCCCCCCCCCCCCCCCCCCCCCCCCCACTCCCCCCTTTTTACATTATACCCCCCCCCCCCCCCCCCCAAAACCCCCCCCTTTTCCCCCATCCTTTATCCCCCCCCCCCCCCACAACCCCCCTACTCCCTCCTAGGACATTATAACCCCCCCCCCGTCCCCCCAGGACTTATCCCCCCCCCCCACCCCCTCTCCCCCTAGGGACATTATCCCCCCCACCCCCCCCCCCCCCCCACCCCTACTCCTCCTAGGGGACTTATAACCCCCCCCCCCCCCCCCACCCCCCCCCCCCCTTATACCCCCCCCCCCCCCCCCCCCTCCTCCTATACTTAACCCCCCCCCCCCCTACCCCCCCCCCCTTTTTACTTTACCCCCCCCCCCCCACCCCTCTCCTCCTTTTCCCTTATACCCCCCCCCCCCCCCCCCCTCCTCCTTCTTTTAAAATACCCCCCCCCCCCCCCACTCCTCTATCTTATACCCCCCCCACCCCTCCTCCCCCTATCATTATACCCCCCCCCCCACCCCTCCCTCCTTCCCTTAAAACCCCCCCCCACCCCCTCTCCTCCTCATTTTAAAAACCCCCCCCCCCCCCCCCCCCCCCTCTCCCCCTTCCTATCCACCCCCCCCCCCCCCCCCCCCCCACCCCATTCCCCCTTCTATCCCCCCCACCCCCCTTTCCCCCCCCCTTTTCTTTCCCCCCCCCCCCCCACCCCCACTCCCCTATGGAATTATACCCCCCCCCCCACACCCCTACTCCCCAGGGCATTATTCCCCCCCCACACCCCTCTCCCCTATGGGACTTTAAAAAACCCCCCCCCCCCCCCCCCCCCCCCCCCCCCCCCCCACACCCCTATTTCCTAAAAACCCCCCCCCCCCCCCCCCCCCCCCCCCCCCCCCCCCCCCCTCCTCCCCCTTGCTTTCCCCCCCCCCACCCCTCTCCTCCTATGGCATTTACCCCCCCCACCCCCCCCCTCCCCCCTCCTATACTTTCCCCCCCCCCCCCCACTCCCCTATGGACTTTCCCCCCCCACCCCCTCCCCAGGACAAAAACCCCCCCCCCCCCCCCCCCCCCCCCCAACCCCCCCACCCCCCCTTTACCCCCCCCCCCCCCCCCCCGTGCTGCTCCTCCTATGGACAAAAACCCCCCCCCCCCCCCCCCCCCCCCCCCTTATTAAAACCACAAAAGCAATTAAAATTAAAACGCATGATCTTTTACACATTTGCACCTTGTGCGGGGGACAAAAAAAGGGCCCTTTAAAATGTACTTTTTTGCCCAAACACCCAAATGCCACAGATGCTCCTTTTGGGGAGCCCCAAATTGGCATGCGACTGAAAAGAATTCCCCCAAAGGGCTTTGCCAGAGAACTAATGTTCTTTCTCCCCAAAAGGCCCCCGCCCCCAACCTCATTTTAGAATTTGGCAGTACGTCCAAAGGGCCTCACAACCACGACCATTTTAAACTCACCCCAACCTCCTCCCTTCTTACCTCCTCATCTGAGCCACCAATCGACATTTATGAAACTGTGGTTTTGCACAACCAAAGAATTTCTGCACTATAAAAAACCGTCCAGGGAAGCTCATCTGAGTGCTCGCAATCCCACCTGTCTTAAACCCGACTGGATTCGGCTTTACCGACTTCAGTGAGCAAATGCCCCCTTCGTGGGCCCCTGGCCGGGAGAAGTGGCTCTTCATTGATGAATCCCGGGTTTTAAAATGTACCGGGCAGAGGGGAGACAGGTGTCGGGGTTGTGTGGGAAGCATTTTCCTGTCAAAGTTGTTAAAAAAGTTCCCCATGGGGCGTGGGGTTTGGTATGGCAGTATAAACTTGGACAACAAAAATAATTCATTTTTCGGTCATTTGAATGCACTGAGATAACCGTAAAACCTAGGCCCATTGTCGGCCATTTATCCCCCCATCACCTCATGTTTCCGCTGATAATGCCGCCCCCTTCGCAAGGATCTGTACACAATTCCTGGAAGCTGAAAATGCCCCAGTCTTCCATGGCCGCATACTCCCCAACATGTCACCCATTTGGGGCATGTTTTGGGATCTCTGGATTGTTGGATGATTTAAAAGGGTCAGGCGGGGAGGGGGGTAAAACACAGAATAAAAAGGGGTTTATTTTCCCAAGGCACGCGGTACGCCCCAAACTCAAAAACCTCCGGGCTAAAACAGGCGCCTGGGAAAATACAAGGCACACGGGGGAAAAATTACGACGACACAAAAAAATGGACCCACCGGCTAAAACTAACCTCCACAATAAAAATCACACACAAAACAGGGGGGGGCGAGGGGAAAACCCTTTTAAAAAAGGTCTGATGAGGGGAATAACCAGGTGTGTTAATAAAAAAGACAAAACAAAAGGAATATAGATGAGGGCGGCATCGGCTAAAGGGCCGGGGACGACGAACGGAGGGGGCCGGGTTCGGGAAGTCGTGACTGGATCACGTTTTCGCAGCGTTTTCCTTTCCCTGCCAATATCCCAGCAACTTCACAACAAGCCTTGAAGAGAGAGGGGCAACAGGCCACAAACAAAAGCCTGACACTCTAGCCCGGGGGATGTTTTTCCTCCAAACAAATGGTGGTCCATCGACTGTTTTTCTGATCCACACCCCTACCTTTTTTTTAAAGGGGTCGGACCAACGATCCATCTGTTTCACATCATGTAAAACCTAGATTTTGCCTAATAAATTTTTTCAATTGACTGATTTCCTTACATGAAATGTAACTCGTAAAAACTTTTAAATTGTTGCATGGTTGCGTTTATATTTTTTTTTCGTTTAAATTTGGGAGGGGGTTACTTGCCTACTGATTTAAACCGCAGTTTTGGGGTTTCCCAAGTAATATAAAGAAGAGATACCCATGTCTCACCCTAACAATGGACCCTTTTTCTCCCACCCGCTTTTTGGTTGGGACATACATCTGGTTTTTGAATATTTAGTTGAATATTCTGAGGTCTTTTTTTATTCAGAGTGAGCATGAACCAAATATAAAAAATGGGGTGTATAGACAGTAAAAGTTTGGAAAAAAAGCGCGCATATTAGTCGAGCTAAATGGGAGAAAACACAGTTACACGTAAACAACGATAAAACAGAAAAACCGTGAACGTACGGAACCTGTTTTTTTAAAATTAAAGGCCTAAAAACGTGGGGGGAACCCCCCAGAAAAAAAAATTAGGCCAAACAAAATGTTTTTCTTTGGGGGGGGGGGCAGTTTAAAACCTCCTTTTTTTCTTTGTTAAGAAATGAAAATTAAAAAAATTTTTTAAGGGAGAGGGGGGGGGGGGGGAGTGAAAAAGCGGGAAAAATGCTGCAGGGTTTCCCCAGCTCGCAGTAGGCTCAAGTATGCAAATGGAGACACTGCTGACAATATGCAGGTTTCCATAGACACTGGTTTATTTGACAAAAGCAATGTCGTCAAAAAAATAGTTCTAAAGATCGATAACATTGTTATCCATTCAACAGGGTTTCTTTTGTTGAAACTGAGTTCTTCTAATAAATGATGATGGAAACTGAGTTCCAATAAATGATGATGGAAACTGAGTTCTAATAAATGATGATGGAAACTGAGTTCTAATAAATGATGATGGAAACTGTGTTCTAATAAATGATGATGGAAACTGAGTTCTAATAAATGATGATGGAAACTGAGTTCTAATAAATGATGATGGAAACTGTGTTCTAATAAATGATGATGGAAACTGAGTTCTAATAAATGATGATGGAAACTGTGTTCTAATAAATGATGATGGAAACTGAGTTCTAATAAATGATGATGAAACTGTGTTCTAATAAATGATGATGGAAACTGAGTTCTAATAAATGATGATGGAAACTGTGTTCTAATAAATGATGATGAAACTGTGTTCTAATAAATGATGATGGAAACTGTGTTCTAATAAATGATGATGGAAACTGAGTTCTAATAAATGATGATGGAAACTGTGTTCTTCTAATAAATGATGATGGAAACTGAGTTCTAATAAATGATGATGAAACTGTGTTCTAATAAATGATGATGGAAACTGAGTTCTAATAAATGATGATGGAAACTGTGTTCTAATAAATGATGATGAAACTGTGTTCTAATAAATGATGATGAAACTGTGTTCTTCTAATAAATGATGATGAAACTGTGTTCTTCTAATAAATGATGATGGAAACTGTGTTCTAATAAATGATGATGGAAACTGTGTTCTAATAAATGATGATGGAAACTGAGTTCTTCTAATAAATGATGATGGAAACTGTGTTCTAATAAATGATGATGGAAACTGTGTTCTAATAAATGATGATGAAACTGTGTTTTTCTAATAAATGATGATGAAACTGTGTTCTAATTAAATGATGATGAAACTGTGTTCTTTCTAATAAATGATGTATGAAAACTGTGTTCTTCTAATAAATGATGATGGAAACTGAGTTTAATTAAATGATGATGGAAACTGTGTTTCTAATAAATGATGATGGAAAACTGAGTTCTAATAAATGATGATGATGGAAACTGAGTTCTAATAAATGATGATGGAAACTGTGTTCTAATAAATGATGATGGAACACTGGTGTTCTAATAAATGATGATGGAAACTGTGTTCTAATAAATGATGATGAAACTGTGTTCTAATAAATGATGATGGAAACTGAGTTCTAATAAATGATGATGGAAACTGTGTTCTAATAAATGATGATGAAACTGAGTTCTAATAAATGATGATGGAAACTGAGTTCTAATAAATGATGATGGAAACTGAGTTCTAATAAATGATGATGGAAACTGTGTTCTAATAAACTGTAATGATGGAACTGAGTTCTAATAAATGATGATGGTTACTAAATGTGAGGAAACTGAGTTATAATAAATGATGATGGAAACTGTGTTCTAATAAATGATGATGAAACTGTGTTCTAATAAATGATGATGGAAACTGAGTTCTAATAAATGATGATGGAAACTGTGTTCTAATAAATGATGATGAAACTGTGTTCTAATAAATGATGATGAAACTGTGTTCTTCTAATAAATGATGATGGAAACTGAGTTCTAATAAATGATGATGAAACTGTGTTCTAATAAATGATGATGGAAACTGAGTTCTAATAAATGATGATGGAAACTGTGTTCTAATAAATGATGATGAAACTGTGTTCTAATAAATGATGATGAAACTGTGTTCTTCTAATAAATGATGATGAAACTGTGTTCTTCTAATAAATGATGATGGAAACTGTGTTCTAATAAATGATGATGGAAACTGTGTTCTAATAAATGATGATGGAAACTGAGTTCTTCTAATAAATGATGATGGAAACTGTGTTCTAATAAATGATGATGGAAACTGTGTTCTAATAAATGATGATGAAACTATGTTTTTCTAATAAATGATGATGAAACTGTGTTCTAATAAATGATGATGAAACTGTGTTCTTCTAATAAATGATGATGAAACTGTGTTCTTCTAATAAATGATGATGAAACTGTGTTCTAATAAATGATGATGAAACTGTGTTCTTCTAATAAATGATGATGAAACTGTGTTCTTCTAATAAATGATGATGAAACTGTGTTCTTCTAATAAATGATGATGAAACTGTGTTCTAATAAATGATGATGAAACTGTGTTCTTCTAATAAATGATGATGAAACTGTGTTCTTCTAATAAATGATGATGAAACTGTGTTCTTCTAATAAATGATGATGAAACTGTGTTCTAATAAATGATGATGAAACTGTGTTCTTCTAATAAATGATGATGAAACTGTGTTCTTCTAATAAATGATGATGAATCTGTGTTCTTCTTATAAATGATGATGAAACTGTGTTCTTCTAATAAATGATGATGAAACTGTGTTCTTCTAATAAATGATGATGAAACTGTGTTTTTCTAATAAATGATGATGAAACTGTGTTCTTCTAATAAATGATGATGAAACTGTGTTCTTCTAATAAATGATGATGAAACTGTGTTCTTCTAATAAATGATGATGAAACTGTGTTCTTCTAATAAATGATGATGAAACTGTTCTAAATAAATGATGATGAAACTGTTCTAATAAATGATGATGAAACTGTGTTCTTCTAATAAATGATGATGAAACTGTGTTCTTCTAATAAATGATGATGAAACTGTTCTAAATAAATGATGATGAAACTGTTCTAATAAATGTTGATGAAACTGTGTTCTTCTAATAAATGATGATTGCCGAATCATTTCGAAGGTACGCGAGGCGCGTGATGTCACCACGCAACTATAAAGCTCCGCTCCACATTTAACTCTAAATGCCTACTGCTTGCAAAATCTACTTTTTTAACTATAAAAATAATGTTTCCTTGCAGGACAAGAATTGTTCTGACTTTCAAGAATGCTTGAATTGCTTTCCCTTGCTTTTCTGGTTGGCTGGATGCAAGTTTCACCATCCAATTATTTCAGATCTACAGCAGTGCAAGTTTCACCAGGTCACGGACCCTGTTGATACGTTGGCACATGGGGACTATTAGAATATGGCAAATATTAGTCGATTGTTGCATTCTATCCAAGCTGGCTTTGGCGGGCTACCTGAGATATGAAACAGATAGGTGGGAGGGCAAACAGACTGTCGCCAATTTACTAATATGTAATTTGTCTAAATGGAAACCACTACATTTTTATTAAGTGTTTACTTTTTTTTTTTAGGTGTGACGTCATTACCTCCAGCTGTTTAGATCGACACAAAATAGTTACATGGAAACGCACCCTAGCAGGAAATTGTCGCATCTATTTTCTACGTGACCTTTCTAAATGTCGACAAAAAAATCACAGCACAAGTTAATGGAGACACTGTGTTTGCGAGATGCCGGACAAAAAGGCAATTTTTAAACTGTCCCGCGACTCTTGCTGTGTCTACACACATCCCCCAAAACAAACACAAACCGACTCTCGGAGAATGAGTGCACAATGAGTACAATGCATGCAGGAGGAAGCAGAGGAGTCGGAGAGAGAGAGAGGAAGCAGAGGAGACAGAGAGAGAGGGAGAGGAAGCAGAGGAGAGAGAGAGAGGAAGCAGAGGAGACAGAAAGAGAGAGGAAGCAGAGGAGAGAGAGAGAGAGAGAGGAAGCAGAGGAGTCGGAGAGAGAGGAAGCAGAGGAGACAGAGAGAGAGAGAGGAAGCAGAGGAGACAGAAAGAGAGAGGAAGCAGAGGAGAGAGAGAGAGCGAGAGGAAGCAGAGGAGAGAGAGAGAGAGAGAGGAAGCAGAGGAGACAGAAAGAGAGAGGAAGCAGAGGAGACAGAGAGGGAGAGAGGAAGCAGAGGAGACAGAGAGGCAGATGAAGCAGAGGAGACAGAGAGGGAGATGAAGCAGAGGAGACAGAGAGGGAGGAAGCAGAGGAGACAGAGAGGGAGATGAAGCAGAGGAGACAGAGAGAGAGAGAGAGGAAGCAGAGGAAGCAGAGGAGACAGAGAGATATCACATGATCTGGTGTACAATTTAGCTACAGATTGTACACCAGATAATGTGATATAACCAAAGATTTCTGGTATCCATTACTGGAAGTTACAGGTTTGCCTATACAAAACCCAGCCATAGAACTATGCTGGTATTGGCGATACTCTCTTCTTTCTGATTCTGGAAAACAGTTATCTTACAAATGTTCGTGTCTAGATGCAGGAGGTTCTACAAACACCAGAGAAAACGAAGAAAGATATTCAATCCGTGTTTGTACCGTGTGAGGAGCTTCCTCGCCATCTTAGCTGCCGCACATCTAGCATTTCCCAGCATCTTTGCAGGAACTAGTTGTTTCTCTGCGATGCGGCCATAGAAGCAGATGACAGAGTCTCACACAGTGTGACCAAAACAAAGATCTACACACATGCAAGAGGCATATCTCACTTGATATAAAACATGGATTTAATATCTTTCTGAGTTTTCTCTGGTGAAATGATCCCACTTGTCCAAATGTTTTGTGACTTCTGGTCCCCACGAGGATGGTAAAACCAAGAACACACATATGCTCTGAGTCCACACACAGCGTCCGTCCTCTCTCTTCTCCCAATCTCAGCTGGGATTACACTGTAATCCAAGGACAGCCGTTCTGAAGACATAGGTCAGAGAGCAGCGCCACGTCTGTCCAGCCCGTCGATAAGGTGTTAATCTGCAGACTCATTCATCTCTCTCATCTCCCTCCCTAAAATGCTGCGAACCCAATCTGAGACTATCCCAATCTGAGACTATCCCAGTCGGAGACTATCTCAATCTGAGACTATCCCAATATGACACTATCCCAATGTGACACTATCCCAATGTGACACTATCCCAATGTGAGACTATCCCAATCTGAGACTATCCCAATCTGAGACTATCCCAATCGGAGACTATCCCAATCTGAGACTATCCCAATCTGAGACTATCCCAATCTGAGACTATCCCAATCTGAGACTATCCCAATCAGAGACTATTAGACTGTTAGACTGTTAGACTGCATATAGCAGTGCTCCCTTATGGACACTCTTCATTCTAGTGTCTAGATGTTTTGTAGATAAATAATGTATGATTGGGGGGATGCTGCTCCTCCTATGGACATTATACCCCCCCGTGCTGCTCCTCCCATGGACATTATACCCCCCCCGTGCTGCTCCTCCTATGGACATTATACCCCCCCGTGCTGCTCCTCCTATGGACATTATACCCCCCCGTGCTGCTCCTCCTATGGACATTATACCCCCCCGTGCTGCTCCTCCTATGGACATTATTATTATTATATATTATATTATTATAAACCCCCCCCCTCCCCTTATTATAAACCATCAAGAAGCTAATTAAACATTAAACAGCATGATCGTTACACAGGTGCACCTTGTGCTGGGGACAATAAAAGGCCACTCTAAAATGTACAGTTTTGTCACACAGCACAATGCCACAGATGTCTCAAGTTTTGAGGGAGCGTGCCAATTGGCATGCTGACTGCAGGAATGTCCACCAGAGCTGTTGCCAGAGAATCTAATGTTCATTTCTCTACCATAAGCCGCCTCCAACGTCATTTTAGAGAATTTGGCAGTACGTCCAAACGGCCTCACAACCACAGACCACTTGTAACTACACCAGCTCAGGACCTCCACATCCGGCTTCTTCACCTCCTCATCTGAGACCAGCCAGTCGGACAGTTGATGAAACTGTAGGTTTGCACAACCAAAGAATTTCTGTACTATCAGAAACCGTCTCAGGGAAGCTCATCTGCGTGCTCGTCGTCCTCACCAGGGTCTTGACCTGACTGCAGTTCGGCGTCGTAACCGACTTCAGTGAGCAAATGCTCACCTTCGATGGCCACTGGCACGCTGGAGAAGTGTGCTCTTCACAGGATGAATCCCGGTTTCAACTGTACCGGGCAGATGGCAGACAGTGTGTATGGCGTTGTGTGGGAGAGCAGTTTGAAGATGTCAACATTGTGAACAGAGTGCCCCATGGTGGCGGTGGGGTTATGGTATGGGCAAGTATAAGCTACGGACAACGAACAGAATTGCATTTTATCTATGGCAATTTGAATGCATAGAGATACCGTGACGAGATCCTGAGGCCCATTGTTGTGCCATTCATCCGCCGCCATCACCTCATGTTTCAGCATGATAATGCACGGCCCCATATCGCAACCTTCTGTACACAATTCCTAGAAGCTGAAAATGTCTCAGTTCTTCTATGGCCTGCATACTCACCAGACATGTCACCCATTGAGCATGTTTGGGATGCTCTGGATTGTGGCGAGTGATTTGAAAGGAGTCAGGCGCAGGAGGGTAAATCACAGAATAAAAGGGTTTATTCCGAAGGCACAGCGGTACGCAGCAATGCGTCAAACACTCCAGTGCGTAAATCAGGCGCACTGGGAAACTACAAGGCACACGGGTGAAATATCACAACGATACAAAATACATGGAGCTCCACCGAGCTAAACTAACCTCCACAATAAACAATCACACACAAAGACAAGGGGGCAGAGGGAACACTTCTACAGGTACTGATGAGGGGGATATGAACCAGGACAAGGGGGCAGGGGGAACACTTCTACAGGTACTGATGAGGGGGATATGAACCAGGACAAGGGGGCAGGGGGAACACTTATACAGGTACTGATGAGGGGATGTGAACCAGGTGTGTGTAATAAACAAGACAAAACCAATGGAATGATGAGATGAGGAGCGGCAGTGGCTAGAAGGCCGGTGACGACGAACGGAGAGGAGGCAGCTTCGGAGGAAGTCGTGACATGGATCAACGTGTACGACAGCGTGTTCCTGTTCCTATCCAGCAACTTCACACAGCCATTGAAGAGGAGAGGGACAACATTCCACAGGCCACAATCAACAGCTGATCAACTCTATGCGAAGGAGATGTGTCGCGCTGCATGATGCAAATGGTGGTCACATACTGACTGTGTTTTCTGATCCACACCCCTACTGTTTTTTAAAGGTATCTGTGACCAACAGATGCATATCTGTATTCCCAGTCATGTGAAATCCATAGATTAGGGCCTAATGAATTTATTTCAATTGACTGATTTCCTTACATGAACTGTAACTCAGTAAAATCTTTTAAATTGTTGCATGTTGCGTTTATATTTTTGTTCAGTATAATTGGCAGGGTTGACTTGCCTACTGATTAACCTGCAGTTTGGTTTACCCAGAGATGTAGATATAAAGAAGAGATACCCATGTCTCCACCCTAACAATGGGAATTGTTGCTCCCACCTCTCTTTGGCTTGGTACATACATCTGGTTATTTGAATATTTAGTTGAATATTCGATGAGGTCTTTTTGATATCAGAGTGAGCATGAATCCAGAATATAAATACATGGTGTGTATAGACAGTATAGCATTTGGAAAGAAAAGCAGCAGCTATATTAGTCGAGCTACGTGGGAGAAAACAGCAGTTACACGTAAACAACAGGATAGAAACAGAAAACCTGTGAACGTACAGGAAACACTGTCTTTAAAGTAGCCTAACGTGCACTCAGACAGATTAACAATGTGCTCGTGCGGCAGTTATCCTCTGCGTTGTATAGAAATGATTAGAAATCAATATGGCCTAAAGCATACGAGTGTATGATGATACAGTATGGGTGATGGATTGGGATGGACTGTAGACAATAGCCAAACAAACCACTACCATCTAATGGTATTGTGTTCAATAACACTTAGTTATTAATGCTTTGGTAATGGCATTGAGTAGCCTAAACTCAGAAATTACAGCATCGGCACTATTGATCTGTTCACTACGGGATGCACAAGGAGAGTGTGTTGTTGCTGCATTCCAAATGGCACCATTTTACATTTTAGTCATTTTAGCAGACGCTCTTATCCAGAGCGACTTACATTATTATATATATTTTTTTCATACTGGCCCCCCCCATGGGAATCGAACCCACAACCCTGGCGTTGCAAAACGCCATGCTCTACCAACTGAGGCCATTCCCTCCCCTACCCTGGACGACACTGGGCCAATTGTGCGCCGCCCCCCCCATGGGTCTCCCGGTCGCCGGCCGGCTACGACAGAGCCAGCACTGCGATGCAGTGCCTTAGACCACTGCGCCACTCGGGAGAACAGCAACTCTCCCGAGAACAGGCACCCTATTCCCTATGTAGTGCACTACTTTTGACCAGGGCACATAGGGTAGTGCACTATATAGGGAATAGGGTGCCATTTGGGAATAATACCTGGTCTCCTCACTTCCCTGTTCCTGTAAACATCTTGTCTGTAGTCTGCTGAAACAAGTCTCACAGTGTTGCTGTTGTAAACATCTTGTCTGTAGTCTGCTGAAACAAGTCTCACAGTGTTGCTGTTGTAAACATCTTGTCTGTAGTCTGCTGAAACAAGTCTCACAGTGTTGCTGTTTAGATATACACAGCTTGATGTGTGGGTGTCACATTCCGCAATGCGTTGAAATATAATAATAATAAAATACGTTTTCAGCATCAGGAAATCAAACCACTGACACCAGCCAGGGCTATCAGAATGTGCCTTAACGCATAGGGAGGGAGAGAGAAACCATCTGAGAGACTGGATCTATCAGAATATACCTTAACCTTCTTTCTGTTCCAGAGAATAGTTTTATTTACCTTCTTCAACAGAACATGAATATAATGTTCTGGGCCTCACCACTATATTTCTCTTCTTCAACAGAACATGAATATAATGTTCTGGGCCTCACCACTATATTTCTCTTCTTCAACAGAACATGAATATAATGTTCTGGGTCTCACCACTATATTTCTCTTCTTCAACAGAACATGAATATAATGTTCTGGGTCTCACCACTATATTTGTCTTCTTCAACAGAACATGAATATAATGTTCTGGGTCTCACCCCTTTGGCTCGCGGAGGGAATGGCGGAAGGTGGTGAGCGGAGCACGTGCTGGGAGACCCTTTCATTTACAACACGACGAGGTGGCTGTAATAATGGCTCCATGATAGGACATATCTTCCATCCTACCGGAGAACACTGTACAGGTTGTTTACATACGGAGACCCCCGACACACCCCCCCCCCCCCCCCCCCCCCCCCGACATGGTTTGGGTTACACAGAAAGGGTCTCAAAGAAAATGGCTGTTGCTAATAATAGACTTGGAGGGAGGGTGTGAAGGAGGCGCATGTATACAGTCGTCGGAGGCACGTCACGGCTCACATCCCCCGTCCTCCGTCACTACCAGGCACGCAGGGATTCCCTAAAGGTCTAGAGAACCAATGGGTTCATTATCTCTACCCCCCCCCTCTCGGTCCCCGTTAATGTCGTTTCTCTGTGTAGGTTCATTATCTCTACCCCCCTCTCAGTCCCTGTTAATGACGTTTCTCTGTGTAGGTTCATTACATTTACATTTTAGTCATTTAGCAGACGCTCTTATTCAGAGCGACTTATAGGAGCAATTAGGGTTAAGTGCCTTGCTCAAGGGCACATCGACAGATTTTTCACCTAGTCGGCTCGGGGATTAGAACCAGCGACCTTTCGGTTACTGGCACAACGCTCTTACCCACTAAGCTACCTTATCTCTACCCCCCCTCTCGGTCCCCGTTAATGACGTTTCTCTGTGTAGGTTCATTATCTCTACCCCCCCCCTATCGGTCCCCGTTAATGACGTTTCTCTGTGTAGGTTCATTATCTCTACCCCCCCCCTATCGGTCCCCGTTAATGACATTTCTCTGTGTAGGTTCATTATCTCTACCCCCCTCTCGGTCCCCATTAATGACGTTTCTCTGTGTAGGGTCTGTCGTGAGCCTCATGATTGCTTCACTTCCTCCCTGCATGTACAGTATATATATACATCCATTGTATCACTAGAGACACATCTCCTGTTGTCATGGTGATCATCCTGTATTAAGTGGATCAAGTATGAATATCTGCCCAAGACACTGTCTCTCCTGTTGTCATGGTGATCATCCTGTATTAAGTGGGTCAGGTATGAATATCTGCCCAATTCACTGTCTCTCCTGTTGTCATGGTGATCATCCTGTATTAGGTGGGTCAGGTATGAATATCTGCCCAATACACTGTCTCTCCTGTTGTCATGGTGATCATCCTGTGTTAGGTGGGTCAGGTATGAATATCTGCCCAAGACACTGTCTCTCCTGTTGTCATGGTGATCATCCTGTGTTAGGTGGGTCAGGTATGACTATCTGCCCAATACACTGTCTCTCCTGTTGTCATGGTGATCATCCTGTATTAGGTGGGTCAGGTATGAAGACACTGTCTCTCATGTTGTCATGGTGATCATCCTGTATTAGGTGGGTCAGGTATGAAGACACTGTCTCTCCTGTTGTCATGGTGATCATCCTGTATTAGGTGGGTCAGGTATGAAGACACTGTCTCTCCTGTTGTCATGGTGATCATCCTGTATTAGGTGGGTCAGGTATGAAGACACTGTCTCTCCTGTTGTCATGGTGATCATCCTGTATTAGTGGGTCAGGTATGAAACACTGTCTCTCCGGTGTCATGTGATCCCCTGTATTAGGGGGTCAGGTTGAACACTGCCTCCTTTTTGTCATGGTGATATCCTTTTTTGGGTGGGTCGGTATGAAGACAGTCCTCCTTTTGTCAGGGGTGATCCTCCTGTATTATGGGTCAGGTATGAGGTCCTGGTTCTAACCCCGAGAAACTGGGGGAAAATCTGTCGTGCCCCCTTGAGCAAGGCACTTAACCCAATTGCTCCTTAAGCCTCGGATAACGGTCTGCTAAATTTTTAAACGTAAATGTATGAAACAGCCCTCTCCTGTTGCAGGGTGATACCCCTGTATTTTGGCTTCCTTTTCCCCAGAAGCCTCCGTTCCAAATGGGACCATATTCCCTATTTAATGCACTGGATCCAGATAAAGTAGCCTGCCTTGCCTGCTGTATCAGTTTTTTCCCCTTTTAAATGAACTGAACTGAAGCCCCCGACTCTAGAGAGAGAGAGAAGGATAAGAGGGGAAGAAGGAGAAAAAGGAGAGAGGAGTCAAAGGGAATTAAGGGAAAGCAAAAATTCAAAAGAAAAGAACGCGGGAAAAAATAAAACCAGAGATTCCTCCCGAAAACCCCCCCCCCTCGTTTTGGGCCCCCCTTTTTTTTTTCCCCTTTTTTTTTTTTTACCCCCTTTTCCCCTTCTTCTCCCCCTTTTTCTTCTTCCTCCCCCCTTTCTCTTTTTCCTCCTTTTTCCTCCCCCCTCCCCCCCCTCCCCCTTCTCCCTCCCTTCCCCCCCCCTCCCCCCTCCCCTTTCCCCCTTTTCCCCCCTCTTTTTTTCCTCCCTCCCCTTCCTTCCCCTTTCCCCGTTTCTTTCCTTCCCCTACGGGGGTTTTCTTTTTTTCTTCTTTTTTCTTCCTTTTACCCATTAAAAACCGGTAAATCTAATATATGGAAACTCATATATCGTATATTTTACAGTCACATGTAGTATGTGTTTTCAGGATGTTTTCCTCATAGCTGGTCATATGATAAGATATCCGTTTTCATGTACAGTACTGTACGTTTAACAATCATCTCAGACACATATGAATAATGAATGACTTGACAAACATTACCCAATAGTAAGGCTTAGTTCCATGTAGCTGGGTGTGTATGTATTGATATGAGAGAGCAGCAGTCATGATGTTTTTAAAGTCTCACAGCAAAAGCAACTATTTGCGGATTTAATGGCAAAATCATGGAAGTATATTCCATCCGTAGCCCATGGAAGTATATTCTATCCGTAGCCCATGGAAGTATATTCCATCCGTAGCCCATGGAAGTATATTCCATCCGTGGCCCATGGAAGTATATTCCATCCGTGGCCCATGGAAGTATATTCCATCCGTAGCCCATGGAAGTATATTCCATCCGTAGCCCATGGAAGTATATTCCATCCGTAGCCCATGGAAGTATATTCCATCCGTAGCCCATGGAAGTATATTCCATCCGTAGCCCATGGAAGTATATTCCATCCGTAGCCCATGGAAGTATATCCAATATTTCATCCGTAGCCCATGGAAGTATATTCCATCCGTAGCCCATGGAAGTATATTCCATCCGTAGCCCATGGAAGTATATTCCATCCGTAGCCCATGGAAGTATATTCCATCCGTAGCCCATGGAAGTTATGCAGCAGCAGATCCTAGCAGCTAGAGACAGTGGCTGCCTCCCAAATCACACTCTATTCCCTTTATAGTGCACTACTTAGAGCTCTGGTCAAAAGTACCGCACTATATAGGGAATAGGGTGCAATTTGGGGTGTATCCGTTACCTGTCTGTTACCAGTCCACCTGGACATTACCAGTCTGTTACCAGTCCTCCTAGACATTACCTGTCTGTTACCAGTCCTCCTAGACATTACCTGTCTGTTACCAGTCCTCCTAGACATTACCTGTCTGTTACCAGTCCTCCTAGACATTACCTGTCTGTTACCAGTCCTCCTAGACATTACCTGTCTGTTACCAGTCCTCCTAGACATTACCAGTCTGTTACCAGTCCTCCTAGACATTACCAGTCTGTTACCAGTCCTCCTAGACATTACCAGTCTGTTACCAGTCCTCCTAGACATTACCAGTCTGTTACCAGTTCTCCTAAACATTACCAGTTTGTTACCAGTCCTCCTAGACATGACCTGTCTGTTACCAGTCCTCCTAGACATTACCAGTCTGTTACCAGTCCTCCTAGACATTACCAGTCTGTTACCAGTCCTCGTAGACATTACCAGTCTGTTACCAGTCCTCCTACACATTACCAGTCTGTTACCAGTCCTCCTAGACATGACCTGTATGTTACCAGTCCTCCTAGACATTACCAGTCTGTTACCAGTCCTCCTAGACATTACCAGTCTGTTACCAGTTCTCCTAGACATTACCAGTCTTTTACCAGTCCTCCTAGACATTACCAGTCTGTTACCAGTCCTCCTAGACATTACCAGTCTGTTACCAGTCCTCCTAGACATTACCAGTCTGTTACCAGTTCTCCTAGACATTACCAGTTTGTTACCAGTCCTCCTAGACATGACCTGTCTGTTACCAGTCCTCCTAGACATTACCTGTCTGTTACCAGTCCTCCTAGACATTACCAGTCTGTTACCAGTCCTCCTAGACATTACCAGTCTGTTACCAGTCCTCCTAGACATTACCAGTCTGTTACCAGTCCTCCTAGACATTACCAGTCTGTTACCAGTTCTCCTAGACATTACCAGTTTGTTACCAGTCCTCCTAGACATGACCTGTCTGTTACCAGTCCTCCTAGACATTACCAGTCTGTTACCAGTCCTCCTAGACATTACCAGTCTGTTACCAGTTCTCCTAGACATACCAGTTTGTTACCAGTCCTCCTAGACATGACCTGTCTGTTACCAGTCCTCCTAGACATTACCAGTCTGTTACCAGTCCTCCTACACATTACCAGTCTGTTACCAGTCCTCCTAGACATGACCTGTCTGTTACCAGTCCTCCTAGACATTACCAGTCTGTTACCAGTTCTCCTAGACATTACCAGTCTGTTACCAGTCCTCCTAGACATTACCAGTCTGTTACCAGTCCTCCTAGACATTACCAGTCTGTTACCAGTCCTCGTAGACACTACCTGTCTGTTACCAGTCCTCCTAGACAGTACCTGTCTGTTACCAGTCCTCCTAGACATTGCCAGTCTGTTACCAGTCCTCCTAGACATTACCAGTCTGTTACCAGTCCTCCTAGACATTACCTGTCTTTGACCAGACCTCCTAGACAGTACCTGTCTGTTACCAGTCCTCCTAGACATTACCTGTCTGTTACCAGTCCTCCTACACATTACCAGTCTGTTACCAGTCCTCCTAGACATCACCTGTCTGTTACCAGTCCTCCTAGAAATTACCAGTCTGTTACCAGTCCTCCTAGACATTACCAGTCTGTTACCAGTTCTCCTAGACATTACCAGTTTGTTACCAGTCCTCCTAGATATGACCTGTCTGTTACCAGTCCTCCTAGACATTACCAGTCTGTTACCAGTCCTCCTAGACATTACCAGTCTGTTACCAGTTCTCCTAGACATTACCAGTTTGTTACCAGTCCTCCTAGACATGACCTGTCTGTTACCAGTCCTCCTAGACATTACCAGTCTGTTACCAGTCCTCCTAGACATTACCAGTCTGTTACCAGTCCTCATAGACATTACCTGTCTGTTACCAGTCCTCCTAGACATTACCTGTCTGTTACCAGTCCTCCTAGACATTACCTGTCTTTGACCAGACCTCCTAGACATTACCTGTCTGTTACCAGTCCTCCTACACATGACCAGTCTGTTACCAGTCCTCCTAGACATGACCTATCTGTTACCAGTCCTCCTATACATTACCAGTCTGTTACCAGTTCTCCTAGACATGACCAGTCTATTACCAGTCCTCCTAGACATTACCAGTCTGTTACCAGTCCTCGTAGACACTACCTGTCTGTTACCAGTCCTCCTAGACAGTACCTGTCTGTTACCAGTCCTCCTAGACATTGCCAGTCTGTTACCAGTCCTCCTAGACATTACCAGTCTGTTACCAGTCCTCCTAGACATTACCTGTCTTTGACCAGACCTCCTAGACAGTACCTGTCTGTGACCAGTCCTCCTAGACATTACCTGCATGTTACCAGTCCTCCTACACATTACCAGTATGTTACCAGTCCTCCTAGACATGACCTGTCTGTTACCAGTCCTCCTAGACATTACCAGTCTGTTACCAGTCCTCCTTGACATGACCTGTCTGTTACCAGTCCTCCTAGACATTACCTGCCTGTTACCAGTCCTCCTAGACATTATCAGTCTGTTACCGGTCCTCGTAGACATTACCAGTCTGTTACCAGTCCTCCTAGACATTATCAGTCTGTTACCAGTCCTCGTAGACATTGCCAGTCTGTTACCAGTCCTCCTAGACATTATCAGTCTGTTACCAGTCCTCGTAGACATTACCTGTGTGTGTGGTCACCTGCAGGTAATTTATTCAAATAGCGTTTGTTTCTGATGTATCATCTTGTCTCCCTGCTGTTTCTGAAGATCCTGGCTATGCCACTGTCATTACTATTGAATGAGAACTGGGCCATCTGCCTGAGAGGGCTGTTGTAACATACCTGTCTGTCTGTGTCTGTCTGTCTGTCTGTCTGTCTGTCTGTCTGTCTGTCCTGTCCGCCTGGCCGTCTGTCTGCCTGTATGTCTGCCTGCCTGCCTGCCTGCCTGCCAGTCTGTCTGTCTGTCAGCCTGTCTGCCTGTCTGCCTGTCTGTTTGTTTGTCTGTCTGTCTGTCTATCTGTCTGTCTGTCTGTCTGCCTGTCTGTCTGCTTGTCTGTCTGTCTGTCTGTCTATCTGTCTGTCTGTCTGTCTGTCTGCCTGTCTGTCCGCCTGCCTGTATGTCTGCCTGCCTGCCAGTCTGTCTGTCTGTCAGCCTGTCTGCCTGTCTGTCTGTCTCTGTCTCTGCCTGCTGTTGTCTGTCTGTCTGCCTTCTTCTGTCTGTCTGCCTCCTGCCTGCCCTGCCTGCTGCCTGCCTGCTGTCTGTCTGTCTGCCTGCGTCTGTCCTGCCTGCATGCCTGCCTGCCTGCCTGCCTGTCTGTCCGCCTGGTCTGTCTGTCTGCCTGCCTGCCTGCCTGCCTGCCTGTCTGTCTGTCTGTCTGTCTGCCTGTCTGCCTGTCTGCCTGTCTCTCTGTCTGTCTGTCTGTCTAATCTATTACCTTCTGGTCAGATGTAGAAATAGGAAGATGATGAAACATGACTCTATTTCTGTGGAGTTTTGGCGCTGGGTGTTTGGTACTTATAGGGCTAGTTTCCCCAGACACAGATTAAGAATCGTCCTGGACTAAAAAGCAAAGAGGGATCTCCATTGAAATAGCATTTTGAGCCCAGGTCTAGGCTTAATCTGTGTCTGGGGAAACCAGCCCTATAAGGTTTAATATAGAACCATCAGATGAGTGCAACATGGTTCCGGCTGTGGCTGCGATGATCCTTAGAGGTTTCATTAACAGACAGGGGTGTTATTATTTATGTTTATCAGACGCTCTTATCCAGAGCGACTTACAGTTAAGCGAGTGCATACATTTTATATATATATTTTTTTTTCATACTGGCCCCCCATGGGAATTGAACCCACAACCCTGCCGTTGCAAACGCCATGCTCTACCAACTGAGCTACATCCCTGCCGGCCATTCCCCTCCCCTAACCTGGACGAATTGTGCGCCACCCCATGGGTCTCCCGGTCCTGGCCGGCTACGACAGAGCCTGGATTCGAACCAGGATCTCTAGTGGCACAGCTAGCACTGCGATGCAGTGCCTTAGACCACTGCGCCACTATGACAGTAGCTTGTGCATAAAGCCATAGTAATAAACACTGAATCACTTCCTTTAAGTGTCTTTAAGTGCTTATTTATAAAACCCTCTTAGGCCTCACTCCCCCCTATCTGAGATACCTACTGCAGACCTCATCCTCCACATACAACACCCGTTCTGCCAGTCACGTTCTGTTAAAGGTCCCCAAAGCACACCACGTCCCTGGGTCGCTCCTCTTTTCAGTTCGCTGCAGCTAAGCGACTGGAACGAGCTGCAAAAAAAAACACCAAACTGGACAGTTTTATCTCCATCTCTTCATTCAAAGACTCAATCATGGACATAATGTGATGTATTGTTGTCTCTACCTTCTTGCCTTTGTGTTGTTGTCTGTGCCCAAAATGTTTGTACCATGTTTTGTGCTGCTATCATGTGGTGTTTGCTACCCATGCTGTGTTGTTGTCTTAGGTCTCTCTTTATGTTAGTGTTGTGGGCGTCTCTCTTTATGTAGTGTTGTGGTGTCTCTCTTTATGTAGTGTTGTGGCGTCTCTCTTTATGTTATGTTGTGGTGTCTCTCTTTATGTAGTGTTGTGGTGTCTCTCTTTATGTAGTGTTGTGGTGGTCTCTCTTTATGTAGTGTTGTGGCGTCTCTCTTTATGTAGTGTTGTGGTGTCCTCTTTATGTAGTGTTGTGGTGTCTCTCTTTATTTGGTGTTGTGGCGTCTCTCTTTATGTAGTGTTGTGGTGTCTCTCTTTATGTAGTGTTGTGGTGTCTCTCTTATGTAGTGGTGTGGCTGTCTCTATTTATGATAGTGTGTGGTGTCTCTCTTTATGTAGTGTTGTGGTCTCTCTCTTATGTAGTGTTGTGGGCGGTCTCTCTTTATGTAGTGTTGTGGTGTCTCTCTTTATGTAGGTGTTGTGGGGTCTCTCTTTATGTAGTGTTGTGGTGTCTCTTTATGTAGTTGTTGTGTGTCTCTCTTTATGTAATGTTGTGGCGTCTCTCTTTAGTAGTGTTGTGGTGTCGCTCTTTATGTAGTGTTGTGGTGTCTCTCTTTATGTAGTGTTGTGGTGTCTCTCTTTATGTATCGTGTTGTGGGTCTCTCTTTAATGGATTGTTGGTGTGTTCTCTTTATGTGTGTTGTGGTGTCTCTCTTTATGTAGTGTTGTGGTCGTCTCTCTTTATGTAGTGTTGTGGTCTCTCTTTATGTAGTGTTGTGGTGTCCTCTCTTATTGTAGTGTTGTTGGTGTCTCTCTTTATGTAGTTGTTGTGGTTCTCTCTTTATGTAGTGTTGTGGTGTCTCTCTTTATGTAGTTTGTGGTGTCTCTCTTTATGTAGTGTTGTGGTGTCTCTCTTAGTGAGTGTTGTGGTGTCTCTCTTATGTAGTGTTGTGGTGTCTCTCTTTATTAGTGTTGTGGGTGTCTCTCTTTATGTAGTGTTGTGGCGTCTCTCTTTATGTAGTGTTGTGGTGTCTCTCTTTATGTAGTGTTGTGGTGTCTCTCTCTATGTAGTGTTGTCTTAGGTCTCTCTTTATGTAGTGTTGTGGTGTCTCTCTTTATGTAGTGTTGTGGCGTCTCTCTTTATGTAGTGTTGTGGTGTCTCTCTTTATGTAGTGTTGTGGTGTCTCTCTTTATGTAGTGTTGTGATGTCTCTCTTTATGTAGTGTTGTGGTGTCTCTCTTTATGTAGTGTTGTGGTGTCTCTCTTGTCGTGATGTGTGTGTTTTGTCCTACATTTGTATTTTTAATCCCAGCCCCCGTCACCTTTTGGTAGGCCGTCATTGTAAATAAGAATTTGTTCTTAACTGACTTGCCTAGTTAAATAAAGGTGAAATAAAATAAATAAATATAAAGTGTCACTTTTCAGAATAAAAGCCAATATATAGAACGGTCAGTACAATCTTTCCACAGTTGATTTCTTTATTAATCATAAAGTGATAGAAACATAAAGACTTCCATTATTTCATCAAACAGTTCAGCTAATTGACAGTAACATCTCAGTACACTAAAGACAAGAACAAATAAGGCCACGATAAACTTAGTCACAACTAGTATTCAAGAAGACTTTATTGAGCATATATGTACGTTTTCCAAGCCGTACATACAGTTGAAGTCGTAAGTTTACATACACTTAGGTTGGAGTCATTAAAACTCGTTTTTTCAACCACTCCACACATTTCTTGTAAACAAACTATAGTTTTGGCAAGTCGGTTAGGACATCTACTTTGTGCATGACACAAGTAATTTTTCCAACAATTGTTTACAGACAGATTATTTCACTTATAATTCACTGTATCACAATTCCAGTGGGACAGAAGTTTACATACACTAAGTTGACTGTGCCTTTAAACAGCTTGGAAAATTCCAGAAAATGATGTCATGGCTTTAGAAGCTTCTGATAGGCTAATTGACATAATTTGAGTCAATTGGAGGTTTCCCTGTGGATGTATTTCAAGACTTACCTTCAAACTCAGTGCCTCTTTGCTTGACATCATGGGAAAATCAAAAGAAATCAGCCAAGAAACAATTGTAGACCTCCACAAGTCTGGTTCATCTTTGGGAGCAATTTCCAAACGCCTGAAGGTACCACGTTCATCTGTACAAACAATAGTACGCAAGTATAAACACCATGGGACCATGCAGCCGTCATACCGCTCAGGAAGGAGACGCGTTCTGTCTCCTATAGATGAACGTACTTTGGTGCGAAAAGTGCAAATCAATCCCAGAACAACAGCAAAGGACCTTGTGAAGATGCTGGAGGAAACAGGTACAGAAGTATCTTTATCCACAGTAAAACAAGTCCTATATCGACAAAACCTGAAAGGCCGCTCAGCAAGGAAGAAGCCACTGCTCCAAAACCGCCATAAAAAACATGGGGACAAAGATCGTACTTTTTGGAGAAATGTCCTCTGGTCTGATGAAACAAAAATATAACTGTTGTGCTCTGGTTGGTTACTGGTCTTGTCCTGTGTATTGTACTCTGGTTGGTTACGGGTCTTGTCCCGTGTATTGTACTCTGGTTGGTTAAGGGTCTTGTCCTGTGTATTGTACTCTGGTTGGTTACGGGTCTTGTCCCGTGTATTGTACTCTGGTTGGTTATGTGTCTTGTCCCGTGTATTGTCCTCTGGTTTGTTACGGGTCTTGTCCCGTGTATTGTACTCTGGTTGGTTATGGGTCTTGTCCTGTGTATTGTACACTGGTTGGTTATGGGTCTTGTCCTGTGTATTGTACTCTGGTTGGTTACGTGTCTTGTCCCGTGTATTGTACTCTGGTTGGTTACGTGTCTTGTCCCGTGTATTGTACTCTGGTTGGTTACGTGTCTTGTCCCGTGTATTGTACTCTGGTTGGTTACGGGTCTTGTCCCGTGTATTGTACTCTGGTTGGTTACGGGTCTTGTCCTGTGTATTGTACTCTGGTTGGTTACGGGTCTTGTCCTGTGTATTGTACTCTGGTTGGTTACGGGTCTTGTCCTGTGTATTGTACTCTGGTTGGTTACGGGTCTTGTCCCGTGTATTGTACTCTGATTGGTTACGGGTCTTGTCCTGTGTATTGTACTCTGATTGGTTACGGGTCTTGTCCCGTGTATTGTACTCTGGTTGGTTACGGGTCTTGTCCTGTGTATTGTACTCTGATTGGTTACGGGTCTTGTCCTGTGTATTGTACTCTGATTGGTTACGGGTCTTGTCCTGTGTATTGTACTCTGGTTGGTTACGGGTCTTGTCCTGTGTATTGTACTCTGGTTGGTTACGGGTCTTGTCCTGTGTATTGTACTCTGGTTGGTTACGGGTCTTGTCCTGTGTATTGTACTCTGGTTGGTTACGGGTCTTGTCCTGTGTATTGTACTCTGGTTGGTTACGGGTCTTGTCCTGTGTATTGTACTCTGGTTGGTTACGTGTCTTGTCCCGTGTATTGTACTCTGGTTGGTTACGGGTCTTGTCCTGTGTATTGTACTCTGGTTGGTTACGGGTCTTGTCCTGTGTATTGTACTCTGGTTGGTTACGGGTCTTGTCCTGTGTATTGTACTCTGGTTGGTTACGGGTCTTGTCCTGTGTATTGTACTCTGGTTGGTTACGGGTCTTGTCCCGTGTATTGTACTCTGGTTGGTTACGGGTCTTGTCCTGTGTATTGTACTCTGTTGGTTACGGGTCTTGTCCTGGTATTGTACTCTGGTTGGTTACGCGTCTTGTCCTGTGTATTGTGTTCTGGTTGGTTACGGTCTTGTCCTTGTATTGTACTCAGGTCTGCCATTCCATCCCTGTATTTTTTTTCTGCAAATATAATAAATAATTTGAAGCAAGTTTGCATACACTTTAGCCAAATACATTTAAACTCAGTTTTTCACAATTCCTGACATTTAATCCTAGTAAAAATGTCCTGTCTTAGGTCAGTTAGGATCACCACTTTATTTTAAGAATGTGAAATGTCAGAATAATAGTAGAGAGAATGATTTATTTCAGCTTTTATTTCTTTCATCATATTCCCAGTGGGTCAGAAGTTTACGTACACTCAATTAGTATTTGGTAGCATTGCCTTTAAATTGTTTAACTTGGGTCAAACGTTTCGGGTAGCCTTCCACAAGCTTCCCACAATAAATTGGGTGAATTTTGGCCCATTCCTCCTCACAGAGATTATGTAACTGAGTCAGGTTTGTAGGCCTCCTTGCTCGCAGATGCTTTTTCAGTTATGCCCACACATTTTCTATAGAATTGAGGTCAGGGCTTTGTGATGGCCAGTCCAATACCTTGACTTTGTTGTCCTAAAGCCATTTTGCCACAACTTTGGAAGTATGCTTGGGGTCATTGTCCATACGACCAAGCTTTAACTTCCTGACTGATGTCTTGATGTTGCTTCAATATATCCACATCATTTTCCTTCCTCATGATGCCATCTATTTTGTGAAGTGCACCAGTCCCTCCTGCAGCAAAGCACCCCCACAGCATGATGCTGCCACCCCCGTGCTTCACGGTTGGGATGGTGTTCTTCGGCTTGCAACCCACCCCCTTTTCCCTCCAAACATAACGATGGTCATTATGGCCAAACAGTTCTATTTTTGTTTCATCAGACCAGAGGACATTTCTCCAAAAAGTACGATCTTTGTCCCCATGTGCAGTTACAAACCGTAGTCTGACTTTTTTATGGCGGTTTTGGAGAAGTGGCCTCTTCCTTGCTGAGTGGCCTTTCAGGTTATGTCGATATAGGATTCGTTTTACTGTGGATATAGATAATTTTGTACCTGTTTCCTCCAGCATCTTCACAAGGTCCTTTGCTGTTGTTCTGGGATTAATTTTCACTTTTCACACCAAAGTACAACGTGGTACCTTCAGGCGTTTGGAAATTGCTCCCAAGGATGAACCAGACTTGTGGAGGTCTACAATTTTTTTTCTGAGGTCTTGGCTGATTTCTTTTGATTTTCCCATGATCTCAAGAAAAGAGGCACTGAGTTTGAAGGTCGGCCTTAAAATACATCCACAGGTACACCTCCAAGTGACTCAAATGATGTCAATTAGCCTATTAGAAGCTTCTAAAGCCTTGACATCATTTTCTGGAATTTTCCAAGCAGTTTAAAGGCACAGTCAACTTACTGTATGTAAACTTCTGACCCACTGGAATTGTGATACAGTGAATTATAAGTGAAATAATCTGTCTGTAAACAATTGTTGGAAAAATTACTTGTGTCATGCACAAAGTAGATGTCCTAACCGACTTGCCAAAACTATAGTTTGTTTACAAGAAATTTGTGGAGTGGTTGAATAACGGGTTTTAATGACTCCAACCTAAGTGTATGTAAACTTCTGACTTCAACTGTACATACATACACACATACATATACACATATATATATATACATACATACATACATACATACACCCACACACACACATATCCTTTTTAAAATTATATTTCCCTTCATTACTTTCCAACCCCACTATCCCTTCCCTAATTGGAGTAAACTAGTGAACAACAATGCTTAGGCCTCTACTTCCAGCCCATGCATACTATATACATTTTATGGACACAGTCAATTTTACAATAATTCTATTTTTTTTGTTTTTACTCCTGAACTTCCTCTACCCTCAACCTCTCCGATCATTTTCATGATGTCCATCTGGTTTGCTTCTATATGCCGTATTTTTCTAACTGTGCTCTTTCCCAAAAGCTCTCAACCTATAACCTATATACTTATTATGGACACAGTATGCTATACATTAGTTATCTTGTTGTTATTAGTTGTTGTTATTTGTTATTAGTTCCATCCTTCAGCTCCATTCAACACCTCCCATCTATCTCTTAACCATCCATATAGGATTTCTATTTGCCATATATATTTCAACCGTACTGTGATGTTTTACAAAAGTTCTGAACCTTTCTATTCTCATTGCTTCTACAGATTGTGAATTGAAAATAAACATATTTTCTAAAAGTATTATTATATTATTGATCGATTGACTATGACTTTTCAGATCACCCAGTAGCGCTGTGTGCAGACCTCGCTCTTTGTTTGGGTTACATCCCTTTTGTATATCTGTACGTGTTTGTGTTGGGTGGACTAATAGAACCCTGCGCCTGTCTTCTAGTTATTATACAACGTGTCACCCTCTGGCAGATTGATTGGAACTTTTAACAAAAACTAAGAATAGTAATGAGTAGATTCACCATGCGATTTCAGTGGATTCAGCATATCTATTTCCTGACCTCTGGAAGACATGACAGATATACAGTATGTGGGTGGTGAGATGGAGGTATCTATACAGTATGTGGGTGGTGAATGGAGGTATCTATACAGTATGTGGGTGGTTATATTGAGGTATCTATACAGTATGTGGGTGGTTATATTGAGGTATCTATACAGTATGTGGGTGGTGATATGGAGGTATCTATACAGTATGTGGGTGGTGATATGGAGGTATCTATACAGTATGTGGGTGGTTATATTGAGGTATCTATACAGTATGTGGGTGGATATATGGAGGTATCTATACAGTATGTGGGTGGTTATATTGAGGTATCTATACAGTATGTGGGTGGTGATATGGAGGTATCTATACAGTATGTGGGTGGTGAATGGAGGTATCTATACAGTATGTGGGTGGTTATATTGAGGTATCTATACAGTATGTGGGTGGTTATATTGAGGTATCTATACAGTATGTGGGTGGTGATATGGAGGTATTTATACAGTATGTGGGTGGTGCTTTGGAGGTATCTATACAGTATGTGGGTGGTTATATTGAGGTATCTATACAGTATGTGGGTGGATATATGGAGGTATCTATACAGTATGTGGGTGGTTATATTGAGGTATCTATACAGAATGTGGGTGGTTATATTGAGGTATCTATACAGTATGTGGGTGGTTATATTGAGGTAACTATACAGAATGTGGGTGGTTATATTGAGGTATCTATACAGAATGTGGGTGGCTATATTGAGGTATCTATACAGTATGTGGGTGGTGATATGGAGGTATCTATACAGAATGTTGGTGGTGTATGGAGATATCTATACAGAATGTGGGTGGTGAAATGGAGGTATCTATACAGTATATGGGTGGTTTTATGGAGGTATCTATACAGAATGTGGGTGGTGAAATGGAGGTATCTATACAGTATGTGGGTGGTAATATGGAGGTATCTATACAGTATATGGGTGGTTATATTGAGGTATCTATACAGAATGTGGGTGGTTATATGGAGGTATCTATACAGTATGTGGGTGGTGTTTTTGGAGGTATCTATACAGAATGTGGGTGGTTATATGGAGGTATCTATACAGAATGTGGGTGGTTATATGGAGGTATCTATACAGTATGTGGGTGGTTATATGGAGGTATCTATACAGAATGTGGGTGGTTATATGGAGGTATCTATACAGAATGTGGGTGGTTATATTGAGGTATCTATACAGAATGTGGGTGGTTATATGGAGGTATCTATACAGTATGTGGGTGGTTATATTGGAGGTATCTATACAGAATGTGGGTGGTTATATGGAGGTATCTATACAGAATGTGGGTGGTTATATGGAGGTATCTATACAGAATGTGGGTGGTTATATGGAGGTATCTATACAGAATGTGGGTGGTTATATGGAGGTATCTATACAGAATGCGGGTGGTTATATTGAGGTATCTATACAGAATGTGGGTGGTTATATTGAGGTATCTATACAGTATGTAGGTGGTTATATTGAGGTATCTATACAGAATGTGGGTGGTTATATTGAGGTATCTATACAGTATGTGGGTGGTTATATTGAGGTATCTATACAGTATGTGGGTGGTTAGATGGAGGTATCTATACAGAATGTGGGTGGTTATATGGAGGTATCTATACAGTATGTGGGTGGTGATATGGAGGTATCTATACAGAATGTGGGTGGTTATATTGAGGTATCTATACAGTATGTGGGTGGTTATATTGAGGTATCTATACAGTATGTGGGTGGTTATATTGAGGTATCTATACAGTATGTGGGTGGTTATATGGAGGTATCTATACAGTATGTGGGTGGTTATATGGAGGTATCTATACAGAATGTGGGTGGTAATATGGAGGTATCTATACAGTATGAGGGTGGTGAGATGGAGGTTTCTATACAGTATGTGGGTGGTTATATTGAGGTATCTATACAGTATGTGGGTGGTTATATGGAGGTATCTATACAGAATGTGGGTGGTTATATTGAGGTATCTATACAGAATGTGGGTGGTTATATTGAGGTAGCTGTGGATCTGAATATATGCAGTACACTGAGGAAGTATTGGTAGATTGTAAAGTTGTAAAGTTAAAATACAGAAATATAAAGCTTCCAAAAACCTTGAAATCCTCTCTACATCTCCACTCAAGATGCCGTCCATCATTACTTCCAGTCAAGTTTCCTCTGGAAATATACTGTTCACCTCATGTAGATATCTGGGGAACCCCTTCATTCCCCTTCCTATTAGTAAATGGACATGATCTAAAGTGGCTGAAGGAAGAGTGTTTCATGTGCTAATCATTAGGACTGGAGGAACACCGTATTGTATGACGTGATGATATGAAATGATTTAAAAATGGCTGAAGCTCCACTCTCTGTATACAGTTGGAGTTACCTATATTTTAACCTTTGGTCCTCCGTTACCTGTTATCCCTAGCTACCCCTATAGAGGGCCATTGTCAGCGCACCTCGATGTGTGGTTTTTTGCTGTCTGTATAAAAACAGCTTCCCCGCAGAGGCCCCGGAACATCAGAGGGTACTGGCTCCTCAACTGACCAGGGGACTGGTCACGAGGCGTGACAATGACCACAAGAGTTGGCAACACATCACAACCTGATCTGGGACCTGGCTTTAGGAAACTGGTACCGCTGGAGGGGGGGAGACTGGGAACTGGCACCCCACTGGGCCTCTACAGCTGGTCCACCGGCACACTGCCTCTCTACTTCCTAACTGGGTCAGCAGCAGATAGATGGTATGGCTGGTAGCTGTTAAACGATCGCCTAACTGGGTCAGCAGCCGATAGATGGTATGGCTGGGAGCTGTTAAACGATCGCCTAACTGGGTCAGCAGCCGATAGATGGTATGGCTGGTAGCTGTTAAACGATGGCCTAACTGGGTCAGCAGCCGAAAGATGGTATGGCTGGTAGCTGTTAAACGATGGCCTAACTGGGTCAGCAGATAGATGGTATGGCTGGTAGCTGTTAAACGATGGCCTAATTGGGTCAGCAGATAGATGGTATGGCTGGTAGCTGTTAAACGATGGCCTAACTGGGTCAGCAGCCGATAGATGGTATGGCTGGTAGCTGTTAAACGATCGCCTAACTGGGTCAGCAGCCGATAGATGGTATGGCTGGTAGCTGTTAAACGATCGCCTAACTGGGTCAGCAGCAGATAGATGGTATGGCTGGTAGCTGTTAAACGATCGCCTAACTGGGTCAGCAGATAGATGGTATGGCTGGTAGCTGTTAAACGATGGCCTAACTGGGTCAGCAGCCGATAGATGGTATGGCTGGTAGCTGTTAAACGATGGCCTAACTGGGTCAGCAGCCGATAGATGGTATGGCTGGTAGCTGTTAAACGATCGCCTAACTGGGTCAGCAGCCGATAGATGGTATGGCTGGTAGCTGTTAAACGATCGCCTAACTGGGTCAGCAGCCGATAGATGGTATGGCTGGTAGCTGTTAAACGATCGCCTAACTGGGTCAGCACGATAGATGGTATGGCTGGTAGCTGTTAAACGATGGCCTAACTGGGTCAGCAGCAGATAGATGGTATGGCTGGTAGCTGTTAACGATGGCCTAACTGGGTCAGCAGCCGATAGATGGTATGGCTGGTAGCTGTTAAACGATGGCCTAACTGGGGTCAGCAGCCGATAGATGGTTATGGCTGGAGCTGTTAAACGATGGCCTAACTGGGTACAGCAGCCGATAGTGGTATGGCTGGTAGCTGTTTAAAACGATGGCCTTAACTGGTTCAGCAGCCGATAGATGGTAATGGCTGGGTAGCTGTTAAACGATGGCCTAACTGGGTCCGCAGCCGCGAAGATGGTATGGGGCTGTTGTAAAGGCCTTGGCCAACTGGCCGTCAGCAGCGATAGATGGTATGGCTGGTTAGCTGTTTAAACGATCGCCTAACTGGGTCAGCAGCCGATAGATGGTTTATGGCTGGTATCTGTTTAAACGATGGGCCTAACTGGGTCAGCCAGCCGATAGAGGTATGGCTGGGTAGCTGTTTAAAACGATGCGCCTAATCTGGGTCCAGCAAGCCGATGAGTGGTAGGCTGTTTTAGCTGTTAAACGATGGCCTAATGGAGTGTCAGCAGCCGATAAGGTATGGCTGGGAAGCTGTTAAATGCCTAACTGGGTCGAGCCGATAGATGGTATCGGTAGCTGTTAACGATGCAACTGGTGACCGATAATGGTATGGCTGGTAGCTGTTAACGATGGCCTAATGGCAGCACATGATGTGAGTGTAGCTGTTAAGATGGCGAACTGGGTCGCAGCGATAGATATGGTATGTGTACTTTAAGATGGCTAACTGGGTAGAGGAAGTGGTACCTGGATAGTGTTAAACATGTATGTAAGCTAGTGGTGGAATGGTAGCTGTTAAACATGGCCTAACTGGGTCAGCGATAGATGGTATGGTGGGACTGTATAGATACGTGCATTTAATGCTGATGGTGAGGAAGTGGTACGCTTAAGATGGGCAATTCTATTTAAACCAATTGGACGGATTTACAAATGTCCCCAATATACGTTTGGGGTTTCTAATGATGTGGTGGGAAGTGTACCTAGGATAAGATACATGTTGTATTTAATGCTGTGATGGGAAGTGTACCTAGGATAAGATACATGTTGTATTTAATGCTGTGGTGGGAAGTGTACCTAGGATAAGATACATGTTCTATTTAATGCTGTGATGGGAAGTGTACCTAGGATGAGATTCCATAAACACACATTTAGAACAAACTGTCCTTATACACGTGCAGCTTTCTCATGAAAATATCAACAATCAATAATAACAACATGTTTATTCATCAAAAATAGGTCACACATTAAAGAGAAAATGTCCAACAATCATATGAAATTAAAAACCATAAGAAAAGCATCTCATCTCAGAATCAATATTCCAAACCTGTTGATTCTCTCCTCTTAACAATATTGCTTGTTTCTCCTAACTAGCCTAGCGGTTGTTGTGACGGACAGACTAAGAGACATATATATAGAACTGTGGTCAGCCTGCTGTGCAGTTAGCTGGCAATGCTCTCTGGCCTGGCTAGATAGACTGTTCAAGCCCTCTGAGGCCCAGGGCTGGGGAGGGAGATTGGGTCCGTGGGTGTGAGATGGCCCAGTGGGGAGGGAGATTGGGGTCCGTGGGTGTGAGATGGCCCAGTGCTGGGGAGGGAGATGGCGTGAAGAGACTCAGCACAGTGAAGTGAACCTTTGGGTTTCCACTCTGTTATGTCCCCTACCCGTTGCTGCCCCGTTCTGCCCCGTTCCCCCCCCCCCCCCCCCGTTCTGCCCCGTTCTGAACCCGTTCTGCCCTGTACTGCCCTGTATACACTGGATGTCTGTAATGATGGAAGTCACGTGCAAGTACATCATGACCGGGTTGATGTGATATCTATACCAGTACATCATGACTGGGTTGATGTGATATCTATACCAGTACATCATGACTGGGTTGATGTGATATCTATACCAGTACATCATGACTGGGTTGATGTGATATCTATACCAGTACATCATGACTGGGTTGATGTGATATCTATACCAGTATATCATGACTGGGTTGATGTGATATCTATACCAGTACATCATGACTGGGTTGATGTGATATCTATACCAGTACATCATGACTGGGTTGATGTGATATCTATACCAGTACATCATGACTGGGTTGATGTGATATCTATACGTTATCTGTGAGTCAAAGTGAGACATTTGAGGCCAGTATTGTGCTCACAACGAGATCCCTATGGTGTAATGCAGTCCAGGGAGACAGTTAGGGTGATCACAATGGTGCATAAACAAGGGCATTACTGGTTGTTGTATTTTTTTAACTGGGGGTGACATGGAGTGACATTTAAACCATAGTTACCATAGAGACGTGGTCTGAGAACCAGTCATCCAGGCTCACATTCATTAGGGCACAGCGTACCAAACCGTTTTTGCAACGGAAAAAACGAAAATGAGTGTTTCTTATTGGAACACCTCAAGGTAGTCCCTTCCCTGTTTCCTTCCGTTTGAACACGACCCAGGGGTTAAAGCTGCTGTTGAAATTAAACATGACGTGGACACTGAGGTAGATGCCTTAAATCAATAACAGTGATACAGCATTCTGATCAAAACAAAAAACAATCAATCATTAAATTTTTTTTTTTTTTTTTTTTTTTACAAATGAACATATGTCAAAACACCTGCAGCAAATTCATACTGATGATGTCATAGCCCTGCGCCAACAATATGAGGAAAAGGGGGTTTAATGCCGTGTTCAACTGCTAGTCGGAACTAGGAAATCCGGATTGCTAACTGGTTGAACGCGGCACGTGAATAACTACAACCAGTCAGCAAGTCTGACGTTTCCGAGCTCCGATTGTTTTGAAAGGAAGCCATTTTGTTTTAGTCACCCTCTACCTGCCTGCCGTGTTCTCATCAAGGCAAAACATTTAATCAACAGAAAAATAATTTAAAAAAAAACATCATTGATGTTATAAATCTATCAAATAAAGTCTCCAGTTTTAAACCGATCCCTTTCCATATAAAACATATATATCACACCTTTAAAAAAATAGAAATTTAACAATGTAATAACTCCACCAGCCAACAGAGGAACAGATAAGTATTTTTTGGAGCAGTTTGTTGACGCAGAATTAAAAACTATGGTCTTGACTTTATTTCTGGTTTACATGTTGTACTTGTTTACAAGAATATGTTTTGGTATAGAACATGATATTATTCAATGTCTCCATACAGGAACCCACTCTTACTGTTGTCAAGTATATACATTCTCACACGCCTTGTTCCTCAGCCTTAGAAGGAGGATGTTGTCCCAGGGCGAAGTCATGTTGAATACATTAAGCCAGGGTACCATGATCAGTGTATACAGATATCTATACATTCCTAATGTGTTGTGGAACGTACGTGGAAGGTGATTCCAGTAACGTCTTCTATAGCTCTGTCTGTTTTTCTCCTCTCCTCTCTGCACGTCATCATAGCTGTGCTGGTGTCTCCTGTCCCTATCAGACATATTGTTGTCCACGTGGTTTAATCTATATCAGACACATTGTCCAAGTGGTTTAATCTGTATGTAGGGATGTTGTCCACGTGGTGTATTCTATGTCCTGTCAGGGATGTTGTCCAGGCAGTGTATTCTATGTCCTGTCAGGGATGTTGTCCAGGCGGTGTATTCTATGTCCTGTCAGGGATGTTGTCCACGTGGTGTATTCTATATCCTGTCAGGGATGTTGTCCACATGGTGTATTCTATGTCCTGTCAGGGATGTTGTCCAGGCGGTGTATTCTATATCCTGTCAGGGATGTTGTCCAGGCGGTGTATTCTATGTCCTGTCAGGGATGTTGTCCAGGCGGTGTATTCTATGTCCTGTCAGGGATGTTGTCCAGGCGGTGTATTCTATATCCTGTCAGGGATGTTGTCCAGGCGGTGTATTCTATATCCTGTCAGGGATGTTGTCCAGGCGGTGTATTCTATATCCTGTCAGGGATGTTGTCCAGGCGGTGTATTCTATGTCCTGTCAGGGATGTTGTCCAGGCGGTGTATTCTATATCCTGTCAGGGATGTTGTCCAGGCGGTGTATTCTATGTCCTGTCAGGGATGTTGTCCAGGCGGTGTATTCTATGTCCTGTCAGGGATGTTGTCCAGGCGGTGTATTCTATGTCCTGTCAGGGATGTTGTCCAGGCGGTGTATTCTAGAGGAGGGCTGCTCATCTTTCTTTCTTTTCCTGAAAAGCAAAAGAAAAGCACATTCTAGTTGCAGTAGACAGTGAGGTCAAGCTTGTGTTTTTCACCCAGATGTCTCCGTTCCTTTTCAATCCATATCTAGCCATTAGCTTGTAAAAAATACATGTTTTTTTCTTAAGGCTAGTTATTGGACTTGGAATAGGAAAATGACAGCGGGATACCAGTGGCATACTCTGCATTCTTCCACACAAAGTTACAGTATGTATCGGTGCTGTTGCATGGCTCTGAATAATTATATTGGATGGCAACAGCAACAGAAAATTCACCACAGCAAAAAGCACTGTCAGGATGTAGTGACACAGGGGACATGACCTCTGCTGAACTCTGAGCTAAACTCACTGTCAGGATGTAGTGACACAGGGGACATGACCTCTGCTGACCTCTGAGCTAAACTCACTGTCAGGATGTAGTGACACAGGGGACATGACCTCTGCTGACCTCTGAGCTAAACTCACTGTCAGGATGTAGTGACATGACCTCTGCTGACCTCTGAGCTAAACTCACTGTCAGGATGTAGTGACACAGGGGACATGACCTCTGCTGACCTCTGAGCTAAACTCACTGTCAGGATGTAGTGACATGACCTCTGCTGACCTCTGAGCTAAACTCACTGTCAGGATGTAGTGACACAGGGGACATGACCTCTGCTGACCTCTGAGCTAAACTCACTGTCAGGATGTAGTGACACAGGGGACATGACCTCTGCTGACCTCTGAGCTAAACTCACTGCCAGGATGAATAACTGACACTAGAAGCTTTCGACATCACTATGCTGTAACACCAGTCTCCAAAGACTAAACCAGCCTTATTTAATTAACCTTTATTTAACTAGGCAAGTCAGTTAAGTACAAATTCTTATTTACAATAACGCATCCCATAAGGCAAAGGCCTCCTGCGGGGGCGGGATACAAAAAAGAAAATATATAATAATACTATACGACAAAAAAGACACCACAACCTACATAAAGAGAGGACACCACAACACTCCATAAGAAGACAACCACACCCTACATAAAGAGAGACACCACACCACTACATAATATAGACAACCACAACACTGACATAAAGAGAGAGCCCCACAACAACTACTAAAGAGAGACACCACCAAAACCACAAAAAGAGACGCCACAAAACACTACAAATAAGAGAGACACAACAACACTACATAAAGAGAGACAACCACACCCTACATAAAGAGAGACCCACAACACTACCTAAAGAGAGACAACAAAACCACACCCCTACATAAAGAAAGAGACGCCACAACACTCCATAAGATAGACCCCACAACACTACATAAAAGAGACACAACCACTACATAAAGAGGAACGCGCCAGACACCCACAACACTACATAAAGAGAGGAACCTACAACACTACATAAAGAGAGGACCACCAACAACATACATAAAGAGAGACACCACAACATACATAAAGAGAGCACCACAACACTATATAAAGAGACTGTGTTGGTTTAATGTACACCACCGTTCAAAAGTTTGGGGTCACTTAGAAATGTCCTTGTTTTCGAAAGAAAAGCAATTTTTTGTCCATTAAAAGAACATCAAATTTATCAGAAATACAGTGTAGACATTGTTAATGTTGTAAATGGCTATTGTATCTGGAAACGGCTGATTTGTAATGGAATATCTACATAGGCGTATAGAGGCCCATTATCAGCAACCATCAGTCCTGTGTTCCAATGGCACGTTGTGTTTTCTAATCCAAGTTTATCATTTTAAAAGGCTAGCTGATCATTAGAAAACTATTTTGCTATGATGTTAGCACAGCTGAAAACTGTTGTGCTGATTAAAGAACCAATAAAACTGGCCTTCCTGAGACTAGTTGAGTATCTGGAGCATCAGCAATTGTGGGTTCGATTATAGGCTCAAAATGGCCAGAAACTTTCTTCTGAAACTCGTCAGTCTATTCTTGTTCTGAGAAATGAAGGCCATTCCATGCGAGAAATTGCCAAGAAACTGAGGATCTCGTACAACGCTGTGTACTACTCCCTTCACAGAACAGCGCAAACTGGCTCTAACCAGAATAGAAAGAGGATTGGGGAGGCCTCGGTGCACAACTGAGCAAGAGGACAAATGCATTAGAGTGTCTAGTTTGAGAAACAGGCGCCTCACAGGTCTTCAACTGGCAGCTTCATTAAATAGTACCCGCAAAACACCAGTCTCAACGTCAACTGTGGAAAGATTGTACTGAACCCGTGGAAGGGGGTCTATATACTTGGCTTTTATTCAGTGAACAGGACGATTTTTTATTTATTTGATTTTATTTCACATTTTCACCTTTATACTAGGCAAATCAAGTTTAAGACAAATTCTTATTTACATACAATGACGGCCTACCAAAAGGTGACGGGGGCTGGCATTAAAACTAACAAAGTATGACAAACACACACATCACTACAAGAGAGACGCCACAACCTACAAAAAGAGAAGCCACAACCTACTAAAAGAGCCACCACAACACTAAATAAAGAGAGACACCCACAACACTACTAAAGAGAGACACCACAACACTAACACAAACAAAATAAAAAGGAAGAGACACCACAACACTACATAAATATAGACACCACAACACTACTAAAGAGTACCCACAACGACTAACATAAGAGAGACACCACAACACTACATAAAGAGAGACGCCCACAACACTACAATAAGAGATCCGCCACAACACACATAAAGATAGACCTCCACACAACACACATAAAGGCGAAGGCCACAACCCTACAATAAAGAGAGACACCACAACACTACCAAAATAAGAGACACCACAACACTACCTAAGAGAGGACAAAACCACAACACTACATAAAGAGAAGACACCACAACACTACATACAATGGAACCGTCCACACACCACTACATAAAGAGAGACGCCACAGACACTACATAAAGAGAGAACGCCACAACAACTACATAAAGAGAGACCCACAACACGACATAAGAGAGAACACCACAACACGACATAAAAGAGACACCACAACACTACAAAAGATATACAACCACAACAACACTAACAAAAAACCAAAATAAAAAAGAGACAACACAACACTACATAAAGAGAGACCTAAGACAAAAAACAAAGCAAGGTAGCAACACCACATGACAACAACATGGCAGCAACAAAAAACAGGCAGCAACATGTAGCGCACAAAATGGTAAAAAACATTATTGGGCACAGACAACAAACACAAAGGGCAAGAAGGTAGAGACAACAATACATCAGGCCAAGCAGCCACAACTGGCAGTAAGAGTGTCCATGATGGAGTCTTTGAATGAAGAGATGGAGATAAAACTGTCCAGTTCGAGTGTTTTTTGCAGCTTGTTCCAGTCGCTAGCTGCAGCGAACTGAAAAGAGGAGCGACCCAGGGAAGGATCCTGACATAGTGTAGAAGGATCCTGACATAGTGTAGAAGGATCCTGACATAGTGTAGAAGGATCCTGACATAGTGTAGAAGGATCCTGACATAGTGTAGAAGGATCCTGACATAGTGTAGAAGGATCCTGACATAGTGTATAAGGATCCTGACATAGTGTAGAAGGATCCTGACATAGTGTAGAAGGATCCTGACATAGTGTAGAAGGGTCCTGACATAGTGTAGAAGGATCCTGACATAGTGTAGAAGGATCCTGACATAGTGTATAAGGATCCTGACATAGTGTAGAAGGATCCTGACAGTGTAGAAGGATCCTGAATAGTGGTAGAAGGGTCACTGACATAGTGTAGAAGGATCCTGACATAGTGTAGAAGGATCCTGACATAGTGTAGAAGGATCCTGACATAGTGTAGAAGGATCCTGACAGTGTAGAAGGGTTTGTCTTCAAAGAGCCCTCTATGTTATTGACTGAGATCTGAGAGATTTAGCTGCACTCTGGTACTCTCCTCCTCTCACTTCTCTATCCTTCCTCCCCCCCCTCTCTCTCTGTCTCTCTCTCTCATCTCTTATCTCCTCTCTCTCTCTCTCTTACGCTCTCTCTCTCTCTCTCTCTCTCTCTCTCTCTCTCTCTCTCTCTCACTTCTCTCTCTTTCTCTTTCATTATGTGCTTCCTCCTCTCTCTTTCTCTCCTCCTCTCGCTCTCTTCTCTCTCTCTCTTTCTCTCTTTCATTCTCTCTCCTCCTCTCTCTCTCTCCTCTCTTTCTCTCCTTCTCATCTCTCTCTCTCTCCTTCTCCTCTCTCGCTCTCTCTCTTGCTCTTTCATTCTGTCCTCCTCTCTCTCTTCTCTCTCCTCTCTCGCTCTCTTCTCTCTCTCTCTCTCTTTCATTCTCTCTCCTCCTCTCAATTCAATTCAATTCAATTCAATTCGCTTTATTGGCATGACGTAACAATGTACATATTGCCAAAGCTTACTTTGGATATTTACAATATAAAAAAAAAAAAAAAATGAGAATCAAAAATTGTCAACGGGACAACAGTAACAACAATAACCAACGGTCAATATAACCATACATTCAACAATAACAATAATCATACAGTTGAGGACATGTGCAGGTTTATTGGTCTGTCAGACACTGTCCCTCAACTTATGGCAGGCAGCAATGTAGTGCGCTGCCAACCCACAGCTCTCTGCGTCCTCCCCCAACAGGATGGGTAGCCTATCCTCATCAGAGAGGTCTTTAAAACCTTGAATAAGGATTTCAAATTTGGGGAAATGACACTCTCTAATTGTTTTATATTTTTGACATTTTGTCAGGAAATGCAGCTCCGTCTCAGGTTCTGCTGTTGTGCAGTGGTTGCACAGCCTTTCCTCTACAGGGAGCCAGGTTTTCCTGTGTCTACCCTTCTCAATGGCAAGGCTGTGCTCACTGAGCCTGTACTTTGTCAAGGTTTTTCTAAGGTTTTGATCAGTAACCATGGTCAAATATTTAGCCATAGTGTACTGTCGATTTAGGGCCAGATAGCACTGCATTTTGCTTTGTGTTTGTGCTTGTGTTTCCCAATAAGCAATGTAGTTTTGTTTTGACTGTGTTGTAATTTGGTTTATTCTGATTGATTGGATGTTCTGGTCCTGAGGCTTCAGTGTGTTAGTAGAACAGGTTTGTGAACTCAGCCCCAGGACCAGCTGGATGAGGGGACTCTTTTCTTTGCTCAGCTCTTGGCATTGCAGGGCTTGGTAATGATATGAGAGGGGGTCACTGTATTTTAGATGTTTCCAAAACTTAATTGCTCTTTTTTGAGTTTTTATTATTAGTGGATATTGGCCTAATTCTGCCCTGCATGCATTGTTTGTAGTTTTCCTCTGGACACGTAGGAGAATCTTACAGAACTCTGCATGTAGGGTTTCAATGGGGTGTTTGTCCCATTTGATGAAATCTTGTTTTGCAAGTGGACCCCACACCTCGCTGCCATAAAGTGCAATTGGTTCAATGACATATTCAATTAGTTTTAGCCAAATTTTAATAGGTATTTCAATTTGAATTTGCTTTTTAATGGCGTAGAATGCCCTGCGTGCTTTCTCTCTCAGTTCATTCACTGCCTCATTAAGGTGTCCAGTTGAGCTTATTTTTAAACCTAAGTAATTGTAGTGTGTACAGTACTCTATATATTTTGTACCAATTGAGAACTTTGGTCTAATTCCCTGAGATCTGGATCTTCTCTGGAAAATCATTATTTTAGTCTTTTTGGGGTTTACTGCCAGGGCCCAGGTCTGGCAGTACTGCTCTAGCAGGTCCAGGCTCTGCTGTAGGCCAGGTGCTGTGGGTGACAGCAGGCATAGGTCATCTGCGAAGAGTAGGCATTTAACTTCTGAATTGTGGAGACTAACACCAGGGGCTGAGGATTTTTCTAGAATAGTGGCCAATTCGTTAATGTAAATATTGAAGAGTGCAGGGCTCAGATTGCAACCCTGACGAAGGCCCCGCCCCTGGTTAAAGAATTCTGTCCTTTTCTTACCAATTTTAATGCTGCACGTATTGCCAGTATACATTGATTTAATTATGTCATATGTTTTACCCCCTACACCACTTTCAATAACTTTGTAGAACAGTCCTGTATGCCAAATAGAATCAAATGCTTTTTGGAAGTCGATAAAGCAAGTGTATATTTTGGTATTATTTTGGTGGACATGTTTATCTATCAGGGTGTGTAAGGTGTAAATATGATCAGTTGTGCGATGTTTTGGTATAAATCCAATTTGGCTTTTACTCAAGACATTGTGCTTATTAAGGAAGTTTAGAACTCTTACATTGATGATACTACAGAAAACCTTCCCCAGGTTACTGTTCACACAAATGCCTCTGTAATTGTTAGGGTCAAATTTGTCTCCATTCTTAAAGATTGGGGTTATGAGTCCTTGATTCCAGATGTCAGGGAAATAACCTACACTCAGGATCAAATTAAACAATTTTAATATAGCCAATTGAAATTTTGCACTAATGAGTTTGAGCATTTCATTTAGGATGCCATCAGGTCCGCAGGCTTTTTTAAATTTGAGAGCCTGAAGTTTCTTATAGAGCTCCTGGTCAGTAATTGGGGAGTCCAATGGGTTTTGATTGTCCTTTATAGCTTTTTCTAATCCATTCAACTTCTCATGGATTTGGCGTTGTTCTGCGTTTGTGTCAATTTGAACGGTGTTGTAGAGTGTTTTGAAATGGGTTGTCCATATGTCACCATTTTGTATTGCTAATTCCTCTTGTTTAGATTTTTTTAGTTTTTTCCAATTTTGCCAAAAGTTGTTTGTGTTTATGGACTCCTCAATTAGTGTCAGCTGCTTGCTGTTGTACTGTGCTTTTTTGGTTCTGAGTGTACGTTTATAGAGTTTTAAAGTCTCACAGTAATGAAGGCGTAATTCACCATTATTTGAGTCTCTGTGCTTTTGGTTGGATAGTGTTCTAAGTTTTTTCCTTATAATTTTACAATCTGCATCAAACCAGTTGTCATCTGTGATTTTTTAGTTTTGTTTTTTATCAATTTCAATTGTGCTTCTTTTGCCGTTTGCCTGAATATATAGTTGATGTTTCGTACTGCTAGATTGATGCCTTCTTTACTGTGAGTGAATGTGGTATCCAGAAAGTTATCTAAGAGTGTTTGGATATTTTGGTTCCAGGTTGCTTTCTGGTATTCTTCTGTGCTGTTTTGGGCCCATCTGTATGAATTTCTGATGTTGTACAGCTTACTGGGTTGTGAATGTGTGGTTGTTTCCAGGTCTGTTCTTTTGAGGAACAACGTAATTTGGCTGTGATCAGACAGAGGTGTTAGTGGCTTGACAGTGAATGAGCTGAGAGAGAAAGGGTCCATGTCTGTGATCATATAGTCTACTGTACTGTGGCCAAGAGGTGAGAGAGTGAGGTGAATCTCCCCAAAGAGTCCCCCCGTAACCTACCATTGACAAAGTACAGACCAGGCTTTACAGAGCTGCAAAGATCCCTTCAGTTTTTGTGAGGGACGGTGCTGTCACTTGTTGTTCTATGGGGAGATTAAGATAGTTAGAAACAGTATGGTTGTAATTAAAAGCGTCCCCCTCGTGACCGTTAGATCAGGACGGTTACGGTGCAAGACCCATGGTGTTGTGACGGACTCACTTGTCTATGGAGAGAAAGATGAGAAGAAAGTAGCGGAGAAGCGTCCGCGGCAGGTAGAGCAGGGGAGTAGAGCGGAGAGATTGTGCGGCGAGAGCGCGCGCTAGAGCCTGCGCGAGTCAGCCGAGAGCTGCAGCGACGAGAGCGCGCGCGCGGTGTGCGCCATGCGACTAGCGTGGAGACCGTACTTCCTCGTCTTCTCTCTGCGCCTCGCTAGCTCTCATCTAATCCTTTCTTCTTTCATTCTCTCGCATCTCTCTTCTCTCTTTCTCCTCTCTCTACTCTCTACCTTTACTCTCTCTTCTCTTCCTTCTCTCTCTCCTCTCTCTCATCCTTCATCTCCCTCCCCTTCTCCTTCTCTGCTTCCTCCTCTCTCTCTGCTCTATCCTTCCTGCAGCATTATACCTTTTGTTCATAGCCACTCTGCCTCAGTACAGCATGTCTACCTACCTAGCTCTCTCCATCTCACACACACACACACACACACACACACACACACACACACACACACACACACACACACACACACGAGCACACCGTCTGCACAGCCCTCTAGGTTCCTTCCATACTGCCACTCTGCAGCCTGTCTTTTAAACCCTCCCCATGCAACCCACACACACAACACACACACACACACACATCCTCGAAGTACACACACACACAGTCTGCATGACACTCCAGGCCATCACCGTCATCACAGTCCTATATTCAGGCTGGAGAACAGAGGGAGGGGGGGAGGGGGGGAGGAGGGGAAGGGGAGAGGGAGGAGCGGGGGGGGAGGATGATTGGAGGGATCGGGGTGAACAGCGCAGCAGCCGTCACTTCCTGTTTACTATAGCAGCTTCCTTATTCCACACAGAGCGTTGTGAGAGTGTTGCTTTTGCTAGGCACTGTCTGCCATCTACTGGTCATCAGCAACACCGCTAACCAAGACCACTGCCATCTAGCAACACCACTAACCAAGACCACTGCCATCTAGCAACACCGCTAACCAAGACCACTGCCATCTAGCAACACCGCTAACCAAGACCACTGCTATCTAGCAACACTGCTAACCAAGACCACTGCCATCTAGCAACACCGCTAACCAAGACCACTGCTATCTAGCAACACTGCTAACCAAAACCACTGCCTTTTAGCAAAACCGCTAACCACTGCCATCTAGCAACACCACTAACCAAGACCACTGCCATCTAGCAACACCGCTAACCAAGACCACTGCCATCTAGCAACACCGCTAACCAAGACCACTGCCATCTAGCAACACTGCTAACCACTGCCATCTAGCAACACCGCTAACCAAGACCACTGCCATCTAGCAACACCACTAACCAAGACCACTGCCATCTAGCAACACTGCTAACCAAGACCACTGCCATCTAGCAACACCGCTAACCAAGACCACTGCCATCTAGCAACACCGCTAACCAAGACCACTGCCATCTAGCAACACCGCTAACCAAGACCACTGCCATCTAGCAACACTGCTAACCAAGACCACTGCCATCTAGCAACACCGCTAACCAAGACCACTGCCATCTAGCAACACTGCTAACCAAGACCACTGCCATCTAGCAACACCGCTAACCAAGACCACTGCCATCTAGCAACACCACTAACCAAGACCACTGCCATCTAGCAACACCGCTAACCAAGACCACTGCCATCTAGCAACACCACTAACCAAGACCACTGCCATCTAGCAACACCGCTAACCAAGACCACTGCCATCTAGCAACACCACTAACCAAGACCACTGCCATCTAGCAACACCACTAACCAAGACCACTGCCATCTAGCAACACCGCTAACCAAGACCACTGCCATCTAGCAACACCGCTAACCAAGACCACTGCCATCTAGCAACACTGCTAACCACTGCCATCTAGCAACACCACTAACCGAGACCACTGCTATCTAGCAACACCGCTAACCAAGACCACTGCCATCTAGCAACACTGCTAACCAAGACCACTGCCATCTAGCAACACCACTAATCAAGACCACTGCCATCTAGCAACAACGCTAACCAAGACCATTGCCATCTAGCAACACCGCTAACCAAGACCACTGCCATCTAGCAACACCACTAACCAAGACCACTGCCATCTAGCAACACCGCTAACCAAGACCACTGCCATCTAGCAACACCGCTAACCAATACCACTGCCATCTAGCAACACTGCTAACCAAGACCACTGCCATCTAGCAACACCACTAACCAAGACCACTGCCATCTAGCAACACCACTAACCAAGACCACTGCCATCTAGCAACACCGCTAACCAAGACCACTGCCATCTAGCAACACCGCTAACCAAGACCACTGCCATCTAGCAACACCGCTAACCAAGACCACTGCCATCTAGCAACACTGCTAACCAAGACCACTGCCATCTAGCAACACCGCTAACCAAGACCACTGCCATCTAGCAACACCGCTAACCAAGACCACTGCCATCTAGCAACACCGCTAACCAAGACCACTGCCATCTAGCAACACCGCTAACCAAGATCAAGGGACGTGAACAAACCTCCAGAGAAAGTTGCTACTTAGGTTAGCTGGTTGTGGTGTTAATGGTGTACCCAGTGCTTTCAGTGGAATTAAGTTCAACTTTAATATCACTAGGGGATTGTATTTTAGAGAAGTTGTCAAGGAAGTGAGTTTGTGTTTATACAGGACGTACCTCCCCCCACATACTGTCAACCAATCATGTCAATGCGGAGCTACACTACATGACCAAAAGTATGTGGACACCTGCTCGTCGAACATCTCATTCCAAAATCATGGTCATTAATATGGAGTTGGTTCCCCCCCTTTGCTGCTATAACAGCCTCCACTCTTCTGGGAAGGCTTTCCACTAGATGTTGGAACATTGCTGCGGGGACATGCTTCCTTTCAGCCACAAGAGCATTAGTGAGGTCGGGCACTGATGTTGGGCGATGAGGCCTGGCTCGCAGTCGGCATTCCAATTCATCCCAAAGGTGTTCGATGGGGTTGAGGTCAGGGCTCTGTGCAGGCCAGTCAAGTTCTTCCACACCGATCTCCACAAACCTTTTCTGTATGGACCTCGCTTTGTGCACGGGGGCATTGTCATACTGAAACAGGAAAGGGCTTTCCCCAAATTGTTGCCAAAAGTTGGAAGCACAGAATCATCTAGAATGTCATTGTATGCTCTAGTGTTAAGATTTCCCTTCACTGGAACTAAGGGGCCTAGCCTGAACCATGAAAAACAGCCCCAGTCCATTATTCCTCCTCCACCAAACTTTACAGTTGGCACTATGCATTGGGGCAGGTAGCGTTCTCCTCGCATCCGCCAAACCCAGATTTGTCCGTCGGACTGCCAGATGGTGAAGCGTGATTCATCACTCCAGAGAACGTGTTTCCACTGCTCCAGAGTTCAATGGCGGCGAGCTTTACACCACTCCAGCTGACGCTTGGCATTGCGCATGGTGATCTTAGGCTTGTGTGCGGCTGCTCGGCCATGGAAACCCATTTCATGAAACTCCCGACGAACAGTTATTGTGCTGACGTTTCTTCCAGAGGCAGTTTGGAACGCGGTAGTGAGTGTTGCAAACCGAGGACAGACGATTTTTACGCGCTACGCGCTTCAGCACTCGGCGGTCCCGTTCTGTGAGCTTGTGTGGCCTACCACTTTGCGGCTGAGCCGTTGTTGGTCCTAGACGTTTCCACTTCACAATAACAGCACTTACAGTTGACCGGGGCAGCTCTAGCAGGGCAGACATTTGACAAACTGACTTGTTGGGAAGGTGGCATCCTATGACGGTGCCACGTTGAAAGTCACTGAGCTCTTCAGTACGGGCCATTCTACTGCCAATGTTTGTCTGTGGAGATTGCATGGCTGTGTGCTCGATTTTATACACCTGTCAGCAACGGGTGTGGCTGAAATAGCCGAATCCACTAATTTGAAGGGGTGTCCACATACTGCTGTATATATAGTGTTTATGGAGCCCTCCGCATTGTTTCAACATTTGAGAGGCGCACGGCAATGCGGTGCGGAGCTTGATTTGTCCGGAGGCTCCGCAATTGCGTCACACCCTCCATACGAAGCCTCCGACCACATTTTCGGATCAAGCATTAATTGGTGAAGGGGTGGTGAGGGGAGACGAGGGGCGTAGGATAGGGGAGGCAGGGGGTGAGGAAGGAGGGTGAGGGTCTCACATGCTCGTAATTAATCAGGCAGTGACATAAGACCCTAGATTAAGGAGGAATCAATGCATCCAGAGCTTTAAATAACCTGACCTTTGGACAGAATGAACCTGTTAGCAACATGTAGCCTGTTACACAGCCTGGAGGTACAGGGATACATGGGGTTTATGAACACGGGGGGTAGGGTTATAACCACTGTGGGTAACGGGTTAAACACACTTGGGGGTGGGTTATAACACACTGGGGAGGGTTATAACACACTGTGGGGAGGTTAAACCACTGTGGGTATAACACCTGTGGGTTATAACACACTGTGGGGTGTTATAACACCTGTGGGGTAGGGTTATAACACACTGTGGGGTAGGGTTATAACACACTGTGGGGTAGGTTATAACACACTGTGGGTTATAACACTGTGGGTAGTGTTATAACACACTGTGGGGAAGGTTATAACACACTGTGGGGTAGGGTTATAACACACTGTGGGGTAGGGTTATAACACACTGTGGGGTAGGGTTATAACACACTGTGGGGTAGGGTTATAACACACTGTGGGTAGGGTTATAACCACTTGGGTAGGGTTAACACACTGTGGGTAGGGTTATAACACACTGTGGGTAGGGTTATAACACACTGTGGGGTAGGGTTATAACAACTGTGGGTAGGGTTTATAAACACTGTGGGTTAACACACTGTGGGTAGGGTTATAACACACTGTGGGGTAGGGTTATAACACACTGTGGGGTAGGGTTATAACACACTGTGGGTTATAACACACTGTGGGTAGGGTTATAACACACTGTGGGGTAGGGTTATAACACACTGTGGGATAGGGTTATAACACACTGTGGGTAGGGTTATAACACACTGTGGGTAGGGTTATAACACACTGTGGGTGGTTATAAACACTGTGGGTAGTGTTATAACACACTGTGGGGTAGGGTTATAACACACTGTGGGTAGGGTTATAACACCACTGTGGGGTAGGGTTATATAACACTGGGATAACACACTGTGGGGTAGGGTTATAACGAGGCTACCCACTGTGGGGGAGGGTTATAAGACACTGTGGGATGGTATAACGGACACTGGGTAGGGTATAACACCTGTGGGTAGGGTTAACACACTGGGGGTATGGGTAATAGAACACCTTGGCCTAGGGGGAAGGGTGGGGGATGGACTATACTGGGACTGGACTGCCACTGCCTGGCTGGGGGGAAGGGCTGTGGGGATGGACTATACTGGGACCTGGCACTGCCACCTGCCTGCTGTGGGGGAAGGCTGGGACTGACTACTGGGACCTGGCACTGCCACCTGCCTGCCTGTGGGGATGGACTATACTGGGACCTGGCACTGCCACCTGCCTGGCTGTGGGGGAAGGGCTGTGGGGATGGACTATACTGGGACCTGGCACTGCCACCTGCCTGGCTGTGGGGGAAGGGCTGTGGGGATGGACTATACTGGGACCTGGCACTGCCACCTGCCTGGCTGTGGGGGAAGGGCTGTGGGGATGGACTATACTGGGACCTGGCACTGCCACCTGCCTGGCTGTGGGGGGAAAGGGCTGTTGGGGGATGGACTATACTGGGGACCTGGCACTGCCACCTGCCTGGCTGTGGGGGAAGGGCTGTGGGGATGGACTATACTGGGACCTGGGCACTGCCACCTGCCTGGCTGGGGGGAAGGCTGTGGGGATGGACGATACTGGGACCTGGCACTGCCACCTGCCTGGCTGTGGGGGAAGGCTGTGGGTGATGGACTTATACGGGACCTGGCACTGCCACCTGGCCTGCCTGTGGGGGAAGGGCTGTGGGGATGGACTATACTGGACCTGGCACTGGGCACCTGCCAAGCCTGTGGGGGAAGGGCTGTGGGGATGGACTATACTGGGGACCATGGGCACCTGCCACCTGCCTGCCTGTGGGGGAAGGGCTTGGTGGGATGGACCTATACCGGGACCTGGCACTGCCACCTGCCTGCCTGTGGGGGAAGGGCTGTGGGGATGGACTATACTGGGACCTGGCACTGCCACCTGCCTGGCTCTCAAAGCCACACATGGTAAAAGAGACACACAGAGTCTCAGGTCTCATCAATAGAAACATACTGTACAACGTACGTCTGCCCAATGCCTGCTATCATCAACACAGTCAACGTATTAATGTCTGTCTGTTGTCTGTTCTTGTGAGAAATGAGAAGGTTAGCTCGATACTACAGTGGTAGAGAGAGGAAGGTGTCTGTTACTAGCAATGGTCATCAGCATTTAAAAAAAAAAAAGGTGTTTCAAAACAATTCTAATAAATGCAACAGTTGAACAATGGATGAAGATACTCCAAACTCCATCAGATATTGACTGAATTATAGCACATTAAACGATTTACTGGCACGGACATATAATGAATGGAGTTCAGTGATTTTGGTGGGAATTGAGGTATTCAACAGACACATACACACACACACACAGTTACACACACACCGACGCACACACACACACACAACACACACACACAAACACCACACACAACACACACAACACACAACACACACACACAAACACAAACACACACACACACACACACAGTTACAACACACATACACACAAACACACACAAACACCACACAAACACAAACAACACACACACACACACAGACACACACACACACACACACACACACATACACATAGTTACACACACACACAGTTACATACACAGACACACACACACAGACACACATACACAAACACCACACACACATACACACAGTTACACACTTACACAAACACACACACACAAACACACTCACACACAGACCCACAGACAGTAGCAATAGCATAACCCTGCCCTGTTATCAGCAGCACAGTCATCTGCTGGGTTCTCTACAGACATACAGTTGAAGTCGGAAGTTTACATACACTTAGGTTGGAGTCATTAAAACTCGTTTTTCAACCACTCCACAAATGTCTTGTTAACAAACTATAGTTTTGTCAGGTCGGTTAGGACATCTACTTTGTGCATGACACACGTAATTTTTCCAACAATTGTTCACAGACAGATTATTTCACTTATAATTCACTGTATCACAATTCCAGTGGGTCAGAAGTTTACATACACTAAGTTGACTGTGCCTTTAAACAGCTTGGAAAATTCCAGAAAATGATGTCAAGGCTTTAGAAGCTTCTGATAGGCTAATTGACATCATTTGAGTCACTTGGAGGTGTACCTGTGGATGTATTTTAAGGCCGACCTTCAAACTCAGTGCCTCTTTTCTTGACATCATGGGAAAATCTAAAGAAATCAGCCAAGACCTTAGAAAAAAAATTGTAGACCTCCACAAGTCTGGTTCATCCTAGGGAGCAATTTCCAAACGCCTGAAGGTACCACGTTGTACTTTGGTGTGAAAAGTGCAAATCAATCCCAGAACAACAGCAAAGGACCTTGTGAAGATGCTGGAGGAAACAGGTACAAAAGTATCTATATCCACAGTAAAACAAGTCCTATATCGACATAACCTGAAAGGCCGCTCAGCAAGGAAGAAGCCACTTCTCCAAAACCGCCATAAAAAAGCCAGACTACGGTTTGCAACTGCACATGGGGACAAAGATCGTACTTTTTGGAGAAATGTCCTCTGGTCTGATGAAACAAAAATAGAACTGTTTGGCCATAATGACCATTGTTATGTTTGGAGGGAAAAGGGGGTGGGTTGCAAGCCGAAGAACACCATCCCAACCGTGAAGCACGGGGGTGGCAGCATCATGCTGTGGGGCTGCTTTGCTGCAGGAGGGACTGGTGCACTTCACAAAATAGATAGCATCATGAGGAAGGAAAATGATGTGGATATATTGAAGCAACATCAAGACATCAGTCAGGAAGTTAAAGCTTGGTCGCAAATGGGTCTTCCATATGGACAATGACCCCACGCATACTTCCAAAGTTGTGGTAAAATGGCTTAAGGACAACAAAGTCAAGGTATTGGAGTGGCCATCACAAAGCCCTGACCTCAATCCTACAGAAAATGTGTGGGCAGAACTGAAAAAGCGTGTGCGAGCAAAGAGGCCTACAAACCTGACTCAGTTACACCAGCTCTGTCAGGAGGAATGGGCCAAAATTCACCCAACTTATTGTGGGAAGCTTGTGGAAGGCTATCCGAAACGTTTGACCCAAGTTAAACAATTTAAAGGCAATGCTACCAAATACTAATTGAGTGTGTGTAAACTTCTGACCCACTGGGAATGTGATGAAAGAAATAAAAGCTTAAATAAATCATTCTCTCTACTATTATTCTGACATTTCACATTCTTAAAATAAAGTGGTGATCCTAACTGACCTAAGACAGGAAATTTCTACTAGGGTTAAATGTCAGGAATTGTGAAAAACTGAGTTTAAATGTATTTGGCTAAGGTGTATGTAAACTTCCGACTTCAACTGTATATACATTATGTGTTACACCACCAGTGTATCCAGACAGACACTACATCTGTAGGGAACCCAGTGTAACACCACCACTGTATCCAGACAGACACTACATCTGTAGGGAACCCAGTGTTACACCACCACTGTATCCAGACAGACACTACATCTGTAGGGAACCCAGTGTAACACCACCACTGTATCCAGACAGACACTACATCTGTAGGGAACCCAGTGTCACACCACCACTGTCTCCAGACAGACACTACATCTGTAGGGAACCCAGTGTAACACCACCACTGTATCCAGACAGACACTACATCTGTAGGGAACCCAGTGTTACACCACCACTGTATCCAGACAGACACTACATCTGTAGGGAACCCAGTGTTACACCACCACTGGATCCAGACAGACACTACATCTGTAGGGAACCCAGTGTTACACCACCACTGTATCCAGACAGACGCTACATCTGTAGGGAACCCAGTGTCACACCACCACTGTATCCAGACAGACACTACATCTGTAGGGAACCCAGTGTAACACCACCACTGTATCCAGACAGACACTACATCTGTAGGGAACCCAGTGTCACACCACCACTGTATCCAGACAGACACTACATCTGTAGGGAACCCAGTGTCACACCACCACTGTATCCAGACAGACACTACATCTGTAGGGAACCCAGTGTAACACCACCACTGTATCCAGACAGACAATAGCATCCTATTCTATCTACAGCTGATCAGGGCCCTATCAGAAGACAGGAGACTGTGACACCCCGTAAGCACCCCGTCATCCCAGCAGACAGCCACTGTTCAGGCAGACACTGACACCTAGCGGACAAACATGGTACTGTCTCTGAGCCTGACCCCCACTGGCACACATTAAGTCTTGGATAGGGTTTGGTGATATTTACATTTTAGTCATCACTTACAGTTAGTGAGTGCATACATTTTTATTTTTTTATTTTTTTTCATACCCCCCCCGTGGGAAACGAACCCACAACCCTGGCGTTGCAAACGCCATGCTCTACCAACTGAGCTACATCCCTGCCGGCCATTCCCTCCCCTACCCTGGACGACGCTGGGACAATTGTGCGTCGCCCATGAGTCTCCCGGTCGCGGCCAGCTACGACAGAGCCTGGATTCGAACCAGGATCTCTAGTGGCACAGTTAGCACTGTGATGCAGTGCCTTAGACCACTGCGCCACTCGGGAGGCCCTATAACAACGTATATGACTGACTGAGGTGTGCAATGGTGCCGCTGCCTGAGATGTCCATCTTTTCTGGACGTCTAGGATACAGGCTCTTTCTAGAGAAGGGGAGTGAGTGTTTGATGATGCTGGGATGTAGAACAGGGGAAAATGGATTGGTGCACATGCCTCTCTGTAGACTAACTGTTCGGGGGGACATGACGCACTTTAATAGGAGAACACCGTCTGAAACCAGCCACGTCAACGTCATCAAGTTATTTCTATTGATCAATCTGTCTACCGCTATGTATATGACCATAGGTCCTGTGGCTCAGATGGTAGAGCATGGCACTTGCAACGCCAGGGTTGTGGGTTCGTTTCCCCCCGGGGAACGCCAGGGTCGCTCTGGATAAGAGCGTCTGCTAAATGACTGAAAATGTAAACGTATGCTCAGTCTGTAATCAGGCTGCAGGTTTATAGTGAGAACATTCTACTACCCACAACTCACCACCATGCGACTGTTTCTCCTGCAGCGGGCATCTTCCCACGTCATAACTCCGGGAGACATTGTAGTCCAGGCTATCGGAGCAGTTGGCCATCCTGTTGCATTTGTTGGTCTATGCAGTTTGCTATTGATTCCACCTGATTGGCTTCTGTCATCTGTCATCTGCAGCAGGTCCCGCCCTCTCCTCTGGTAATCCAACCAATGGGGCGCTGAGTTAGTCATCCATACAGTCATTGTAGTCAGGTGATATGGTGATGGGGAAGGGGGGATGGAGGGGGGTCAGTGTAGTCAGGTGATATGATGGAGGGGGTCAGTGTAGTCAGGTGATATGGTGATGGGGAAGGGGGATGGAGGGGTCAGTGTAGTCAGGTGATATGGTGATGGGGAAGGGGGATGGAGGGGGGTCAGTGTAGTCAGGTGATATGGTGATGGAGGAGAAGGGGGATGGAGGGGGGTCAGTGTAGTCAGGTGATATGGTGATGGGGAAGGGGGATGGAGGGGGGTCAGTGTAGTCAGGTGATATGGTGATGGGGATGGAGGGGGGTCAGTGTAGTCAGGTGATATGTGGTGGATGGGGATGGAGGGGGGTCAGTGTAGTCAGGTGATATGGTGATGGAGAAGTGGGATGGAGGGGGGTCAGTGTAGTCAGGTGATATGGTGATGGGGAAGGGGGAGGGAGGGGGTCAGTGTAGTCAGGTGATATGGTGATGGGAAGGGGATGGAGGGGGTCAGTGTAGTCAGGTGATATGGTGATGGGGAAGGGGGTGTATCAGGTGAAAGGGGGGGTCAGTGTAGTCAGGTGATATGGTGATGGGAAGGGGGATGGAGGGGGGTCAGTGTAGTCAGGTGATATGGTGATGGGGAAGGGGGATGGAGGGGGTCAGTGTAGTCAGGTGATATGGTGATGGTGAAGGGGGATGGAGGGGGGTCAGTGTAGTCAGGTGATATGGTGATGGGGAAGGGGGATGGAGGGGGGTCAGTGTAGTCAGGTGATATTGTGATGACAAATGGCATCAGAACACAAGGTGACCTGAAATGTAGTCGACATGGAACGCAAGGTGACTTGTATAATGATGCCGTTGATATCAGTAGCCAATAAGCTGTTCATCCATCTGCCTCGGAGTCGGGGGAGGTTTTTACCAATTACAATATTGGTTTCTATTGATTCTGATATCAATACATTTCTGCCTGCAGTATTATTCTAAGGATTTGTATAGGTCTCTGTCTGTCTCTGCTCTCTCTGCGTGTCTAGCCTACAGAATATATAACCTATCATCCCAGGACATGGACATAGCTGCCAAAACCATCTTCACCATTATCTCATCATATTTCATCACAACCCAAGTCGGTGCTGTGTAGCAGCATTAACTGGGGACAATGAAAACACCTTCAGTCAGGTCGTCAGTCGATCCTTCCGTCCTCTGTTCTGTTTAACTTCAGACAACAACATCTTTCCCGTCAGAACAGAACAGTCTGGAAGGTTGCTATAGAAACTAACCAGCTTCCACACCACATCTGCAGTTCCCTAACTATCCACACAGCGGCGCTCTGGGTCCGGATATACTCTCTGCATCTGACTGTCTGTCATTCATTCATGCATCTGTAATATTTCAAGAAGAAGAATCATCTGATAGACTTGATATTATTGAATGTTTTTTTTTTCTACTGCGCTATTCGCTATTAGTCCTACCTTCTCATCTACATTTGGTGACATGGAATAATTAAAAAATTAAAAATAAACGAAATTTTGTAAACAATGTCAACAGCATCCATTTGATTCATTCGATTCAGATTCGATGCTGTTCATTATTGATCCATACCTATACATCCTTTGTAAAGTGCCTGTAATCATTTTTGAAACGTCTAAGTCCATTTAGAGGGCAATTGGCTGCTCGTAATGTCTAGCCTCAATGGGCTTGTCAAGGTGTGATTCTCTAAGCGACAGATATTTATTGGATAGGATGTGCTGCTCCTAGAGGGACCCGTTAGGCTACCGTGGCTCCACTATCAAAGACAATGGCATCTCTGCATGGATGGATAGACCTCTGTTAGGCCTTTTTCCTCATCATAGCTGCCAGACGATAGAGGGTCTGCCGCCAGGCACCGCAGCCCATTAAAGCCACTCTAATGGTCTAACGGACAATGCATGACGCTGATATGGTGTAAATAAATAGGCGGGTGTGGGTAGAGTCACTGGGTGACCTTGGGGTTTTAAGTAATTGCACATCCCCTGTAGGTATCAGATTAATTATTCGTAATTTTAGACAAATTGGTCCTATCATATCATATCTCTCCAACACCAAACAGGCAAATCATATGTAAACTTTTGAAAACCAAAAAAAAAAAAAAAACCTACGATTAGGCTGAATAAATTAGACATTACTAAGAGAACATGAATAAAGTGCTACAATACGTGGGGGGTGGTTTGGTTGATCGTGGTTGTTGTTTTTGAGGCTAAATGTAGCCTAATAATGTTATTTCCAACCTACAGCGAGGAAGAGCGTGCGCATAATGGAAGACTGTTTTCAGGGGAGATCACGAGCCACGTTTTGATTAATCCACTGTTATGAGAATATTAAATAATTCCTTTAGCATGAAGAGATGCCGGAAATAAGAGGGATCCAACCTTACTCTAGCCAGAGCGCAGAATGGGGATGAATGTTACTCACAGAAAGAAACGCATGGTTTCTCTGCGTGTTTTTCCATTGATGCGTAGTTTTCTGTTTGTTCTACAATCATACATCAGTGAGTTTCCCCGTGTACCCTTTGTGCGGGCTGCAGTGCGCTTTGTGGGGGCTGCAGTTGGTATATTTGATAGAGTCAGCGTCCTCCATGTCCACGCAGTCCGATTTGGAAAGCGACGGTTGGCTGTCACTGTTTTTTAATTCACCAAACGACGATTGCTGCTGCTGGCCACACGTCACATGGGTGTATTGGAACTGCTCCTCGTGCTCAGTCTCCCGGTGATAGAAGTAGTTGAAGTTGGACACGATGACAGGGACCGGTAACGCGATGGTGAGCACACCGGCTATGGCGCACAGAGAGCCCACGATCTTGCCTCCTATGGTCACCGGGCACATGTCCCCGTAGCCCACGGTTGTCATGGAGACCACAGCCCACCAGAAGGCGTCGGGGATCGAGCTGAAGCCGGAGTCTGGGTCGTCGGTCTCGGCGAAGTAGACAGCGCTGGAGAAGAGGATGACTCCGATGAAGAGGAAGAAGATGAGGAGCCCCAGCTCTCTCATACTGGCTTTGAGGGTTTGTCCCAATATCTGGAGACCCTTGGAGTGTCTGGACAGCTTGAAGATCCTGAACACCCTGACCAGCCGGATGACCCTGAGGATGGCCAGAGACATGGCTTGCTGTCCGTTCCCTTGGTGCTCCGCCAGCTCCAATCCCAGGGTGATGAAATAGGGATAATGGCCACAATGTCGATGGTGTTCATCATGTTTTTGAAAAAGGCAGGCTTGGAGGGGCAGGCTAGGAACCTCACGAACAGCTCAAAGGAGAACCAGATGATACACAGCGTCTCCACTATAAAGAAAGGGTCCGTGAATGGATTGGGCTTCTTGGCGCGGGTAGTCCCATTCATCGCCAGCTCAGTGTCCCAGTTCTTCTCCTTTTCATCCCTAAACTCAGGCAGCGTCTCCAAGCAGAAGATGACAATGGAAATCAAAATCACCAGAACAGACACTATAGCTATCCCTCGGGCGGGACCCGAGCTCTCCGGGTATTCAAATAGCAGCCAGACCTGTCGTTGGAACTCATTTTCTGGCAACGGTCTCTCCTCTTCTTTTATAAATCCCTCGTCCTCCTTAAAATTCTCGATCACGTCTTCTCCTAATTGGTAAAATTTGATCTCCTCCATGAATATGTCCAAGGGGACGTTGGCTGGTCTCCTGAGGCGCCCGCCAGACTGGTAGTAGTAGAGGATAGCGTCGAAGCTGGGTCGGTTCCTGTCGAAGAAGTACTCGTTCCTCAGTGGGTCGAAGAAGCGCATCCTCTTCCTCGGGTCCCCCAGTAAAGTGGCGGGGAACTGCGCGAGCGTTTTCAGTTGGGTTTCAAAGAGCAGCCCGGAGATGTTGATGACCACGCGCCCGCAGCACTCCTGGTCCGTCCGCTGGTCCGCGGGGTCGAACACATCTTGGGACAGGGCTGCTAGTGCCACGGTCTCATCGTGGTTCTCTCCGGCCACTACAGTCATGTTTCTCCCCCGACGAGCAACAGCTTCTCTCTCTCCACAGTCCCCCGCTAGTGTCCGTCTCCTACCTTCCCCAATCCCCCCTCTACCCCGTGCGGTTTTAAGTCCTTCCGCGCGTTGTGACAAACAAGTCCAAGCAGTCACTTGTGGAACGGTGGAAACGGCTCCGCTCTCTCTCCTCTCTCTCTCCGTGTGCGCTCTCTGTGTCTCCTCTCTCTGTGTCTCCTCTCTCCGTGTCTCCTCTCTCCGTGTCTCTCTCTCTCCGTGTCCTCTCTCCGTGTCTCCTCTCTCCGTGTCCTCTCTCTCCGTGTCCTCTCTCCGTGTCTCCTCTCTCCGTCTCTCTCTCTCTCTCCGTGTCCTCTCTCTGTGTCTCCTCTCTCCGTGTCTCCTTTCTCCGTGTCTCCTCTGCGTGTTCTCTACTGATGGTGCTATTCCTTCTCTCACGTCTGCGGACGGGTTGTTTTCCTCCCTGTGCACAACAGCTTCTCACATCCCCTTCCAATGCTGACGTGTAGACGCTCTCTCACTGAAGAGAGAAAACACATACATGCTTGGTCTCTGAATGTGATTCAACTGATATTTGAGCACATTAATGATGGTACATAAAATATGCAATTTGATATTTACATATTTTAACGTTTACATTTTTACATTTATGTCTTAACCAGAGCGACTTACAGTTAGTGCGTTCATCTTAAGATAGCTAGGTGGGACAACCACATATCACAGGCATTGAAAGTACATTTTCCCTCAATAATGTAGCTATCAGTAGTCAGAGCTAGAAGGGGGCTGGGGGGGATCAAGTGAAAGGGCTGGTTAATAATAATAATTAATTTTTTTAATGGGGGGGGGGGGGGGGGGGGGGGTCGAGGTGAGGAGGAGGATTATTTAAGATACTGTTAGAACAGGTAGGGTTTCAGATGAGAAGAGGTTAGAATGGAGGGGTGGGAGGGCCAAGAGACCTGAGGTGGCAGAACGGAGTGCTCGGGGGGGGGGGTTGGCGTGTAGGGTTTGAACATAGCCTGAAGGTTAGGGAGGGGCGGTTCCTCTTGCTGCTCCGTAGATAAGCACCATGGTCTGGTAGTGGATGTGAGCTTCGACTGGAAACCAGTGGAGTGTGCGGAGGAGCAGGGTGACATATGTCTTGCTGTCTTGCTGGATTCAAAATACGCTTCTCTAAGATTTGTTAGTTTTAACCAGTATTTGCTCATTTATCATTGAAATCTATTATTGATCTAGCATTTGGAATATTTTGTGTAATGGTTACTGAACATCTTACATGTGGCCCACATGGTTCTGAAAAGACAATTCAAGGAGAGAAACTGCAACGTCATGCAGCCACTATTCAGACATCATGATCACACTGACCCTTTCTCTCTCTCTCTCTCTCTCTCTCTCTCTCTCTCTCTCTCTCTCTCTCTCTCTCTCTCTCTCTCTCTCTCTCTCTCTCTCTCTCTCTCTCTCTCTCTCTCTAGTGTTCTAGAAAGGGACAAGTTGTGTGTCACTGCTTTTCCAACTACCATAATAGGGCTATATCATGCACAGTGCAGTGAATGCACATAGTACGAACCATTTATTGTCCCCTAATATAATATAATAAAATATAATGAAAACATGTTCTATTGTCCTCAGGTCGCTGTGCCTCACTGCGTGTGTGGCACACTTTTGCAAACTGACGGCCAACTCAACTTAGAAAAAAAAAAACATCCGTTGTATTCAACGCTAGGTATTGGGGCACGAGTCACAACTATTCAAAGTGAGCTTCCATGTAGTTTTAAACATGGCTCAAGTTCAAGAGAGAGAGAAAGTTTTGGGACGGAGCGGTATAGTATGACGTCTGACTCCTAAAATAGCTTTCTTTCTCCCAGGCTCAGAAGGACAGTTTATTTTCCCATGGAATGCCTGGGCTGGGGGGGGGGGGGGGGGGGGGGCAGCTGAGGAGAGGGACAAGAGGTGATGACATCAAATTACATCCATGCATTTCTACCGTGTGTGTGGGGGGGGGGGGGGGGGGGGGGACTTAACACTTTTACCTTTGAATGAAGTTGTTCTGTTGGTGCTGTAGCTGAGGACATAAAGCTACAGTATTCAGCATTAGAGCAACTTCATTCAGAAAATAATAGTGTTTTTTTTCTTTTTTTGTCTCCTGGTGTGTAAAACATGAACATAAACGATATAGCTAGTACATGCACATGTGAGATATGCAGAGTCCAACATATGCGCCTAACACAGCACTAAGACAACTTCATTCAGAAAGTCAAAGCGTTTTCTCTTTTGTAAGTCATTAACATAAGGCAATACCACTGCAGGCAGCCTAGTGGTTAGAGAAGCGGTGGTTCCAATCTAAAGCTCAGACGACGTGCGGAGTGAGCCGGCAACCAGAGTGCTGTTGTGCCCTTGAGCGAGGCACTTAACCGCCTATAATTGCTCCAAGGGCGTTGCACTGAGGCTGATCCATCTCCTCCAGCCCTCAGGGTGTGTGTGTCTCGCGGGGATTTTGGGTTGTACATTGTGACCTGTTCTACCAAGGCTGTGACTGCTGTCGCTATGTTCTCCCTGGTGACCTGTTCTACCCAGGCTGTAACTGCTGTCGCTATGTTCTCCCTGGTGACCTGTTCTACCCAGGCTGTAACTGCTGTCGCTACAGTGCATTCGGAAAATATTCAGACCCCTTGACTTTTTCCACATTTCGTTACGTTACAGCCTTATTCTAAAATAGATTAAATAAATGTTTTTCCTCTTCAATAATCTACACACAATACCCCATAATGACAAAGCGAAAACAGATTTTAGGACATTTTTGCACATTTATTTAAAAAACACAAACAGAAATACCTTATTCACATAAGTATTCAGACCCTATGCTATGAGATTCGAAATTGAGCTCAGGTGCATCCTGTTTCCATTGATCATCCTTGAGATGTTTCTACAACTTGATTGGAGTCCACCTGTGGTAAATCCAATTGATTGGACATGATTTGGAAAGGCACACACCTGTCTATATAAGGTCCCACAGTTGACAGTGCATGTAAGAGCAAACACCAAGCCGTGAGGTCAAAGGAATTGTCCGTAGAGCTCCGAGACAGGATTGTGTCGAGGCACAGATCTGGGGAAGGGTACCAAAACATTTCTGCAGCATTGAAGGTCCCCAAGAACACAGTGGCCTCCATCATACTTAAATGGAAGAAGTTTGGAACCACCAAGACTCTTCCTAGAGCTGGCCGCCCGGCCAAACTAAGCAACCGGGGGAGAAGAGCCTTGGTCAGGGAGGTGACCAAGAACCCGATAGTCACTCTGACAGAGCTCCACAGCTAACAAGGAACGTAACTGAGACAATTGTAACGTTCCCCTTAAGTCTTCCAGAGGTACTGAATGTCATAGCCCGTTGGGGACGTTACAGGCACCTTCATAACGTTTCTAATAAGTATTATAGAGAGGTTATAAATATCACGTCGCTATACAGACATCATGGGAACATTAAAAACGTTCCTTGGTAGTCCATGAAAGGTTCTGAATATCATGTTATTTTGGAGATATCCCAGGAACATTTCATAACGTTACATTTAGAGCTATGGTTTGTCTTCATATTCACGTTACAATCGGAATGATAGAAATACATTTTGGAACATCATCTGTAAGTTTCACAATAACGTTATTATGACTTATGTGGGGACTAAAATAACTTTGTGGTCACGTCCTGGAACGTCATTTTGTTAGCTGGGTCCAGAGTTCCTTTGTGGAGATGGGAGAACCTTCCAGAAGGACAACCATCTCTGCAGCACTCCACCAATCAGGCCTTTATGGTAGAGTGGCCAGACGGAAGCCACTCCTCAGTAAAAGGCACATGACAGCCTGCTTGGAGTTTGCCAAAAGGCACTTAAAGGACTCTCAGACCATGAGAAACAAGATTCTCTGGTCTGATGAAACCAAGATTGAACTCTTTGGCCTGAATGTGAAGCGTCACGTCTGGCACCATCCCTATGGTGAAGCATGGTGGTGGCAGCATCATGCTGTGGGATGGTTTTCAGTGGCAGGGACTGGGAGACTAGTCAGGTTCTAAGGAAAGATGAACGGAACAAAGTACAGAGAGATCTTTAATGAAAACCTGCTCCAGAGCGCTCAGGACACAGACTGGGATGAAGGTTCACCTTCCAACAGGACAACAACCCTAAGCACACAGCCAAGACAACACAGGAGTGGCTTCAGGACAAGTCTCTGAATGTCCTCGAGTGGCCCAGCCAGAGCCCGGACTTGAACCCGATCAAACATCTCTGGAGAGACCTGAAAATAGATGTGCAGTGATGCTTCCCATCCAACCTGACAGAGCTTGAGAGGATCTGCAGAGAAGAATGGGAGAAACTCCCCAAATACAGGTGTGCCAAGCTTGTCGTGTCAAGACTCGAGGCTGTAATCGCTGCCAAAGGTGCTTCAACAAAGTACTGAGTAAAGGGTCTGAATACTTACAGGACCAGTCAAAAGTTTGGACACACCTACTCATTCCAGGGTTTTTCTTTATTTTTACTATTTTCTACATTGTAGAATAATAGTGAAGACATCAAAACTATGAAATAACACATTTGGAATCATGTAGTAACCAAAAAAGTGTTAAACAAATATATATTTGATATTTGATATTCTTCAAAGTAGCCACCCTTTGCCTTGATGACAGCTCTGCACACTCTTGGCCCTTACAGTGCTGCATCAGGTCATCTGATGCAGCACTGTTGATACCTCACCTGAGTTTACTACTGTCAGGACTACCTGTTGATTCCTCCACCTGAGTTTACTCTAAACAAATCCAACTTTATTATCCTAAACTTGAAGTTTGAAGTCTTTCATATCTCTTTGTGAAGGACTAATTGCTTCCCTGTTTAATAAAGACCCTCCGTTATCTTCAATAAGTCCCTGTGCTTCTGCTCTGGCTTCGTCTTTAATTAAAACTCGTTAGCTTGATTAGGTTTGTTCAAGACCTTTGTACTCTCTCTGTCTCTCCGCTGTAAACATTAACTACCGAACGGATCAACATAATAACTACTAGACGTCCGTCCCATGTAATCAAGGTGGGAACACCTTTTGGCATATAAACATGCAGTTCTTGTAAATTGATTGAGTTCCTGTAAATGACCAAAGCAAATGTACTGAGGGAATAGGAAGTAGTACAATTCACAGTGTTTCTGTGTGAACAGAGCTTGAAACGTATATATCGAAAGCTGCTTTTGGACTTTTCGTGGTTCTCGATTCCTGCTTTCAATATAACTCTCAGATTCTGGTTCCTCCTCAGTACCTGTCACGCCTTGACTCATGGGACTCTAGTATGTTGAGTCAGGGTGTGGATATTCTATGTTAGTATTTCTATGTTGCATTCTAGGTTTTGTAGTTCTATGTTTTGGCCGGGTGTGATTCCCAATCAGAGGCAGCTGTCGCTCGTTGTCTCTGATTGGGGATCATACTTAGGCAGCCCCTATTGGCAATCATGGGTTGTGGGATCTTGTTCCGTGTTTAGAGGCTTGTATTGTGTTCAGCCTTAGGACGTCACGTTTCGTTTGGTTTGTTGTTTTGTTCGTGTGTTTATCGGTGAAATAAACATGTATGCCTTTCACGCTGCACCTTGGTCTGACCCGTCCTTAAACGAACGTGACAGTACCCATGTGTTAGTTGTTGCATTGCTGCTTTTGGACTTTCGTGGTTCTCAATTCCTGCTTTCAATATAACTCTCAGATTCTGGTTCCTCCTCAGTACCCCATGTGTTAGTTGTTGCATGTTGCTGTGTTAGTTTCTCTACCAGACAGGTAGTGTTGTTTTACCAGTGTAACATATCATGTCCTGATAGCTGTATGACGCCCCAGTGTGTTGTCATGACACCAGCATCATGAAGGTGACTGGTTCCTCTAGTCTATCTGAGTGACTGGGCTGCGTCCAAAATGGTACCCTATTCCCTTGACCAGGGCCCACAGGGAATAAAGCGTACCCATGACATTACGATCAGTACCCTGGGGTTCGTCCCAAATGGCACCCTATTAGTAGTGCACTACATAGGGAATAGGGTGCCATTCTCTGGTCTAAAGTAGTGCACTATATAGGGAATAGGGTGCATTCTCTGGTCTAAGTAGTGCACATATAGGAATAGGGTGCCATCTTGGTCTGAAAGTAGTGACATCATAGGGAATAGGGTCTGTCCATTGGGACTGTTGCCAGGGGTATGATCAATTCACAGGACGTCAGGTGCTGTCTGGGGGAGAACAGGACATCTGTCACGGGTGCTGTCTGGGGGAGACATCAGCACCAGTCTGTCAGGACTGTCATGGTGCTGTCTGGGGGAGACATCAGCACCAATCTGTCAGGACTGTCATGGTGCTGTCTAGGGAGACATCAGCACCAATCTGTCAGGACTGTCATGGTGCTGTCTGGGGGAGACATCAGCACCAGTCTGTCAGGACTGTCATGGTGCTGTCTGGGGAGACATCAGCACCATCTGTCAGGACTGTCAGGTGCTGTCTGGGGAGACATCAGCACCAGTCTGTCAGGTGCTGTCTGGGGGAGACATCAGGACAAGTCTGTCATGGTGCTGTCTGGGGGAGACATCAGGACCAGTCTGTCAGGACTGTCACGGTGCTGTCTGGGGGAGACATCAGCACCAATCTGTCAGGACTGTCATGGTGCTGTCTGGGGAGGACATCAGCACCAATCTGTCAGGACTGTCATGGTGCTGTCTGGGAGGAGACATCAGCACCAGTCTGTCATGATGTCTGGGGGAGACATCAGCACCAATCTGTCAGGACTGTCATGGTGCTGTCTGGGGAGGACATCAGCACCAATCTGTCAGGACTGTCATGGTGCTGTCTGGGGAGGACATCAGCACCAATCTGTCAGGACTGTCACGGTGCTGTCTAGGGAGACATCAGCACCAGTCTGTCAGGACTGTCATGGTGCTGTCTGGGGGAGACATCAGCACCAGTCTCTCAGGACTGTCACGGTGCTGTCTGGGGGAGACATCAGGACTGTCACGGTGCTGTCTGGGGGAGACATCAGCACCAGTCTCTCAGGACTGTCACGGTGCTGTCTGGGGGAGACATCAGCACCAGTCTGTCAGGACTGTCACGGTGCTGTCTAGTGGAGACATCAGGACCAGTCTCTCAGGACTGTCACGGTGCTGTCTGGGGAGGACATCAGCACCAGTCTCTCAGGACTGTCACGGTGCTGTCTGGGGGAGACATCAGCACCAGTCTCTCAGGACTGTCATGGTGCTGTCTGGGGGAGACATCAGGACCAGTCTGTCAGGACTGTCACGGTGCTGTCTGGGGGAGACATCAGGACCAATCTGTCAGGACTGTCATGTGCTGTCTGGGGCGCCATAGACCAATCTGTCAGGACTGTATGGTGGTGCTGGAGGGAGACATCACGATACGCGAGGTACTTCCTAAACATGCACGTGTTTCCTATGGAGTGGTAATAGACAGTCTGGTACAGGGACTTTTCATGTGCCACTATAGAGACGGTGCCATTAGACCAGGACTGGGGTGCATGATTCAGTGTGTGTAGATCTCCAAATAAATGGACTTTTTTCCTATGAGTCTGGACAAACTTGCAGTGAAATAGGAATAAAGGGTGCCATTGGGACGATAACCTAGGAGAAGTGTCATAGGCACTAAAGAGAACATCCATGGATTAAATGAGTCTGATGGATCAACAACTAGATCCCATTTATAAAATGGACGTAATGTTTCTATGGAGAAAATAGATACATTGGATAAAATAGACATTTAGATAAACTAGATACATATGGATTAAATAGATACATATGATAAACATAGGTCATTTGGATAAATAGATACATGGATAAAATAGTAGCATATGGATAAATAGATACATAGATAATCAGATCCATATGGATAAAATCGATACATTAGAAATAGAACTTTGGATTAAAATGTTTAATAGAAAATAGATACATTGATAAAATAGAAATAGGATAAAATAGATACATTTAGATAAATAGATACATATGGATAAAATAGATACATATGGATAAAATAGATACATTTATAAAATAGATACATATGGATAAATAGATACATATGGATAAAATAGATACATTTAGATAAATAGATACATATGGATAAAATAGATACACATGGATAAAATAGATACACATGGATAAAACTCCCAGAGGACTGAACTAAACATTCAGCGTGCTGCTTTCTGATTTGTCGAAGGTGACCCCTGTAGGCGGAGTTTATACGAAGCATATCCAAGGCAACCTCTCAGCAGGCAGGCGAAAAGACCTCAAGCTGAATATTTTATATTTTATAACCTCCCACTGGGTGGTTTAGGTCAGAGTGCCGGGTCTGTCACATCAGAGTAATAGAGGAAGAGTGTAGTGGAAGAACATGACTGAACAGAACTGTGGTGGTGGAATATGGCTGCTGCTTGTGGGGAGATGGAGACAGATGAACCTCCGTCAGGGAGAGCTGGTGTGGTTTACTGGGCTGTGATGTACTGTGGTGTCAGGGACAGTAGAGGTGTGGTTTACTGGGCTGTGATGTACTGTGGTGTCAGGGACAGTAGAGGTGTGGTTTACTGGGCTGTGAGTGTACTGTGGTGTCAGGGACAGTAGAGGTGTGGTTTACTGGGCTGTGATGTTACTGTGGTGTCAGGGACAGTAGAGGTGGTGGTTTACTGGGCTGTGATGTACTGCGGTGTCAGGGACAGTAGAGGTGTGGTTTACTGGGCTTGTGATGTACTGCGGTGTCAGGGGACAGTAGAGGTGTGGTTTACTGGGCTGTGATGTACTGTGGTGTCAGGGACAGTAGAGGTGTGGTTTACTGGGCTGTGATGTACTGTGGTGTCAGGGACAGTAGAGGTGTGGTTTACTGGGCTGTGATGTACTGTGGTGTCAGGGACAGTAGAGGTGTGGTTTACTGGGCTGTGATGTACTGTGGTGTCTGGGACAGTAGAGGTGTGGTTTACTGGGCTCTAATGTACTGTGGTGTCAGGGACAGTAGAGGTGTGGTTTACTGGGCTGTGATGTACTGTGGTGTCAGGGACAGTAGAGGTGTGGTTTACTGGGCTGTGATGTACTGTGGTGTCAGGGACAGTAGAGGTGTGGTTTACTGGGCTGTGATGTACTGTGGTTGTCAGGGACAGTAGAGGTGTGGTTTACTGGGCTGTGATGTACTGTGGTGTCAGGGACAGTAGAGGTGTGGTTTACTGGGCTGTGATGTACTGTGGTGTCAGGGACAGTAGAGGTGTGGTTTACTGGGCTGTGATGTACTGTGGTGTCAGGGACAGTAGAGGTGTGGTTTACTGGGCTGTGATGTACTGTGGTGTCAGGGACAGTAGAGGTGTGGTTTACTGGGCTGTGATGTACTGTGGTGTCAGGGACAGTAGAGGTGTGGTTTTACTGGGCTGTGATGTACTGTGGTGTCAGGGGACAGTAGAGGTGTGGTTTACTGGGCTGTGATGTACTGTGGTGTCTGGGGACAGTAGAGGTGTGGTTTACTGGGCTGTGATTGTACTGTGGTGTCAGGGACAGTAGAGGTGTGGTTTACTGGGCTGTGATGTACTGTGGTGTCAGGGACAGTAGAGGTGTGGTTTACTGGGCTGTGATGTACTGTGGTGTCAGGGACAGTAGAGGTGTGGTTTACTGGGCTGTGATGTACTGTGGTGTCAGGGACAGTAGAGGTGTGGTTTACTGGGCTGTGATGTACTGTGGTGTCAGGGACAGTAGAGGTGTGGTTTACTGGGCTGTGATGTACTGTGGTGTCAGGGACAGTAGAGGTGTGGTTTACTGGGCTGTGATGTACTGTGGTGTCAGGGACAGTAGAGGTGTGGTTACTGGGCTGTGATGTATGTGGGTGTCAGGGACAGTAGAGGTGTGGTTTACTGGGCTGTGATGTACTGTGGTGTCAGGGACAGTAGAGGTGTGGTTTACTGGGCTGTGATGTACTGTGGGTCAGGGACAGTAGAGGTGTGGTTTACTGGGGCTGTGATGTACTGTGGTGGTCTGGGACAGTAGAGGTGTGGTTTACTGGGCTGTGATGTACTGTGGTGTCAGGGACAGTAGAGGTGTGGTTTACTGGGCTGTGATTGTACTGTGGTTGTCAGGGACAGTAGAGGTGTGGTTTACTGGGCTGTGATGTACTATGGTGTCAGGGACAGTAGAGGTGTGGTTTACTGGGCTGTGATGTACTGTGGTGTCAGGGACAGTAGAGGTGTGGTTTACTGGGCTGTGATGTACTGTGGTGTCTGGGACAGTAGAGGTGTGGTTTACTGGGCTGTGATGTACTGTGGTGTCTGGGACAGTAGAGGTGTGGTTTACTGGGCTGTGATGTACTGTGGTATCAGGGACAGTAGAGGTGTGGTTTACTGGGCTGTGATGTACTGTGGTGTCGTAGTGTTACACTAGGCAGTGCAGAGGAGAGCTGTGGTGTAGTGTTACACTAGGCAGTGCAGAGGAGAGCTGTGGTGTCGTGTTACACTAGTCAGTGCAGAGGAGAGCTGTGGTGTCGTAGTGTTACACTAGGCAGTGCAGAGGAGAGCTGTGGTGTAGTGTTACACTAGGCAGTGCAGAGGAGAGCTGTGGTGGGATACTGGAGTGGGCAGATGGATCAGTCAGCACAGCCACTGGAATAATCCTGTCAGTGGGAGGCTTGGCTTGTGCGAGCCGGAACGTCTCATAGGAGCAGGAGCCTATCTTTGTCGTGTGAGGCAGCTTGATGTACAAGTACACACCCTGGACAGGGCGCTAAGTGTCAAGCAGAGACTCACTGGGTCCCATTTTGACTGTCTTTGGTATGACTCGGCCAGGGATCGAACTCCCAACCTTCCCATCTCAGGGCAGACACTGAATTGGTCACCCTGTATAACCCAGAAGATATAATCACATGAATTGACCCAGTCACAACACAGCTAGTTACTATGATATGTTCAACTAGTCCTGTTATGATATAGGCCCTGTGTCCCTAGTCAAGTCCACGTCACAAATGGCACCCTATTCCCTATGTGGCACCCATAGGGCTCTGGTCAAAAGTAGTGCACTAAGGAGGGTGACATTTGGGATGTGGACTTGGACTGCTGCTTCGCTGGCCTGAATACCGAAACACAAAGGACTGCACTCTGTTAACACCGTCGGTTAGGTCAACTGCCCTCAGAAATATGGAGCTCCATAACAGGTCTCTGTCCCAAATGGCACCATAGGCTCTGGTCTAAAGTAGTGCACTATATAGGAATAGGGTGCCATTCTCTGGTCTAAAGTAGTGCACTATATAGGGAATAGGGTGCCATTCTCTGGTCTAAAGTAGTGCACTATATAGGGAATAGGGTGCCCTTCTCTGGTCTAAAGTAGTGCACAATAGGGAATGGGTGCCATTCTCTGGTCTAAAGTAGTGCACTATATAGGGAATAGGGTGCCATTCTCTGGTCTAAAGTAGTGCCACATAGGGAATAGGGTGCCATTCTCTGGTCTAAAGTAGTGCACTATATAGGGAATAGGGTGCCATTTCTGGTCTAAAGTAGTGCACTATATAGGGAATGGGTGCCATTCTCTGGTCTAAAGTAGTCACTACATAGGGAATAGGTGCCATTCTCTGGTCTAAAGTAGTGCACTACATAGGGAATAGGGTGCCATTCTCTGGTCTAAGTAGTGCACTATATAGGGAATAGGGTTGCCATTCTCTGGTCTAAAGTAGTGCACTACATAGGGAATAGGGTGCCATTCTCTGGTCTAAAGTAGTGCACTATATAGGGAATAGGGTGCCATTCTCTGGTCTAAAGTAGTGCACTACATAGGGAATAGGGTGCCATTCTCTGGTCTAAGTAGTGCACTAATAGGGAATAGGGTGCCATTCTCTGGTCTAAAGTAGTGCACTATATAGGGAATAGGGTGTCATTCTCTGGTCTAAAGTAGTGCACTATATAGGGAATAGGGTGCCATTCTCTGGTCTAAAGTAGTGCACTATATAGGGAATAGGGTGCCATTCTCTGGTCTAAAGTAGTGCACTATATAGGGAATAGGGTGCCATTTGGGACAGAGACCTGTTAGGGAGCTCCATATTTCTGAGGGCAGTTGACCTAACCGACGGTGTTAACAGAGTGCAGTCCTTTGTGTTTGGTATTTCAGGCCAGCGAAGCAGCGTCGTCAGGGCTGCTAGTCATATTGTGGAGTCTGTTACACGTGGTGCTGGGGCAAGGTTTATGGAGGAGAAGAGGGACCTGGCTCATCACGCAGTACCCAGAAGGCAGTGTGTCACACGGGTGATTTGCAATTACCATAAAGCTATTTCCGATGAAAGGTTTGAACTCAATAAACTGTCACCTTGGGTGATCACTGTCATTTTTAGGGTCAGTGAAAATATCATGAAATGGATTGTAAGGATTATCTCTATATATTTAATAGCTTATTAAATATATATTCTGCAGAAGTTAAACTATTGTCCAGGGTGTTGTGCCTCTCTGCTGTTTTGCTGTTGCATGCCAGCGCTGCTAAACTCACCAAGAATGTTTCCCTTGGCAGTCAACTGCAGCTAGAGTTATACAGTGGGGAGAACAAGTATTTGATACACTGCCGATTTTGCAGGTTTTCCTACTTACAAAGCATGTAGAGGTCTGTAATTTTTATCATAGGTACACTTCAACTGTGAGAGACGGAATCTAAAACAAAAATCCAGAAAATCACATTGTATGATTTTTAAGTAATTAATTTGCATTTTATTGCATGACATAAGTATTTGATACATCAGAAAAGCAGAACTTAATATTTGGTACAGAAACCTTTGTTTGCAATTACAGAGATCATACGTTTCCTGTAGGTCTTGACCAGGTTTGCACACACTGCAGCAGAGATTTTGGCCCACTCCTCCATACAGAACTTCTCCAGATCCTTCAGGTTTCGGGGCTGTCGCTGGGCAATACGGACTTTCAGCTCCCTCCAAAGATTTTCTATTGGGTTCAGGTCTGGAGACTGGCTAGGCCACTCCAGGACCTTGAGATGCTTCTTACGGAGCCACTCCTTAGTTGCCCTGGCTGTGTGTTTCGGGTCGTTGTCATGCTGGAAGACCCAGCCACGACCCATCTTCAATGCTCTTACTGAGTGAAGGAGGTTGTTGGCCAAGATCTCGTGATACATGGCCCCATCCATCCTCCCCTAAATACGGTGCAGTCGTCCTGTCCCCCTTTGCAGAAAAGCATCCCCAAAGAATGATGTTTCCACCTCCATGCTTCACGGTTGGGATGGTGTTCTTGGGGTTGTACTCATCCTTTTCTTCCTCCAAACACGGCGAGTGGAGTTTAGACCAAAAAGCTCTATTTTTGTCTCATCAGACCACATGACCTTTTCCCATTCCTCCTCTGGATCATCCAGATGGTCATTGGCAAACTTCAGACGGGCCTGAAATGCGCTGGCTTGAGCAGGGGGACCTTGCGTGCGCTGCAGGATTTAATCCATGACGGCGTAGTGTGTTACTAATGGTTTTTCTTTGAGACTGTGGTCCCAGCTCTCTTCAGGCGATGACCAGGTCCTGCCGTGTAGTTCTGGGCTGATCCCTCACCTTCCTCATGATCATTGATGCCCACGAGGTGAGATCTGCATGGAGCCCCAGACCCGAGGGGTGATTGACCGTCATCTTGAACTTCTTCCATTTTCTAATAATTGCGGCCAACAGTGTTGCATTCTCACCAAGCTGCTTGCCTAGTGTCTGGTAGCCCATCTCCCAGACTTGTTGCAGGTCTAACATTTTATCCCTGATGTCCTTACACAGCTCTTGGTCTTGGCCATGTGGAGAGGTTGGGTCTGTTTGATTGAGTGTGTGGACAGGGTGTCTTTATACAGGCAACGAGTTCAAAACAGGTGCTGTTAATACAGGTAATGAGTGGAGAACAGGAGGGCTTCTAAAGAAAAACTAACAGGTCTGTGAGAGCCGGAATTCTTACTGGTTGGTAGGGAATCAAATAACGTATGTCATGCAATAAATGATCAAATACTTATGTCATGCAATAAAATGCAAATTATTACTTAAAAAATATACAATGTGATTTTCTGGATTTTGTTTTAGATTCGTCTCTCACAGTTGAAGTGTACCTATGATAAAAATTACAGACCTCTACATGCTTTGTAAGTAGGAAAACCTGCAAAATCGGCAGTGTATCAAATACTTGTTCTCCCCACTGTATATGTTATGAATGCTCTCGCTGCCTGAACGCTACGTAGCTTTATTTGATATATGTTATGAATGCTCTCGCTGCCTGAACGCTACGTAGCCTTTATTTGATATCTGTTATGAATGGCTATTTTTTCGCTGCCTGAACGCTACGTAGCTTTATTTGATATATGTTATGAATGCTCTCGCTGCCTGAACGCTACGTAGCTTTATTTGATATATGTTATGAATGCTCTCGCTGCCTGAACGCTACGTAGCTTTATTTGATATATGTTATGAATGCTCTCGCTGCCTGAACGCTACGTAGCTTTATTTGATATATGTTATGAATGCTCTCGCTGCCTGAACGCTACGTAGCTTTATTTGATATATGTTATGAATGCTCTCTCTGCCTGAACGCTACGTAGCTTTAGTTCTCCATTAAGCACTAAGCAGTGTGTGTGACCCAGGGCAGGAATATCAATTAATCCATGCTAATGCTAGGGCCTAAGGCTAATGCTAAATCCAGGCTAGGCTAGGCTAACACTCTAATGTTAAAGTTAATGCTAAGAGTGCTAACTGCAGGTCATCAGGGGGGTTCAGTGTGAATTAGCCATGCTCACTATGCTATGCTAGCCTATGCATGCACAGACCCCCCCAGCCCTGCACCAGACCCCATTGTTTCAGCCGAGACCTTTTTAAAACAGTGTCGAGAAGCCCATTCTTATTAAAAGTGTCCTAGAAGGGCCCCTTTTATTAACAGGTCCTGAAAGCCCATTCTTTTTAACAGTGTCCTGGAAGCCAAAAAGCCCATTCTTATTAACATGTCCTGAAAGCCCATTCTTATTAACAGTGTCCTGAGAAGCCCATTCTTTAACATGGCCTGAAGCCCCTTCTTATTAACAGGTCCTGAGAAGCCCAAATTTTTTATTAAACAGTTCCTGAGAAGCCCCTTCTTATTAACAGTGTCCTGAGAAAGCCCATTTTATTAAAAGTGTCCTGAGAAGCCCATTCTTATTAACAGTGTCCTGAGAAGCCCATTCTTATTAACAGTGTCCTGAGAAGCCCATTCTTATTAACAGTGTCCTGAGAAGCCCATTCTTATTAACAGTGTCCTGAGAAGCCCATTCTTATTAACAGTGTCCTGAGAAGCCCATTCTTATTAACAGTGTCCTGAGAAGCCCATTCTTATTAACAGTGTCCTGTTGGGCCTCCCGAGTGGCGCAGCGGTCTAAGGCACTGCGTCGCAGTGCTTAAGGCGTCACTACAGACCCAGGTCACTACACACACAGGCTCACACACACACACACAGGCTCACACAACACACACACACACACAGGCTCACACACACACACACACAAGGCTCAAAAACACCCACCACCCACAGTCTCCTCCACCCACACCCACACACGGCTCCCACCACCGCAAAAACACACCACCCCACAACACACGCTCCCCGTCACCCGCCGCACACACCCCACACCCCCCAAGCTCCCCCCCCCCCCCCCCAAAACCCCACCGACCCCACAACGACACCACCCCCGGTCAGAAATCACCCAGCGCAGCACACAACAGACCAATTCCCTGGTCCAACACACCCACGGACACACAAATCCCCACACAGATCCCCACAAGGGGAGCACCCAGCCAACACACATTCACACAGACCCCAGTGCAAAGGTCACCCGGGACCCACTTCAAAACACAATCCCCACGAATCACGGCCCTCGCACACAACCAACACGCCAGTAGGGATGCACGCCAGACGCAGAACACACAAACAGACACAGATCCCCATGGTGGCAGAGAGGATGCACGCCAGACGCAGAACACACACAAACACACAGATCCCCATGGTGGCAGAGAGGATGCACGCCAGACGCAGAACACACAAACGACACAGATCCCATGGTGGCAAGAGAGAGGACGGTCCCTTCCCCTAGCCCTGTAAAACTCGCCAAACCAAATGGTTGCTTCCCAAATTGCACCCTATTCCCTATTAGTGCACACTTAGACCAGAGAATGGGCACCCTATTCCCTATGTAGTGCACTACTTTGGACCAGGGCCAATATGGAGCCATTGGGACACAGCCCACAGCCTCTCCGTCCTCCCTTCTGTCCCCCCCCCCCCCCCCCCAGTCTTGTCAAGATGCGACAACATATTTCACTCATGAGGCAACTAGGCAGTAATCCATGAAAGCGCTTGTTCAGGAACAAGCCGCTACTATATTGATGTTAGTTGACTACATTAACGAGCAGCAAGATTTGGCGGCCCATTCCCCTTCAAGTCTCGTTGCATAATGGGTGGACTGGCTAGCACCTTGACGTTCCCATACTTTCCCATCAATCGCCATTAGAGTCCAACCCTCTTAGATATATTTTCATGCTGAGTATGTGACTTGGGGCATTTATGGAAAGTGATCGACTCATCAGTGCAGAAGGGTTCCCGTTCATTTACCATATAGGTTTGTGATGGTAGTTTGGAGCTGGAGAAGGGTTCAAGCTGTCATCTTAGGGTTACTGAATATCATGACATGGATTGTAAAGAGGATCTCTGTATAACAGTGGTGTGTGTCTCATATGAGCCAGGTACAGAGACGGTCAGTCCCTTTAATACAGATTAGTGGTTACAGCACGGCTCACAGGACACACTTGTGTCTGGGACAGGGGGTGCCCTGGAGGGACGGCAGGCGAGGTCCCGTGATGGAGCAAGAAGGGCCGGGGAGCAGACAGGTCCTGGAGACATGGCCAGGGAGCGACAGGAGAATGGCCAGGGAGGACAGACCGGGGAGGACAGGGCCAGGGAGGACAGGCCAGGGAGGAACAGACAGGGAGGACAGGGCCCGGGCAGGACAGGGCCGGGAGGACAGGGCAGGAGGACAGGACCGGGAGACAGGGCCGGGAGACAGGGCCAGGGAGGACAGGGCCAGGGAGACAGGGCCGGGAGGGACAGGCCAGGAGGACAGGCCAGGGAGGACAGGGCCGGGGAGGACAGGCAGGGCCAGGGGACAGGACCAGGGAGGACAGGGCAGGCCGGGGAGGACAGACGGGCCGGGGAGGACAGGGCCGGGGAGGAAGGACAGGGCCGGGGAGGACAGGGCCAGGGAGGACAGGGCCGGGGAGGACAGGGGGGAGGACAGGGCCGGGGAGGACAGGGCCGGGAGGACAGGGCCAGGGAGGACAGGGCCGGGAGGCAGGACAGGGCCGGGGAGGACAGGGCCGGGGAGGACAGGGCCGGGAGGACAGGACCGGGGAGGACAGGGCCGGGGAGGACAGGCCAGGGAGACAGGGCCGGGAGGACAGGACAGGCCGGGAGGACAGGCCAGGGAGGACAGGGCGGAGGACATGACAGGGAGGACAGGCCAGGAGGACAGGGCCGGGAGACAGGGCCGGGAGGACAGGAGCCAGGGAGGACAGGCCAGGGAGCAGGACAGGGCCAGGGAGGACAGGCCAGGAGGACAGGGCCGGGAGGACAGGCCGGGAGGACAGGGCCAGGGAGGACAGGGCCAGGGAGGACAGGGCCAGGGAGGACAGGCCCGGGGAGGACAGGGCCGGGAGGACACAGGACAGGCCAGGGAGGACAGGGCCAGGGAGGACAGGACCAGGGAGGACAGGGCCGGGGAGGACAGGGCCAGGGAGGACAGGGCCAGGGAGGACAGGCAGGGAGGACAGGGCCAGGGAGGACAGGACCAGGGAGGACAGGGCCAGGGAGGACAGGCCGACGGCCGGGAGGACAGGCCGGGAGGACAGGGCCAGGGAGGACAGGGCCGGGAGGACAGGCAGGAGGACAGGCAGGGGACAGGCGGGGAGGACAGGCCGGGAGGACAGGGCCGGGAGGACAGGGCCGGGGAGGACAGAGGCCAGGGGAGGAGGACAGGGCCAGGGGAGGACAGGGCCGGGGAGGACAGGGCCAGGGAGGACAGGCAGGGCCAGGGAGGACAGGACCAGGGAGGACAGGGCCAGGGAGGACAGGGCCAGGGAGGACAGGGAGGACAGGACCAGGGAGGACAGGGCCGGGGAGGACAGGGCCGGGGAGGACAGGGCCGGAGGACAGGCCAGGGAGACAGGGCCAGGGAGGACAGGGCCGGGGAGGACCAGGGCCGGAGGACAGGGCCAGGAGGACAGGCCAGGGAGACAGGCCGGGAGGACAGGGCCGGGGAGGACAGGACCAGGGAGGACAGGGCCGGGGAGGACAGGGCCGGGGAGGACAGGGCCAGGGAGGACAGGGCCAGGGAGGAAGGGGCCGGGGAGGACAGGGCCGGGGAGGACAGGGCCGGGGAGGACAGGACAGGGGAGGACAGGGCCAGGGAGGACAGGGTCAGGGAGGACAGGACCAGGGAGGACAGGGCCAGGGAGGACTGAGAACCAGAGACAGGTTACCAGTTACCAGCCAGCTCTGGACTATGGGATAGAAGCAGACAACAGAAGTTACGGTCCCTGATTAAAAACAACAGTGTGTAGATAGTTCAGTTTCTTTCCTATAAACCAGGTGCACAATCTGTGTCCCAGAGGGAGGTGATTAGAGCACAGCTCACAGGGAACACAGTGTATCTGGGACAGGGAGGACAGGCTAGTCAGGTGGATGGGTTGGACAGGGGCCAGCTCTGGGACAGGGAGGACAGGCTAGTCAGGGTGGATGGGTTGGACAGGGGCCAGCTCTGGACAGGGAGGACAGGGTGGATGGGTTGGACAGGGGCCAGCTCTGGGACAGGGAGGACAGGGAGGACAGGGTGGATGGGTTGGACAGGGGCCAGCTCTGAGACAGGGAGGACAGGGTAGTCAGGGTGGATGGGTTGGACAGGGGCCAGCTCTGGGACAGGGAGGACAGGGTGGATGGGTTGGACAGGGGCCAGCTCTGGACAGGATCAGGGTGGATGGGTTGGACAGGGGCCAGCTCTGGGACAGGGACAGGGGAGGACAGGGTGAGACGGGAGACTATGGTTGACAGGGGCCAGCTCTGAGACAGGGAGGACAGGGTGGATGGGTTGGACAGGGGCCAGCTCTGGGACAGGGAGGACAGGGTGGATGGGTTGGACAGGGGCCAGCTCTGGGACAGGAGGACAGCAGTCAGGTGGATGGGTTGGCAGGGCCAGCTCTGGACAGGGAGGACAGGGTGGATGGGTTGGACAGGGGCCAGCTCTGAGACAGGGAGGACAGGGTGGATGGGTTGGACAGGGGCCAGCTCTGGGACAGGAGGACAGGGGTGGATGGGGTTGGACAGGGCCAGCTCTGGACAGGATGACATGGGTGGATGGGTTGGACAGGGGCCAGCTCTGAGACAGGGAGGACAGGTGTGGATGGGTTGGACAGGGGCCAGCTCTGGGACAGGGAGGACAGGGTGGATGGGTTGGACAGGGGCCAGCTCTGAGACAGGGAGGACAGGGTGATGGTTGGACAGGGCCAGCTCTGGACAGGAGGACAGGGTGGATGGGTTGGACAGGGGCCAGCTCTGGGACAGGTAGAATTGGGTAGTCAGGGTGGATGGGTTGGACAGGGGCCAGCTCTGGGACAGGGTAGTCAGGGTGGATGGGTTGGACAGGGGCCAGCTCTGGGACAGGGAGGACAGGGTGGATGGGTTGGACAGGGGCCAGCTCTGGACAGGAGGCCAGGCGTGACCTGTTAACCAGTTCTGGCGGGGGATGGGTTGAAGGATCAGGGACAGAGACAGGTGAGCATTTGGACAGGACAGTTGGAGGGGACAGGGATGGGGAGGCAGCTAGAGGACATGGAGTGAAGGTGATGACAACAGGGCAGGACAGGAGGACAGGAGGACAGGGTGGACTATCAGACCGCCAGGCCTACACAGTACAGGCTTTTAATTTTAGGGTTAGGTTCAGTCGATGAATTTTTAAATGTATGTATTTGGGGACAGAGAGCTGATCGATTGGCTCATTTTTAATACTAGGATACTTGTTGTTGTTTTTCAGGTTTATTCTGCCCTGATGATGACGATCACAATGAATGATGATGATGATGATGATGGTGATGGTGATGGTGATGGTGATGGTGATGATGATGGTGATGTGATGATGATCACAATGATGATTCTAAAACAGTAGTTCAGTATCTAGGGATCAGTGCTGTCTTTCCTGTGAGTCACTGTCTTGAAGCAGAAAGCAGAGTTCATTCTCTGCCTCTTTGTGAAGCATCGTATTCTGAGGGTGTTGCTCCCCCCGGTTGCTAGGCAGAGAGCGGTGAGAAGAGGCGAGGCGGTAGAGAGACACATTGTTATTCTGCCGTTTGGGACACACCCTTGGTCTGCTGCCCTGGCTCTGGTCTAAAGTAGTGCACTATATAGGGAATAGGGTGCCATTTGAGACAGACTAAGGGCCTATATATAGCGATCAGAGGAGGCTGGTGGGAGGAGATATGGGGGGAGGGCTCTTTTGTAAGGCGGAAGGAATCAATGGGAACGGATTCCAAAC
>LR778256.1:26558880-26634319 GCA_902810595.1 Coregonus sp. 'balchen'
CTCAGTCACCCTGGGCGTTTCTACTGTAGCATCCCCCTCTATGTCAACTCAGTCACCCTGGGCGTTCTACTGTAGCGTCCCCCTCTATGTCAACTCAGTCACCCAGGGATAAGCCACATTAGAACCCACAGCTGGTGTTTGTACATTAGAACCCACAACTGGTGTTTGTACATTAGAACCCACAACTGGTTTTTTGTATATTAGAACCCACAACTGGTGTTTGTACATTAGCCGCAGAGCAAATACCAGTTTTAAATCCTGAGGGGTTTTAAATCCTGAGGGGAGTAGAAGATATAGTGGCTTGCGAAAGTATTCACCCCCCTTGGCATTTTTCCTATTTTGTTGCCTTACAACCTGAAATTAAAATGAATTTTTGGGGGGGTTTGTATCATTTGATTTACACAACATGCCTACAACTTTGAAGATGCAAAATATGTTTTATTGTGAAACAAACAAGAAATAAGACAAAAAAACAGAAAACATGAGCGTGCATAACTATTCAACCCCAGAGTACCTTCTTCCATATGTTTGTGAGGTCTCCCACATGCCTTTTGGCGAACGCCAAACATGTTTGCTTATTTTTTTCTTTAAGCAATGGCTTTTTTCTGGCCACTCTCCCGTAAAGCCCAGCTCTGTGGAGTATACGGCTTAAAGTGGTCCTATGAACAGATACTCCATTCTCCGCTGTGGAGCTTTGCAGCTCCTTCAGGGTTATCTTTGGTCTCTTTGTTGCATCTGATTAATGCCCTCCTTGCCTGGTCCGTAAGTTTTGGTGGGCGGCCCTCTCTTGGCAGGTTTGTTGTGGTGCCATATTCTTTCAATTATGGATTTAATGGTGCTCTGTGGGATGTTCAAAGTTTCGGATATTTTTGTATAACCCAACCCTGATCTGTACTTCTCCACAACTTTGTCCCTGACCTGTTTGGAGAGCTCCTTGGTCTTCATGGTGCCCCTTAGTGGTGTTGCAGACTCTGGGGTCTTTCTGAACAGGTGTATATATACTGAGATCATGTGGCTGATCATGTGACACTTAAATAAAGTCCACCTGTGTGCAATCTAACTAATTATGTGACTTCTGAAGGTAATTGGTTGCACCATATCTTATTTAGGGGCTTCATAGCAAAGGGGGTGAATACATATGCACGCACCACTTTTCCGTTATTTTTTTTTTAGAATTACTTGAAACAATTATTTGTTATTTTTTTAATTTCACTTCACCAATTTGGACTATTTTGTGTATGTCCATTACATGAAATACAAATAAAAATCAATTTAAATTACAGGTTGTAATGCAACAAAATAGGAAAAACGCCAAGGGGGATGAATCCTTTTGCAAGGCACTGTATCCCCACCTCAATCTTCTTCTTCTTCTTCTTCTTCTCCTTCCTCCTCATCCTCTGTCTCTTCTGGAGGAGGATGGTCTCATACTTGGGCCTCGGGTGTTCCTGGGGGGGAGAAGAGAGAGCAAGAGATCGGTTCATTTCTTCTCCTCTGCTGATGGTCTCAGTTAGTGATGAGAACCTGGACTGGTGTCAGTTGGAGTGTAGTGAAGTAACCTGACCATTAATACAAGGAGTGTAGGGAGAGTAAAGTGTGATGTGATGTGGTGGGGTGGGTTGTGGTGGGGTGGGATGTGGTGGGGTGGGGTGTGGTGTGGTGGGGTGGGGTGGGGTGTGGTGTGGTGTGGTGTGGTGGGGTGTGATGGGGTGTGGTGGGTTGGGGTGGGGTGGGGTGGGGTGTGGTGGGGTGTGGTGGGGTGGGGTGGGTTGTGGTGGGGTGGGGTGTGGTGGGGTGTGGTGGGGTGGGTTGTGGTGTGGTGTGGTGGGGTGGGGTTGTGGTGTGGTGGGATGGGGTGTGGTGTGGTGTGGTTGGGTGTGGGGGGTGTGGTGGGGTGGGGTGGTGGTTGGGTGGGGGTGGGTGGGGTGGGTTTGGGTGGGGTGGGTTGTGGTGGGTTGTGGTGGGGTGGGGTGTGGTGTGTTGTGGTGGGGTGTGTTGTGATGGGGTGGGTTGTGGTGTGGTGGGGTGGGTTGTGGTGGGGTGGTTGTGGTGTGGTGTGATGGGGTGTGTTGTGGTGGGGTGTGTTGTGGTGGGGTGGGTTGGGGTGTGGTGGGGTGGGGTGGGTTGTGGTGGGGTGTGATGGGGTGTGGTGGGGTGGGTTGTGGTGGGTTGTGGTGGGGTGGGTTGTGGTGGGTTGTGGTGGGGTGGGTTGTGGTGGGGTGGGGTGAAGAGTGATGAGGTGTGGTGTGGTGTGATGTGGTGGGGTGTGATGTGATGTGGTGGGGTGTGGTGTGGTGTGATGAAGAGTGATGGTGTGTGGGGTGGTGTGATGAAGAGTGATGGGGAGTGATGAAGAGTGATGGTGTGTGTACCTCCTCTTCCTCCAGTCCTGTGAGGTTCCAGCTGTGGTTCAGACTGATCTGACGGCGCTTCCAGTGCTCCAGGAACGTCGCAACTACACACACACACACACACACCCACACACACACACACACTTAGACATGAATACTGGTCCACCAACACTAGCAGAGGAAACCTAAGCTGAGACAGAGTGGTGCACAGCAGTGTAGCGGGGTTGTAATTATCTCATGGTTTCCTTCACCCCAGAGGTCCTACTGTGACTAATAATACATAGACCTGGCCCCCCACAGACTGGCTGACAGACGGGCTGGCTGATGGACAGGAGGGGCGGTAATACATAGACCTGGCCCCCCACAGACGGGCTGACAGACGGGCTGGCTGATGGACAGGAGGGGCGGTAACAGGGGTGATAAAACATAGGGACATGGAGATGGGGGCATTAAGAGGTAATAGAATGTTAATACATACCCCAGAGGGACATGGAGATGGGGGTATTAAGAGGTAGTAAGGGGTAATAGAATGTTAATACATACCCCAGAGGGACATGGAGATGGGGGCATTAAGAGGTAATAGAACGTTAATACATACCCCAGAGGGACATGGAGATGGGGTTATTAAGGGGTAATAGAATGTTAATACATACCCCAGAGGGACATGGAGATGGGGTTATTAAGGGGTAATAGAATGTTAATACATACCCCAGAGGGACATGGAGATGGGGGTATTAAGAGGTAGTAAGGGGTAATAGAATGTTAATACATACCCCAGAGGGACATGGAGATGGGGGGTATTAAGAGGTAATAGAATGTTAATACATACCCCAGAGGGACATGGAGATGGGGGTATTAAGAGGTAATAGAATGTTAATACATACCCCAGAGGGACATGGAGATGGGGGTATTAAGAGGTAATAGAATGTTAATACATACCCCAGAGGGACATGGAGATGGGGGTATTAAGAGGTAATAGAATGTTAATACATACCCCAGAGGGACATGGAGATGGGGGTATTAAGAGGTAATAGAATGTTAATACATACCCCAGAGGACATGAAGATGGGGTATTAAGAGGTAATAGAATGTTAATACATACCCCAGAGGGACATGGAGATGGGGGTATTAAGAGGTAATAGAATGTTAATACATACCCCAGAGGACATGGAGATGGGGGTATTAAGAGGTAATAGAATGTTAATACATACCCCAGAGGGACATGAGATGGGGGTATTAAGAGGTAATAGAATGTTAATACATACCCCAGAGGGACATGGAGATGGGGGTATTAAGAGGTAATAGAATGTTAATACATACCCCAGAGAGACATGGAGATGGGGGTAATAAGAGGTAATAGAATGTTAATACATACCCCAGAGGAACATGGAGATGGGGGTATTAAGGGGTAGTAAGGGGTAATAGAATGTTAATACATACCCCAGAGGGACATGGAGATGGGGGTATTAAGAGGTAATAGAATGTTAATACATACCCCAGAGGGACATGGAGATGGGGGGTATTAAGAGGTAATAGAATGTTAATACATACCCCAGAGGGACATGGAGATGGGGGTATTAAGAGGTAGTAAGGGGTAATAGAATGTTAATACATACCCCAGAGGGACATGGAGATGGGGGTAATAAGAGGTAGTAAGGGGTAATAGAATGTTAATACATACCCCAGAGGGACATGGAGATGGGGGTATTAAGAGGTAATAGAATGTTAATGCAAACCCCAGAGGACATGGAGATGGGGGTAGTAAGGGGTAATAGAATGTTAATACATACCCCAGAGGGACATGGAGATGGGGGTATTAAGAGGTAATAGAATGTTAATACATACCCCAGAGGGACATGGAGATGGGGGTATTAAGAGGTAATAGAATGTTAATACATACCCCAGAGGGACATGGAGATGGGGGTATTAAGGGGTAGTAAGGGGTAATAGAATGTTAATACATACCCCAGAGGGACATGGAGATGGGGGTATTAAGAGGTAATAGAATGTTAATACATACCCCAGAGGGACATGGAGATGGGGGTATTAAGAGGTAATAGAATGTTAATACATACCCCAGAGGGACATGGAGATGGGGGTATTATGAGGTATTAAGAGGTAATAGAATGTTAATACATACCCCAGAGGGACATGGAGATGGGGGTATTAAGAGGTAGTAAGGGGTAATAGAATGTTAATACATACCCCAGAGGGACATGGAGATGGGGGCATTAAGAGGTAATAGAATGTTAATACATACCCCAGAGGGACATGGAGATGGGGGTATTAAGAGGTAATAGAATGTTAATACATACCCCAGAGGGACATGGAGATGGGGGTATTAAGAGGTAATAGAATGTTAATACATACCCCAGAGGGACATGAAGATGGGGGGTATTATGAGGTAATAGAATGTTAATACATACCCCAGAGGGACATGGAGATGGGGGTATTAAGAGGTAATAGAATGTTAATACATACCCCAGAGGGACATGGAGATGGGGGTATTAAGAGGTAATAGAATGTTAATACATACCCCAGAGGGACATGGAGATGGGGGCATTAAGAGGTAATAGAATGTTAATACATACCCCAGAGGGACATGGAGATGGGGGTATTAAGAGGTAGTAAGGGGTAATAGAATGTTAATACATACCCCAGAGGGACATGGAGATGGGGGCATTAAGAGGTAATAGAATGTTAATACATACCCCAGAGGGACATGGAGATGGGGGTATTAAGGGGTAATAGAATGTTAATACATACCCCAGAGGGACATGGAGATGGGGGTATTAAGAGGTAGTAAGGGGTAATAGAATGTTAATACATACCCCAGAGGGACATGGAGATGGGGGTATTAAGAGGTAATAGAATGTTAATACATACCCCAGAGGGACATGGAGATGGGGGTATTAAGGGGTAATATAATGTTAATACATACCCCAGAGGGACATGGAGATGGGGGTATTAAGAGGTAATAGAATGTTAATACATACCCCAGAGGGTCATGGAGATGGGGGTATTAAGAGGTAATAGAATGTTAATACATACCCCAGAGGGACATGGAGATGGGGGTATTAAGGGGTAATATAATGTTAATACATACCCCAGAGGGACATGGAGATGGGGGTATTAAGAGGTAATAGAATGTTAATACATACCCCAGAGGGACATGGAGATGGGGGTATTAAGAGGTAGTAAGGGGTAATAGAATGTTAATACATACCCCAGAGGGACATGAAGATGGGGGTATTAAGAGGTAGTAAGGGGTAATAGAATGTTAATACATACCCCAGAGGGACATGGAGATGGGGGTATTAAGAGGTAATAGAATGTTAATACATACCCCAGAGAGACATGAAGATGGCGAAGAATATGGTGGCAGGGTTGTCGAACAGGTGTGATGCCCGGGCGGTGCCACAGGCAGTGGACAGGTGCCAGTAGTCACACACTCCATCACACAGAGGGCACATGGTGAAGTTCTGCTGCTTATCACACATCTCCAGGCTGCACACACACAGACACACAGACACACAGAGGGCACATGGTGAAGTCCTGCTGCTTATCACACATCTCCAGGCTGCACACACACAGTCACATGTTTCTAAGTATGTTTCTCAACAAAAAAATAGGTAATTTCTTTATGTGGTGACCCCACTGCAATTCCCCCGTGACCCCACTAGGGGTCCCGACCCCGACCTGGAATACCACTGTTCTAGAGAGACACCTGGGGACTCATTTATAACCGTTGCGTAAGTTTAACACTAAATATCTGCGTGCACCATTTCTGAAAAGACTGTTCATTCACAAACATACCGATACTTCTAAACTTGGTGGACGCCGTACATACCCATGTTTCCTGGTATAAAACCAGACCTGTCTTCAAACTGCGCACGCGTGAACAGACATAATTAAGCCTGAAAAACACCCATCAGTCACCTTTTATGGTAACAATAACGCCCTTATTTGCTGTATACTTTGGAAGTATTGGAAATAGTTCAAGACAGTCTCTAAAGGAAATAGCAATAGCAAACTTGATCAAATGCCTTTGGAGGCGTTGGCAGAATGTTTTATTTTGCAGTGACATTCTGACCGTTTCTGAAAGACAAAAACAATTGTAAATTGTTGTGTACCTGTAAACAGATCATTTGAATGCAATAATGCTTTGCATTCACTTTTTCCCGAACCTAAATATCTGCGAATTCTGAAACATTGTCTATTCACAAAAAAAAAGACAACTACAGTAGACCTCCGTCCAGTGGTGTTCTACACGTCAATACAAAAGATCAACTGTCTCTTCACCTACTCAGTTTTGTTGTGTTATAAACCACGCTCCCGGTCAGATGAAATTACTTGAACTTATAGGCCTAATAACCAATTTAATAGGCCAAATTAAATGACATGTTCATTTGTTCTATGGCTACTTCTGAATATAAACTCATCAGCACCAGAAAAGGTGTAGAATTGATTCAGCTGGTTATGATATCCAGTACCAGTCTAAAGTTTGGACACAGCTACTCATTCAAGGGTTTTTCCTTTATTTTTACTATTGTTTACATGGTAGAATAATAGTGAAGACATCAGAACTATGAAATAACACGTATGGAATCATGTAGTAACCAAAAAAGTGTTAAACAAATCAAAATATATTTTATATTTGAGACTCTTCAAATAGCCACCCTTTGCCTTGATGACAGCTTTGCACACTCTTGGCATTCTCACAACCAGCTTCATGAGGTAGTCACCTGGAATGCATTTCAATTAACAGGTTTGCCTTCTTAAAAGTTAATGTGTGGAATGTCTTTCCTTCTTAATGCATTTGAGCCAATCAGTTGTGTTGTGGCAAGGTAGATAGCCCTATTTGGTAAAAGACCAGCTCAAATGGCAAGAACAGCTCAAATAAGCAAAGAGAAACGACAGTCCATCATTACTTTAAGACATGAAGGTCAGTCAATACGGAACATTTCAAGAACTTTGAAAGTTTCTTTAAGTGCAGTCGCAAAAACCATCAAGCACTATGATGAAACTGGCTCTCATGAGGACCGCCACAGGAATGGAAGACCCAGAGTTACCTCTGCTGCAGAGGATAAGTTATATTATATTATATTATAAGTTCATTAGAGTTACCAGCCTCAGAAATTGCAGCCCAAATAAATGCTTCACAGAGTTCAAGTAACAGACACATTTCAACATCAACTGTCAGAGGGGACTGTGTGAGTCAGGCCTTCATGGTCGAATTGCTGCAAAGAAACCACTACTAAAGGACACCAATAAGAAGAAGAGACTTGCTTGGGCCAAGAAACATGAGCAATGGACATTAGACCGGTGGAAATGTGTCGTTTGGTCTGGAGTCCAAATTGGAGATTTTTGGTTCCAACCGCTGTGTCTTTGTGAGACGTGGTGTGGGTGAACGGATGATCTCCGCATGTGTGGTTCCCACCGTAAAGCATAGAGGAGGAGGTGTTATGGTGTGGGGGTGCTTTGCTGGTGACACTGTCTGTGATTTATTTAGAATTCAAGGCACACTTAACCAGTATGGCTACCACAGCATTCTGCAGCGATACGCCATCCCATCTGGTTTGGGCTTAGTGGGACTATCATTTGTTTTTCAACAGGACAATGACCCAACACACCTCCAGGCTGTGTAAGGGCTGTTTTACCAAGAAGGAGAGTGATGGAGTGCTGCATCAGAGGACCTGGCCTCCACAATCCCCCGACTTGAAACCAACTGAGTGAAGGAAAAGCAGCCAACAAGTGCTCAGCATATGTAGGAACTCCTTCAAGACTGAAAAGCATTCCAGGTGAAGCTGGTTGAGAGAATGCCAAGAGTGTCCAAAGCTGTCATCAAGGCAAAGGGTGGCTATTTGAAGAGTCTCAAATATAAAATATATTTTGATTTGTTTAACACTTTTTTGGTTACTACATGATTCCATATGTGTTATTTCATAGTTTTGATGTCTTCACTGTTATTCTACCATGTAGAAAATAGTAAAAATAAAGAAAAACCCTAGAATGAATAGCTGTGTCCAAACTTGACTGGTACTGTATATATACTATATTTCTACATTAAATATTGTCTACTTGAGAAATGTTACATTACAATATTCAGACGTAGCCTACAAATGTCGATGGAAAAGGTGAACCGTCTGTTCTACCGTTAAAACCCTTTAGAACCCATAGCGGCCGTCAACGGCCTTGTTTTTCTAACAATAACATCTGTGTCAATATCGCTAAATGAACTCGCTAACAACCTGTTGTCGTATTTGCGTGGCTGTTGTAATCAACCGGAAACAGGGTGTGCCGTCAATCTGGAAAATTGTCAGATCAGATCAAATGGAGTAAAATTCCAGAAACAGCTTCTCTTTTTACTACGGTGAAGTGGGTCCATTTAAAATGAGAGATGGGATGAACGGCAGCCGAGTAACCTAGGAAACCATCACAGTCAGAAAAGGTTGAGGAATTTATTCTGCAACGAACACGGAACTGAAATAAATAATAGGAAATATGCTATCTAATTATTTTAGAACGCAAAGATAAAATAGATTCTCTCTTCTCACTAATGGCAAATTATATCATCTTATTATATTTAGCTGTTCTGAATAAGTCAACATTTAACTTATGCCTGAAAACTGGCGCATGCATGTTTTGAGGGCATATGTTGTGCGAACACAACGTTCCTAAATGAGGCCCCAGGGGCTCTCCTGTTCAGGTGTTCTTTCCAGTCTGACAATGTTCCTCCCACACACATACAACACTAGAGTGGGTACCTGGCATGGACCTGGTCTGGGTGTGTGTGTGTGTGTGTGTGTCTGTGTGTGTGTGTGAGAGTGTGTGTGTGTGCGTGAGAGTGTGTGTGTGTGTGTGTGTGTGTGCGTGAGAGTGTGGGTGTGTGTGTGAGAGTGTGTGTGTGTGTGTGTGTGTGTGTGAGAGAGTGTGTGTGTGTGTCAGAGTGTGTGTGTGTGAGAGTGTGTGTGTGTGAGAGTGTGTGTGTGTGTGAGAGTGTGTGTGGGTGTGAGAGTGTGTGTGTGTGTGAGTGTGTGTGTGTGAGAGTGTGTGTGTGTGTGAGAGTGTGTGTGTGGTGTGTGTGTGTGTGTGGTGTGTGTGTGTGTGAGAGTGTGTGTGTGTGAGAGTGTGTGTGTGTGTGTGTGTGTGTGTGTGTGTGTGTGTGTGTGTACCTGGGTACGTTTGTGTCTACAGTGTAACAGCCATAGCAGAAGACGATGATCCCAACCAGAGAGGCTGGTATGAGCAGCTGAGTGTAGACGCCCAGCCAGGCGAAGTACAGACCGATCTTCTCCCCAAAGTACTTCCTGTAAGGCAGAGGTCATCAGCAGGCAGATGTGTGATCATTATTATAATACAACATTGTAATGTACTAATAGAGCCTGGTATTAGGGTTTGGGTTCACGGGGTAATAATGATCGATGATAATGTAGTAATAATGTACTAATGTTGGTAACTAATGATAGGGCGGCAGGTAGCCTAGCGATTAAGAGCGTTGGGCCAGTAACCGAAAGGTCGCTAGTTCGAATCCCTGAGCCGACTAGGTGAACAATCGGCCGATGTACCCATGAGTAAGGTACTTAACCCTAATTGCTCCTGTAAATTATGATATGTAATGCAGTAATAATGTAGTAATGCTGGTATCTAATGATAATGCTATGTAGTAATAATGTAATACTGTTGGCACCTGATAATGTAATGCGGTAATAATGTAATGTTGATACCTGATGATAATGTAATGTATAAATAACGTAGTAATTGTTGGTACCTGATAATGTAATGTAGTAATAACGTAGTAATGTTGGTAATGTGGTAACAATGTAGTGATGCTGGCACCTGATGATAATGTAATGTTATAATCATGTAGTAATGTTGATACCTGTTGGTAACGTAATGTAGTAATGATCTAGTAGTGTTGGTATATAATGACAATGCAATGTAGTTATGTGGTAATGTCAGTACCTGATGATAATGTAACATGGTAATAATGTTGTAACCGTGGTACCTAATAATGTAATATAGTAATATGTAGCAATGTTGGTACCTGATGATAATGTAGTTATGTGGTAATATTGGTAATATTGGTACCTGATGATAATGTAATGTAGTAATAATGCAGTTAACTAATAATAATGCAGTAATGGTGGCACCTGGTAATGTATGGCGTAATAATGTAGTAATGTGTGTACCTGATGATAATGTAACCTAGTGATAATGTAGTAATTGTGGTACCCAATGATAATGTAATGTATACTGAACAGAAAATATAAACGCAACATGTAAAGTGTTGGTCCCATGTTTCATGAGCTGAAATAAAAGATCCCAGAAATGTTCCATATCCACCAAAAGCTTATTTCTCTACAGTTTTGTGGACAAATTTGTTTACATCCCTGTTAGTGATCATTTCTCCTTTGCCAAGATAATCCATCTATCTGACAGGTGTGGCCTATCAAGAAGCTGATTAAACAGAATTATCATTACACAGGTGCATCTTGTGCTGGGGACAATAAAAGGCCACTCTAAAATGTGCAGTTTTGTCACACAACACAATGCCACAGATGTCTCAAGTTTTTAAGGAGTGTGTAATTGGCATGCGGACTACAGAAATGTCCAACAGAGCTGTTGCCATAGAATTTAATGTTAATTTCTCCATCACAAGCCTATATGTCATTTTAGAGAATTTGGCAGTACGTCCAACCGGCCTCAAAACCGCAGACCACGTGTAACCACGCCAGCCCAGGACCTCCACATCCGGCTTCTACACCTGCGGAGTCGTCTGAGACCGACCACCTGGACAGCTGATGAAACTGTGGGTTTGCACAACTGAAGAATTTCTGCACAAACTGTCAGAAACCGTCTCAGGGAAGCTCATCTGCGTGCTCGTCGTCCTCACCAGGGTCTTTACCTGACTGCAGTTTGGCGTCGTAACCGACTTCAGTGGGCAAATGCTCACCTTTGACGGCCACTGGCACGTAGGAGAAGTGTGCTCTTCACGGATGTATCCCGATTTCAACTGTACCGGGCGTCATGTGGGCGAGCGGTTTGCTGATGTCAAAGTTGTGAACAGAGTGCCCCATGGCGGCGGCGGGGTTATGGTATGGGCAGGCATAAGATACGGACAACAAACAATTGCATTTTATCGATGGCAATTTGAATGCACAGAGATACCGTGACGAGGTCATGAGGCCCATTGTCGTGCCATTCATCCGCCACCATCACCTCATGTTTCAGCGTGATAATGCACGGCTCCATGTCGCAAGGATCTGGACACAATTCCTGGAAGCTGAAAATGTCCCAGTTCTTCCATGGCCTGCATACTCACCAGACATGTCACCCATTGAGCATGTTTGGGATGCTCTGGATCAACGTCTACGACAGCGTGTTCCAGTTCCTGCCAATATCCAGCAACTTCACACAGCCATTGAAGAGGAGTGGGACAACATTCCACAGGCCACAATCAACAGCCTGATCAACTCTATGTGAAGGAGATGTGTCACGCTGCATGAGGCAAATGGTCACACCAGATACTGACTGGTTGTCTAAACCACGCCCCCAGGTATCTGTGACCAACAGATGCATATCTGTATTCCCAGTCATGTGAAATCCATAGATTAGGGCCTAATTAATTTATTTCAATTGACTAATTTCCTTATATGAACTGTAACTCAGTAAAATCTTTGAAATTGTTGAATGTTGCATTTATATTTTTGTTCAGTGTAGTTATGTGGTCATGTTGGCACCTGATGATAATGTAATGCAATAATAATGTAATAATGTTGGTACCTGATGATAATGTACTAAAATAACAAGGTAGTAATGTTGGTACCTGATGATAATGTAATATAGTAATAAAGTAGGTACCTGATGAGGTCCACAGGTTGGTATTTGTAGAAGGCTCCATATCTGGCCCACTCATCATGGAGCAGCTTAGACAGAACAGACATCAGCGTAGAGTTCAGAACAGACATCAGGGTAGAGTACAGAACAGACATCAGGGTAGAGTGCAGAACAGACATCAGGGTAGAGTTCAGAACAGACATCAGGGTAGAGTACAGAACAGACATCAGCGTAGAGTACAGAACAGACATCAGCGTAGAGTACAGAACAGACATCAGCGTAGAGTACAGAACAGACAGAGTAGAGTACAGAACAGACATCAGAGTAGAGTACAGAACAGACAGAGTAGAGTACAGAACAGACATCAGAGTAGAGTACAGAACAGACATCAGAGTAGAGTTCAGAACAGACATCAGAGTAGAGTACAGAACAGACATCAGAGTAGAGTACAGAACAGACATCAGAGTAGAGTACAGAACAGACATCAGAGTAGAGTTCAGAACAGAAATCAGAGTAGAGTTCAGAACAGACATCAGAGTAGAGTACAGAACAGACATCAGAGTAGAGTTCAGAACAGACATCAGCGTAGAGTTCAGAACAGCATCAGCATAGAGTACAGAACAGACATCAGCGTAGAGTACAGAACAGACAGAGTAGAGTACAGAACAGACATCAGAGTAGAGTACAGAACAGACATCAGAGTAGAGTACAGAACAGACATCAGAGTAGAGTACAGAACAGACATCAGAGTAGAGTACAGAACAGACATCAGAGTAGAGTACAGAACAGACATCAGAGTAGAGTACAGAACAGACATCAGCGTAGAGTACAGAACAGACATCAGAGTAGAGTACAGAACAGACAGAGTAGAGTACAGAACAGACATCAGAGTAGAGTTCAGAACAGACATCAGAGTAGAGTTCAGAACAGACAGAGTAGAGTACAGAACAGACATCAGAGTAGAGTACAGAACAGAAATCAGAGTAGAGTTCAGAACAGACATCAGAGTAGAGTACAGAACAGAAATCAGAGTAGAGTTCAGAACAGACATCAGAGTAGAGTTCAGAACAGACAGAGTAGAGTACAGAACAGACATCAGAGTAGAGTTCAGAACAGACATCAGCGTAGAGTTCAGAACAGCATCAGGATAGAGTACAGAACAGACAGAGTAGAGTACAGAACAGAAATCAGAGTAGAGTTCAGAACAGACATCAGAGTAGAGTACAGAACAGACATCAGAGTAGAGTACAGAACAGACATCAGAGTAGAGTACAGAACAGACATCAGAGTAGAGTACAGAACAGACATCAGAGTAGAGTTCAGAACAGACAGAGTAGAGTACAGAACAGACATCAGAGTAGAGTACAGAACAGACATCCGAGTAGAGTTCAGTACAGTAGGAAACAGTAGAGTTCAGTAGAGTCCAGTAGGACACAGTAGAGTCCAATAGAGGCAAGTAGAATACAGTAGTGTACAGTAGAATACAGTAGTGTACAGTAGAATACAGTAGAGTCCAGTAGAGTCCAGTAGGACACCGTAGAATACAGTAGAGTCCAGTAGAGTCCAGTAGAGTCCAGTAGAATACAGTAGAGTCCAGTAGGACACCGTAGAATACAGTAGAGTCCAGTAGAATACAGTAGAGTCCAGTAGAGTCCAGTAGGACACCGTAGAATACAGTAGAGTCCAGTAGAGTCCAGTAGAGTCCAGTAGAATACAGTAGAGTCCAGTAGGACACCGTAGAATACAGTAGAGTCCAGTAGAATACAGTAGAGTCCAGTAGAGTCCAGTAGAATACAGTAGAGTCCAGTAGAGTCCATCAGGGGTTCCCAAACGTTTTTGCTTCATGACCCACCAATTGAGGTGTCTTGAGTCGCGACCCACCAATTGAGGTGTCGTGAGCCGTGACCCACCATAATGGTTGAGCGTGAAAAAAACATACACAGATCACAGAATAAGTACAAAATATCTTGTCAGCGGAGAGAAAATGTTGATGTTTTAAAGCTAAATCCTGCGACCCACCTGGACCCCTGCCGTGACCCACAAGTGGGTCCCGACCCACAGTTTGGGAATCTGTCACGGATTCTGCCGAGGCTCCCCTCCTCCTTGCTCGGGCAGGCTTCGGCGTTCGTCATCACGGAATACTAGCTACTGCTGATCTATGTTCTATGGTTCTATGTTCTACCTGTTGTCTGATTGTCTCACACCTGTTTCCCATCATGTGATCACTCCTTCCCTATTTAACCCGGTGGCTCCCATTGTGTTTTGTGCGTGTTTGTTTTTCGTTTCGTGTGTCGTTTGGTGAGCGGGTTAGTTCCTCCCTGTGTGGAGGTATTTCAAATCAAATCAAATTTTATTGGTCACATGCGCCGAATACAACAGGTGCAGACATTACAGTGAAATGCTTACTTACAGCCCTTAACCAACAGTGCATTTATTTTAAACAAAAAAAGTAAGAATAAAACAACAAAAAAAGTGTTGAGAAAAAAAGAGCAGAAGTCAAATAAAGTGACAGTAGGGAGGCTATATATACAGTAAAATAAAGTGACAGTAGGGAGGCTATATATACAGGGGGGTACCGTTGCAGAGTCAATGTGCGGGGGCACCGGCTAGTTGAGGTAGTTGAGGTAATATGTACATGTGGGTAGAGTTAAAGTGACTATGCATAAATACTTAACAGAGTAGCAGCAGCGTAAAAAGGATGGGGTGGGGGGGGCAGTGCAAATAGTCCGGGTAGCCATGATTAGCTGTTCAGGAGTCTTATGGCTTGGGGGTAGAAGCTGTTGAGAAGTCTTTTGGACCTAGACTTGGCACTCCGGTACCGCTTGCCATGCGGTAGCAGAGAGAACAGTCTATGACTAGGGTGGCTGGAGTCTTTGACAATTTTGAGGGCCTTCCTCTGACACCGCCTGGTATAGAGGTCCTGGATGGCAGGGAGCTTTGCCCCAGTGATGTACTGGGCCGTACGCACTACCCTCTGTAGTGCCTTGCGGTCAGAGGCCAAGCAGTTGCCATACCAGGCGGTGATGCAACCAGTCAGGATGCTCTCGATGGTGCAGCTGTAGAATTTTTTGAGGATCTGAGGACCCATGCCAAATCTTTTTAGTCTCCTGAGGGGGAATAGGCTTTGTCGTGCCCTCTTCACGACTGTCTTGGTGTGTTTGGACCATGATAGTTCGTTGGTGATGTGGACACCAAGGAACTTGAAGCTCTCAACCTGTTCCACTACAGCCCCGTCGATGAGAATGGGGGCGTGCTCAGTCCTCTTTTTTTTCCTGTAGTCCACAATCATCTCCTTTGTCTTGGTCACGTTGAGGGAGAGGTTGTTGTCCTGGCACCACACGGCCAGATCTCTGACCTCCTCCCTATAGGCTGTCTCATCGTTGTCGGTGATCAGGCCTACCACTGTTGTGTCGTCGGCAAACTTAATGATGGTGTTGGAGTCGTGCCTGGCCATGCAGTCATGGGTGAACAGAGAGTACAGGAGGGGACTGAGGACGCACCCCTGAGGGGCCCCCGTGTTGAGGATCAGTGTGGCAGATGTGTTGTTACCTACCCTTACCACCTGGGGGCGGCCCGTCAGGAAGTCCAGGATCCAGTTGCAGAGGGAGGTGTTTAGTCCCAGGATCCTTAGCTTAGTGATGAGCTTAGAGGGCACTATGGTGTTGAATGCTGAGCTGTAGTCAATGAATAGCATTCTCACGTAGGTGTTCCTCTTGTCCAGGTGGGAAAGGGCAGTGTGGAGTGCGATAGAGATTGCATCATCTGTGGATCTGTTGGGGCGGTATGCAAATTGGAGTGGGTCTAGGGTTTCTGGGATTATGCTGTTGATGTGAGCCATGACCAGTCTTTCAAAGCACTTCATGGCTACAGACGTCAGTGCTACGGGTCGGTAGTCATTTAGGCAGGTTATCTTTAGAGTTCTTGGGCACGGGGACTATGGTGGTCTGCTTGAAACATGTTGGTATTACAGACTCAGTCAGGGACATGTTGAAAATGTCAGTGAAGACACTTGCCAGTTGGTCAGCACATGCTCGGAGTACACGTCCTGGTAATCCGTCTGGCCCTGCGGCCTTGTGAATGTTGACCTGCTTAAAAGTCTTACTCACATCGGCTACAGAGAGCGTGATCACATAGTCGTCCGGAACAGCTGGTGCTCTCATGCATGCTTCAGTGTTGCTTGCCTCGAAGCGAGCATAGAAGTGGTTTAGCTCGTCTGGTAGGCTTGTGTCACTGGGCAGCTCGCGGCTGTGCTTCCCTTTGTAGTCTGTAATAGTTTTCAAGCCCTGCCACATCCGACGAGCGTCAGAGCCAGTGTAGTATGATTCAATCTTAGACCTGTATTGACTCTTTGCCTGTTTGATGGTTCGTCGGAGGTCATAGCGGGATTTCTTATAGGCGTCCGGGTTAGAGTCCCGTTCCTTGAAAGCGGCAGCTCTACCCTTTAGCTCAGTGCGGATGTTTCCTGTAATCCATGGCTTCTGGTTGGGGTATGTACGTACGGTCACTGTGGGGACGACATCATCGATGCACTTATTGATGAAGCCAGTGACTGATGTGGTGTACTCCTCAATGCTGTCTGAAGAATCCCGGAACATGTTCCAGTCTGTGCTAGCAAAACAGTCCTGTAGCTTAGCATCTGCGTCATCGTAGAGTACAGTATTTTGTATTGTTTTCTTTACTTATTCAGTAAAGTAGGTTTTCATAGAGTTCTGTGTCCTGCGCCTGACTTCGACCCACAGCATTACACTGACACAGAACCACTGTGGTAGAGTACAGCTCAGTAGGAGGAAATAGTAGAGTACAGCTCAGATAGGACATAGTAGAGTACAGACCCAGTAGGACCATACGTAGAGTCACAGGTTCAGTAGGATAGGACATAGGTAGAGTACAGTTTCAGTACAGACCATAGTAGAGTACCAGGAGCGTCAGTAGGACATAGTAGAGTACAGCTCAGTAGGACATAGTAGGTTACAGCTCAGTAGTGACATAGTAGGGTACAGTATCAGTAGGTACATAGTAGAGTGTACGAGGTTCAGTAGCACATAGTAGAGTACCAGTTCAGTAGGACATAGAGAGTACAGCTCAGTATGGGGACCATAGTAGAAGAGTACAGCTCAGTAGGACATTAGTACGAGTACAGTTTTCAGCTAGGACATAGTAGAGTACGTAGCTACAGTAGGATGATCATGTAGAGTACACTTATGGACATAGTAGCGGTACAGTTCAGTAGGACAGAGTTAGAGTAACAAGCTCAGTAGGACATAGTAGATTACAGTAGGTACATAGTAGGTACAGTTTCAAAATATAGGACAATAGTAGAGTACAGCTCATAGGACATTTTAAGGTACGTGGACAAGAAAGGAAAAGTTAGTAACTAGTGAGACAGCTCAGTAGGACATGTAAGTCAGTAGGACATAGTAGAGTACCCTCAGAGGCCTGTGAGTACAGCTCAGTAGGACATAGTGGTACAGCAGTAGGACATGTAAGTCTTTTATTAGGACTAGTAGAGTTCAGCTCATGGACAAGTAAAAGTACAGCTCAGTGGAAATAGTAGGGTACACTCAGTAGGCATAGTAGAGACACTCAGTAGGACATAAAGTACAGTCGTAACTAGTAGAGTACATTCATAGGACATATAGAGTACATCAGTAGGACATAGTAAGTACAGCTAAAGGGGACATAGGAGTACTTTCATTTGGACATAGTAATCAGGGACAAGTAAGTACATTTTTCGTAGGACATGTAGAGACAGCTCAGTGGGACATAGTAGAGTAAGCTAGTAGGACAAGTAGAGTACAGTTCTAGGACATATAGAGACAGCTCAGTAGGACATAGTAGAACGCTCATAACATATAATCATTCAGTAAATAGTAGAGTACAGTGGGACATAGTAGAGTACAGTTCATAGGCTAAAGTACCTCAGTAGGACATAGAAAGAAACAGCTCAGTAGGACTTTTAGATACGTAGGACATAGAGAGCACCTCAGTGGGACATGTAGGTACTTTTCAGTAGGACAAGTGATATAGCTCCATTAGGACATAGTAGAAGGAAAGTCAGTAGGACATAGTAGAGTACAGCTCAGTAGGACATAGTAGAGTACAGTAGGACATAGTAAGCACATCGTAGGACATAGGAGTCAGTTCAGTAGGACAAGTAAGTACAGGGGACTAGTAAGACAGCTCAGAAACTTTTAAGGTAAGTAGGGGACATAGTAGGTACACTCAGTAGACTAGTAGGTACAGTCAGTGGACATAGTAGGTACAGTTCAGTAGGACATGTAGAGTACTTCAGTAGGACTAGTAGAGTACGTTCATAGGACATATAGAGTATCAGTAGGACTAGTAGATAAGTACAGTAGGACAATAGTAGAGTACAGCTCAGTAGGACATAGTAGAGTACAGCTCAGTAGGACATAGTAGAGTACAGCTCAGTAGGACATAGTAGAGTACAGTCAGTAGGACATAGTAGAGTACAGTTCCAAGTAGGACATAGTAGAGTAAAGTTCAGTAGGACATAGTAGAGTACAGCTCAGTAGGACATAGTAGAGTACAGCTCAGTAGGACATAGTAGAGTACAGTCAGTAGGACATAGTAGAGTACAGTCGTAAGGACATAGTAGAGTACCAGTAGGACATAGTAGAGTACAAGTAGGACATAGTAGAGTACAGTAGGACATAGTAGAGTACAGTAGGACATAGTAGAGTACAGCTCAGTAGGACATAGTAGAGTACAGCTCAGTAGGACATAGTAGAGTACAGTCATTAGGACATAGTAGAGTACAGTAGGACATAGTAGAGTACAGTAGGACATAGTAGAGTACAGTCAGTAGGACATAGTAGAGTACAGTAGGACATAGTAGAGTACAGCTCAGTAGGACATAGTAGAGTACAGCTCAGTAGGACATAGTAGAGTACAGCTCAGTAGGACATAGTAGAGTACAGCTTCAGTAGGACATAGTAGAGTACAGCTCAGTAGGACTAGTAGAGAGACAGCTCAGGAGGACATAGTAGAGTACAGCTCAGTAGGAACATAGTTAGTCGTTAACCAGTTCAGTAGGACATAGTAGGTACAGTCAGTAGGACCTGTAGAGTACAGCTCAGTAGGGACATAGTAGAGTACAGTTCAGTAGGCCAATAGTAGAGTCCAGTTCCGTAGGAACATAGTAGAGTACAGCATCAGTAGGAACATAGTAGAGGTACCAGCCTCAGTAGGACATGAGTAGGAGTACAGTTCAGTAGGACATAGTAGAGTACAGCTCAGTAGGACATAGTAGGAGGACACAACTCCGCTGTGTCCTCCTCCCAGAGTGCGAAGAGCCTAGGCGTGACCCTGGACAACCCCCTGTCGTTTTCTCCGCCAACATCAAGGCGGTGACCCGCTCCTGCAGGTTCATGCTCTACAAACATTCGGAGAGTCGACCCTGCCTTACACAGGGAAGCGGCACAGGTCCTAATCCAGGCACTTGTCATCTCCCGTCTGGACTACTGCAACTCGCTGTTGGCTGGCCTCCCTGCCTGTGCCATTAAACCCCTACAACTCATCCAGAATGCCGCAGCCCGTCTGGTGTTCAACCTTCCCAAGTTCTCTCACGTCACCCCCCCTCCTCCGCACACTCCACTGGCTTCCAGTTGAAGCTCGCATCCGCTACAAGACCATGGTGCTTGCCTATGGAGCAGTGAGGGGAACGGCACCTCTGTACCTTCAGGCTCTGATCAGTCCCTACACCCAAACGAGGGCATTGCGTTCATCCACCTCTGGCCTGCTGGCTCCCCTTCCTCTGCGGAAGCATAGCTCCCGCTCAGCCCAGTCAAAACTGTTCGCTGCTCTGGCACCCCCAATGGTGGAACAAGCTCCCTCACGACGCCAGGACAGCGGAGTCACTCACCACCTTCCGGAGACATTTGAAACCCCACCTCTTTAAGGAATACCTGGGATAGGATAAAGTAATCCTTCTAACCCCCCCCCCCCCCCAAATTGTAAAGTGGTAATCCCACTGGCTATAGGGTGAGCGCAAACCAATTTGTGAGTCGCTCGTGGCTAAGAGCGTCTGCTAAATGACGTTAATGTTCCCTTAAGCAAGGCACTTAACCCTAATTGCTCCTGTAAGTCGCTCTGGATAAGAGCGTCTGCTAAATGAACTAAAATGTAAATGTAAAATGTAGAGTACAGTTCAGTAGGACATAGTAGAGTTCAGTTCAGTAGGGCATATAAGTACAGCTCGTAGGGCATATAGGTAAGTTCTAGGGAAAAGTGGTCCGTAGGACATGTAAGTCAGTTCAGTAGGGCATAGTGGTACAGCTCAGTAGGCATAAATACAGTTCTAGGGCTAGTAGAGTACAGCTCAGTAGGACATAGTGAGTACAGTTCTAGGGCAAGTAAGTCACTCAGTAGGGAAAAGTAAGGTAACTCGAGGACTAGTAGAGTACGCTCGTTAGGACAATAGAGTAAGCTCAGTAGGGAAAATAGAGTACAGTTCATAGGAAAATAGTAGGTAAGCTCGTAGGCATAGTAGGTACATTCAGTGGACATATAGAGTACATAGGGAAATAAAAGTCAGTAGGGAATTAAAAGGCCAGAGGGCATGTAAGGGACACTCATGGACATAAGAGTACAGCCAGTAGGACATAGTAGAGTACGTAGGCATATAAGTACGTAGGACATAGTAGAGTACACTCGTAAGGACATATAAATACAGCTCAGTAGGACATAGTAGAGTACGTCATAGGACTAGTAGGTAAGCTCATAGGACATATGAGTCACTCAGTAGGGGCATATAGGGTACAGTTCATAGGGCTAGTAGGTACAGTAGGACATATTTGGTACGTTTAGTAGACATAGTAGGTAACTCAGTGGACATAGTGATCAGTAGGACTAGTAGAGTACATTTTTATAGGACATAGTAAGTACAGTTAGTAGGGCATGTAGGTACGTCAGTAGGACTGTAAGGGCGCTCAGTAGGACATATAAGTCAGTTTTATAGGCTAGTAGAGTCATCAAGGACTTAGAGTAAATTCGTAGGACATAGTAGAGTTCAGTTCAGTAGGACATAGTAGAGTACAGCTCGTAGGACATAGTAAGGGACGTTTTGTAGGACATAGTAAGTCCCCTAGGGCATAGTAGAATAAGTTCAGTAGGACGTAGAGTACAGTCAGTAGGACATGAGTACAGTTTAGTGGACATAGTAAGTACAGCCATAGGGCATAGTGAGTAAGCTCAGTAGGACTAGTGGTACGCTCAGGAGGGCAGTAGAGTCAGCTCAGTGGAAATAAGTCAGCCCTAGGACATAGTGGGTACACTCGAGGAAATAGTAGAGTACATCAGTAGGACAAATAGATCGCCCGTAGGGGCAATAAATACAGTTAGTAGGACAAGAAGTACAGTTAGTAGGAATAGTAGAGTACAGAGTAAGGGGTAGTAAAAAGCTCATAGGACATAGTAGAGTACAGCTCAGTAGGACATAGTAGAGACAGCTATAGGCATAGTAAGTACGCTCAGAGGGGAAAGGTTTGAGCATTTTTTAGGACATAAGAGTACAGCTCAGTAGGGCTGTAAAAAGGGAAGCTCAGTAGGGTAAGATACAGCTAGTAGGACTGTAGGTAAGCTCAGAGGAATAGTAGAGTACATAGGACATAGTAGAGTACACTCGTAGGACATAGTAAATAAGTTCTAGGACAAGTAAGTACAGTTCAGTAGGACATAGTAGAGACAGCTCAGTAGGACTGTAGAGTTCAGTAGGACATGTAGAACAGTACAGTAGGGCATATAGATAAAACTCAGTAAAAAAAAAGTAAGTACCGTCCAAAGGGCTATAGAGTACAGTGGACATAGGAGTAGTTCATAGGACATAGTAGAGTCACTCAGTGGACTGTAGAGTTTCAGTTTAGTAGGACAAGTAATACAGTTCAGTAGGAATATAGAGTACACCAGTAGGGCATAGTGAGTACAGTTCAGTAGGACATAGTAGTACAGTCGTAGGAATAGTAAGTACAGCTCAGTAGGGGCTAGTAGGTACAGTCGTAGGGCATGTGAGTCCCGCTCGTAGGACATAGTAGAGTCACTCATAGGACTAGTAAAAATACAGCTCATAGGACATAGTAGAGTCAGTTCAGTAGGACATGTGGGACGTTCAGTAGGACATATAGAGTAAGTCAGTAGGGCATAGTGAGTACAGCTCAGTGGACTAGTAGAGTACAGCCGTAGGAATAGTAGAGTACGCTCATTTGGCCTATAGGTAACTCAGGAAATGGTGATATTCATAGGACATGTGGACAGCTCAGTGGGAAATAGAGAGTACACCAGTAGGGCATATGAGTACACTCAGTAGGGATAGTAGTAAAGCTCAAGGGCAAATAGATACGTAGGACTAGTAGAGTACAAATCATGGACATAGTGAGTACTTCATAGGACATAGAGAAATTCAGTAGGAAAGTAAGTACAGCTCGTAGGACAAGTAATTTTGTAGGAATATAAGTACGTACATAGGATTAGAGTACGCTCGTAGGACATGTAGAGTCAGTCCCTAGGGGAAAAGTAGATACGTAGGGCATAGTAAGTACTTAGTAGGGGCCTGTAGGTCCCGTAGGACATAGTAGAGTACGTTTATAGGACTAGTGAGTACAGTTCAGTAGACATATAGGTACAGCTCATAGGACAAGAGAGTACAGTTTTAGTAGGACTAGTAGAGTACAGCTCAGTAGGATAGTAGAGTAAGCTCATAGGAATGTAAGTCAGCCAGTAAAACAAATAGAGTCACTCGTAGGGCATAGTAAGTACATCAGTAGGGGGAAAAGTAGAGTACAGTAGGACTAGTAAATCAGCTCGTAGGACATGTAAGTACAGCTCAGTAGGCATAGTAAGTACAGTTAGTAGGACATAGTTAATACACTCAGTAGGGGCTAGTAAGTAATTCATAGGCTAGTAAGTAAGTAGGACTATGAGTACGTCAAAAAAATAGGAACCCTAATAGTAAGTACATCTAGGCATATAAGTAAAAAATTTTATAGGACTAGTGAGTAATTTTAGTAGGACTATTGAGACAGTCAGTAGGAATAGTAGAGTACAGCTCATAGGACTAGTAGATCAGCTCATAGGACATAGGGAAGTTCAGCTCATAGGACAAATAGAGTTCAGTGAATCAGTAGAGCAGAAGTTACCTGTCTGTCGTTCCTCTCTGAGTGGCCCACGGCCGTATAGTCCCCCCCCAGAGAGGGGGAGGGGTCAAAAACCCAACCCATCAAAACAGCCCCAATAAAAACACAATGGGGAAAAGCCACAGGTATACAGTGCGTTTAAAACATTACACGGGGTTTTAACCCCAAACTTTACACGGGGGTTAAAAAAAAAACTTTATCACGGGGTTTAACAGCAAAAAATTTCACAAAAAATTGTTGGGGCGGAAAGGGAAAGGGAAAGGGGGTCCTTACATCATGGAGGGGGAAAGGCAAAATTTCATGGGACCCTTTTAGCATTAAGGGGTGTCCTGAAAGAGAAGAGAGAGAGAAGGTGTGGGTTTACTCAAGTATCAACAAATAAATTTAGTGAGAGATGCTTCAGTGATCTGTATCAGCTTTCCCATTCAGAGGAGAGGAGGGGGCCCCAAGAGGGAGGGAGAGGATAGCGTTACTTTTAAATTTTCCCGGGTTGTCTTTTGAGACGCTCTTATAAGAGGGGGGACTTAAAAATTTGGGTATTCCCCTTTGATAGCAGGGGAAGGGATAGGAGAGGGCGGAGGGGGAGGGGGCAGGAGAGGGCGGGGGAGGGGGAGGGGAAGGGGGGGCAGGGGGGGGCGGGGAGAGGGGGGGGGCAGGAGGGGAAAGGGAGGAGAGGGGAGAGGGAAGGAGGGGGAAGGGGGGGGAGGAAATCGGAGGGGGAAATAGGAGGGGGGGAAGGGGGGGGAAAAAGGGGGAAAGGGGGGGGGCCCAGAGGAAAGGGGAAGGAGAGGGGGGGGGGAAGGAGGGGGGGAGAGGCCGAAGAGGGCAAAGGGGGAAAGGGGGCGGAGGGAAAGAAGGAGAGGAGAGGACCGGGGGAAGGAGAGGAGAGGAGGGAAAAAGAGGGGGGGGGGAAAGGGAGAGGAGAGGAGGGGAGAGGAGAGGAGGGAGAGGGGGAGGAGAGGAGAGGAGAGGAGAGGAGGAGGAAAAGGAGAGGAGGAAAAGGAGGAGAGGAAAAGGAGAGGGGGAGAGGAGAGGAGAGGGAGGAGAGGAGAGGAGGAGGAGGGGGAGGGGAAAAGAGGGGGAGGAGAGGAGAGGAGAGGAGAGGAGAGGAGAGGAGAGGGAGGAAAAGGAAAAGGGAGGAGAGGAGGGGGGAGGGGGGGAGGAGAGGAGGGGGCCCGGAGAGGGAGGGGAGGAGAGGGAGGGGAGGGAAGGAGAGGAGAGGGGGAGAGGAGGGGGAGGGGGAGGAGAGGAGAGGAGGGAGGAGGAGGAAGGAGGGAGAGGAAGGGGGGAGGGAGAGGGAGGGAAAGGGAGAGGGGAGGAGAGAGAGGAGGGGGAGGCGGAGGGAGGGGCAGGAGAGGGGGGGGAGGGGGGAGGAGAGGGGAGGCGGGAGGCGGGCGAGAGGGAAGGAGGGAGGGGGAGAGGAGAGGGGAGGAGAGGAGAGGCGGGGGAAGGAGCGGAGGGAAAAGGGGCAGGAAGGGGGGAGGGGGGCGGGAGGAAGGGAACCGGGGGGGGGGAGAGGAGGGCGAGGGGGAGGGGGAAGGGAAAGGGGAGGGAGGGGGAGGGGGGGGGGGGCGGGAAAGAGGGGAGGGGGGAAGCGAGAGGGGAGGGGGGGGGAGAGGAGAGGGGAGAGGAGAGGGGGGGGAAAGGAGGAGAGGAGAGGGGAGGAGAGGAGAGGGCGGGAAGGAGGAGGGGGAGGGCAGGAGAGGAGAGGGCAGGGGAGGGCGGGGAGGGGCAGGGAGGGGGGGGAGGCAGGGGGGGAAAAGGGGGAGGAGGGCAGGAGAGGGGGGAAAAAAAGGGCAGGAGAGGAGGGGAAAAGGGAGGAGAGGGGGGAAAAGGGCAGGAGGGGCAGGGCGGAGAAGGAGGAGGGAAAGGAGGGAGAGGAAAAGGGGGAGGGAAGGGGAGGGGAGGGGAAAGGGGCCAGGGAGGGAGGAGAGGGCAGGAGAGGAGAGGGGGGAAAGGGGGGAAGGGAGAGGGGGAGGGGAGGGAAGGAGGGGGGGAGGAGAGGAAAGGGGGGGAAAGAGGGCGGGGGCCAGGAGGGGAAAGGGAAAGGGAAGGAGAGGAGAGGAAAGGGAAAAGGGGGGGAAAGGGAGGAGGGGGGAAAAGGGCAGGGAAGGGGCTCAGGGGGAAACCAGTTTTTACTAAGGTTTCTTTCCCTCAGTAAAAGACCTTAGGGACCCAAAAAAACATTACAGGATTAGTTTCCCCAAACGAGCCAAATCACGGCACAGTCCAGAAACCCCACAACCCCAATCCCCGGGCTTTAAAATCTCACCCCGGCCCCCAAAATTCCCAGCCCCATTTCAGGAGGGGAAAGGGGATGGTTTTAAAAGGGAAAGGGGAAGAGAGGGGTGAGGGGGGGAGGGCTCGGGGGGAGGGGAGAGGGGAAAGCAGGGGGGGGGGAGAGAGGCTCAGGGGGAGAGGGAGAGAGGCTCAGGGGGAGAGAGGTCGGGGGGTTTGGGGAGAGGGCCCCGGGGGAGAGGGGTAAGGGGGTTTAGAGGCACGGGGGGATAGAAGTTCAGGGGGGGGGGGAGAGAGGCTCAGGGGGGGAGGGGGGAGGTCAGGGGGGAGGGGGCCCCGGGGGAGGGGAGAGGGGCTCGGGAGAGGGGGAAAAAGGGGGTCCGGGGAGAGGGGGGGGAGGGGGGGGGGGAGAGGTCGGGGGGGGGAAAAAGGGGAAAAAAAAGAGAGAGGCTCGGGGGGAAAAAGAAAGAGAGAGGCTCAGGGGGGGGAAAAGAGAGCCAAGGGGGGAAAAAGGAGAGAGGCTCAGGGGGAGGGGGGGGCTCGGGGGGGGGGGGGAGAGGGGGAGGGGCCCGGGGGGAAAGAAGGCCCCGGGAAGAGGGGGGGGGGAAAGGGGGGGGAGGGCCAGGGGGGAGGGTAAGGGGAGGGGGGAAAGAGAGGAAAAGGGGGAAAAGGGGAAGGAGAAGAGGCTAAGGGGGAGGGGGGAGAGAGGTAAGGGGGAGGGGGAGGGGGGGAGAGGTCAGGGGGAGAGGGGAGGAGGGCCCCGGGGGGGAGGGGAGAAGGGGGTCAGGGGGAGAGGGAGAAAAAACCTCAGGGGGAGAGGTCGGGGGAGAGAGGGAGAGGGCTGGGGGGAGAGAGGCTCGGGGGGGAGAGGGGCTAAGGGGGGAGGGGGTCGGGGGGGAGAGGTTCAGGGGAGGGCCCGGGGGAGAGGTTTCGGGGGGAAGGGGAGGCTCAGGGGGGAGGGGAAGGTCGGGGGAGGAGAGGTTTCAGGGAGGAGAGGGAAAAGGGAGAGAGGACAGGGGGAGAGGGACCCGGAGGGAGGGGAAGGATCGGGGGGGGGAGGATCAGGGGGAGGGGGGGGCAGGCTCGGGGGGGGAGGGCTAGGGGGGGGGGGGGGAGAGGCTAGGGAGGAGAGGAAGGGGGGGGGGGAGAAAGAAAGACGGGAAGGGGGGTTTTTTCTTTATGCATAAATGTGTTTAAAATTTGGGTAAATTTTGGAGAAGAACTCCGTTTTTTTGCCCAAATACAGACAAAACAAGGATAAAACTTTAAAGAAAAAAATTTTAACTTGATAATTTAAGCTGCTATATGTGATCCTATTAAAGCAACCATTGTTTTCCCTGTAGAAAAAAAATTAAAACTCAGGTTGTTAGGGAATTTGGAAAAAAGGGGTGGGGGGCCCAAAAAAAGGGGGGGGAGGGTTGTCAAACTCTTTTTGTTGCTTTGGGGACAGGGGAGGGTAGTGTGTTATTTATTGGGAACAGGGGAGGGTAGTGTGTTATTTATTGGGAACAGGGGAGGGTAGTGTGGTATTTATGGGAACAGGGAGGGTAGTGTGGTGTATTTTGGGAAAAAGGGGGAGGGTAGTTTAGTGTGGTATTTATTGGGAACAGGGGGAGGTAGTGTGTATTTATTGGGAACAGGGGAGGGTAGTGTGGTTTATTGGGAACAGGGGGGTAGTGTGTTTTATTGGCAGGGAGGTAGTGTTATTTATTGGGAACAGGGGAGGGTAGTGTGGTTATTTATTGGGAACAGGGGAGGGTAGTGTGTATTTATTGGGAACAGGGGAGGGTAGTGTGGTATTTATTGGGAACAGGGGAGGGTAGGTGGTTATTGGGACGGGAGGGTGTGGTTATTTATTGGGAACAGGGGAGGGTAGTGTGTTATTATTGGGAACAGGGGAGGGTAGTGTGTTATTTTTTGGGAACAGGGGAGGGTAGTGTGGTATTTATTGGGAACAGGGGAGGGTAGTGTGGTTATTTATTGGGAACAGGGGAGGGTGTGTGTTATTTATTGGGAACAGGGAGGGTAGTGTGTTATTTATTGGGAACAGGGGAGGGTAGTGTGTTATTATTGGGAACAGGGGAGGGTAGTGTGTTATTTATTGGGAACAGGGGTATGTGTATTATGGACAGGGAGGTAGTGTGTTATTTTATTGGGGAACAGGGAGAGTGTGTTATTTATTGGGACAGGGAGGGTAGTGTTGTTATTTGGGAACAGGGGAGGGTAATGTGTTATTTCTTGGGAACAGGGGAGGGTTGGGTGTATTTATTTCTTGGGAACCAGGGTAGGGTAATGTGTTAGTTATTGGGAAACAGGGAGCGGTAGTGTGGTATTTATTGGGAACAGGGAGGGTCTTGGTTTAGTGTGTTATTATTGGGAAACAGGGGAGGGTAGTAGAGGGTGTATGTTATTTATTGGGAAAAACAGGGGAGGGTAATGTGTTATTGATGGGGAAACAGGTGAGGGTTCAGTAGTGTGGTTATTATTGGGAACAGGGGGGGTAGTATAGTGTGTTATTTATTGGAAACAGGGGAGGGTAGTGTGGTATTTAGTGGGAAAAAGAGGGAAGGGTAGTGTGTTATTTATTGGGAACAGGGGATGGTAGTATCCCACCATTCGTAGTGACAGTGGCTTGCGAAGGTATTCACCCCCCTTGGCATTTTTCCTATTTCAGGTTTGTTGTCGTGCCATATTCTTTCCATTTTTTAATAATGGATTTAAAATGGTGCTCCATGGGATGTTCAAAGTTTAGGATATTTTTTTATAACCCAACCCTGATCTGTACTTCTCCACAACTTTGTCCCTAACCTGTTTTGGAGAGCTCCTTGGTCTTCATGGTGCTGCTTGCTTGGTGGTGCCCCTTGCTTAGTGGTGTTGCAGACTCTGGGGCCTTTCAGAACAGGTGTATATATACTGAGATCATGTGACACTTAGATTGCACACAGGTGGACTTTATTTAACTAATTATGTGACTTTTGAAGGTAATTGGTTGCACCAGATCTTATTTAGGGGCTTCATAGCAAAGGGGGTGAATACATATGCACGCACCACTTTTCCGTTATTTATTTTTTAGATTTTTTTTGAAATAAGTAATTTTTTTCATTTCACTTCACCAATTTGAACTATTCTGTGTATGTCCATTACATGAAATCCAAATAAAAATCCATTTAAATTACAGGTTGTAATGCTACAAAATAGGAAAAACGCCAAGGGGGATGAATACTTTTGCAAGGCACTATAGTCTACCAGTATAACTGTCTATCCTGCCCTCTATCCACCATTCATAGTGATAATATAGTCTACCAGTCTAACTGTCTACCCTGCCCTCTATCCACCATTCATAGTGATAATATAGTCTACCAGTCTGTCCATCCTGTCCTCTATCCACCATTCATAGTGACAATAGTGGTTGGTGGATCGTTTGTCCAGATCGGCAATAAGCTCTGGACAATAAGCTAACTAGGAATTTAACCACAAAAGTTATTTTTATGTGCGCAACAAGTCAATTTGATGGAAACACAACTGATGGGAAAATGTGCATATTGTTTTTATGCAGAATTTTGAATATTTGCATGAAAATCTGTCGCCAATTGGATGGAAACCTAGTCATAGACACCCTAAAGTCTCTGGCAATTATTGCAGTGTGCCCCAGAGATGCGTCTGTACAGGCCCACCTCTGTGTAGACACGTCCTGGCAGCCATCAACCACTGTCCCGCTGCCTTGTGGGTTAGTCTGGTATGACAAAGGCTAGGGGAGCCACCCTGAGAGAAAAGCAGCGTGCTGGCGGTGCGCGGTAGGTGGACACCGACAGACCGGGGATCCGGCAGCCTCCTGCAGCTGTGGAAGATACTGGTCGTCCTGGGTTTGCCCCCTTACCAGTGGATCCGGCAGCCTCCTGCAGCTGTGGAAGATACTGGTCGTCCTGGGTTTGCCCCCTTACCAGTGGATCCGGCAGCCTCCTGCAGCTGTGGAAGATACTGGTCGTCCTGGGTTTGCCCCCTTACCAGTGGACTCTCACCTTCCTACAGTGAAGTAGTGTTGATTGCACACCCTCAGCGGCACTTTAAATAACTTCCTTTGCGCAGGTATCCACTTCTGACCTCGGTCAAGCCATGACCCGGAAACCGGAACTAAAGTCTGGCGGCGTGCCCTGAGTGAGACCAGGTTCCTGGGTGATGGTTCTGGAAAGAGGAGGGAGAAAGGGAACCTTTTTCTGGAAAAGGTTTGGGTTTGGGGCAAAAAGGGGCCCCTTTGGGGGGGAAACATCCGTTCCCCCGGGGAAACATGAACTTTCCCCGGGGACAGCCGGGTTTTTGGGGAAAAAAAATGGGGGCCCCGGGGAAAAAACCCCTTGGGGGCCCCGGGGGACAAAGGGGTTTTTTGGACAATGGCCCGGGGGGGACCCCAAAAAGGACCGGGGGCAAAAAGGAAATTGGGGGACACAATTGGGGGTTTCCCCGGGGGAAAAAAAGGGGGTTGGGGGACGGAAAAAACCAACCCCGTGGGCCCCCAAAAAAGCCCAAACCCCGTTTAAGAGGGCGTTTCACATGCCCTGAAAAAAGTCCCGTGGTGGGAGGAACCCAAAAGGGGGTTGGGGACGAGGAGATCAAAAGGGGGTTTGGGCGCAGATCCCGGCAGGAGCCTACTTAAGAAGGGAGGTTTACTCATGGCGCTGACAGCATCCCGGCCAGAGCTACTTAAGAAGGGAGGTACTTCTGGCTGACAGGCATCCGGCAGAGCTACTTCACCAGGAGATCAGTTCTGCACCCCAGAACACTCCACCAGTAAATCACGGGGGGGGAGATCGTTTCCACCAACAGTGGCGGGTTGGTCTGGGGCCGGGAAGATCGTCCCCTCAACAGTGGTGGGTTTGGGGACCGGGAGGATCGTCCCCGAACAGTGGGTTGGGTTTGGGAACGGAGGAGATCGTCCCCAGAACAGTGGCGGGGTTATTGGGGACCGGGAGGAGTACGTCCCCCAACAGTGGTGGGTTTGGGACCTGGAGATCGTCCCCCAACAGTGCTGGGTTTGGGACCGGGAGATCGTCCCCAACAGTGGTGGGTTTGGGACCGGGAGATCGTCCCCCAACAGTGGTGGGTTTGGGACCGGGAGATCGTCCCCCAACAGTGGTGGGTTTGGGACCGGGAGACCGTCCCCCAACAGTGGTGGGTTTGGGACCGGGAGATCGTCCCCCAACAGTGGTGGGATGCAAACATTGTCACCATCTATAAAGAACAAGGGTGACAAGTCCATCTGCGGTAACAGCCAGGGGATATCCCTTCTGGCTGTTGCCAGCAAGGTCCTGGCCAAGGTGATGCTACACAGGCTGGTGAACAACCTCACAGAGGAACTGCTGCCAGAATCAGAAAGAACAGGAGTACGGTCAACATGATATTCACGGCAACTCCAGGTGACGTGCCGTGAACAACATCACAGACACTGTGAGCAGGGAATTACTATGGGGCATTCTAATTTGTCACAAATTAGTCAACATCCTTTGTCAGTTCCATGATGGGATGATGGCTCGGGTGGCCATAGGAGGGCAGGAGTCAGTGCTCTTTGGAGTAAGCATCAGGAGGCTCCAAGCAACCACCAAGGTTTGGACGGAGCGGGTTCTTGAGCTGCAGTATGCTGATGACTGTGCTCTTGTGGCCCGGAAGACCTTCAGTCCGTCCTTGTAGCGGCTGTGAGGGTCTATAGCAGGATGGAACTGTATATCAACACCACCAAGACAGAGGTGGTCTGCCAATGGAGATCCAGCCCTCCACCCACCATGCCTGTCTTCACCATTGAACACAAATTCACTGGCAATAGTCCCGTCCTTCAAACCCCAGGGCAGCATCCTCTCGGCGGACTGCAGCATCGACCTCGAAATTCAAAAATAGGATCAAGCAAGCATCAGTTGCCTTTGGGAAACTCAGACGCAGGGTCTTCCAAAACAGGGATCTCCACCTCCACACCAAAGTCACTGTCTATCGTCTGCATCACCACACGTCTTTACAGCTGGGTCACTTACAGTCGCCACAACAAGCAGCTCGAGCGATTCCACATAAGATGCCAGCAGTGCATCCTGGGAATCACCTGGTGCGATCGATTGCCCCATACAGAAACACTTGCTAAGACCAACTGCAAGAGTACTGAGGCCATGGTTTGGGTTAAGGTTAGGGGTCAGCGGTCACTCACCCATGGATTGGCTGGTGCGCGTGCAGGCGGTGCGTCTCAGGATCTCGTACACCTGAGAGGGTCATAGGTCACACAGAATATTGTGTCAGAGAGAAACAGAGACCTGAAACCATATTCCCATTGATTCTTGACATTCATATAAAAACAGAGAAACATCCTGAATGAGAGACTTACTATTCGACTGCGTGTTGCGTTGTCAAAGAACGTGTCTTTAGAGGTGATGTTAAATCTGGAGAGAACAAATAATAGATGTCAACTCAGGGAAACTCACAACAACCACACAGATGGTTCTCAATATAGACCAACTGTTGTCAGAGTGTGTGTGTGAGTACGTGTGTGTGTGTGGGGGTGGGGGGGGTTTACCGTTTTTTTGGGGTGGGGGTGTTGGGGGGGTGGGGGGTTGGGGTTGGGAACCTTTCCCCTTTAAAGGGGGGTGTTTTTCCCTAGAAAAAAAAGGAAAAGGGGGGGGGGGGGGGGTGAGGGGGTTTGGCCTTGGGGGGGTTGGGGGGGCTTGGGTTTTTTTTCCCCTACTGGGGCCCCCTTGTTTTTGGGGTTTGGAAAAAAAGGGGGGGGGGCCTTTGGGGGGGGTTAAAACAAACCTTTCCTCCAAGAAAACTCACGGAGGGCCCGGGGGGGGGTAAAACTTGGTGGGAACCCAATTTGGGGCCCTTTTCCTTTTTTTTAGGGACCAATTTTGTCTAAATCCAAAAAAACCGGGGACCCCCCCCGAGAGAGAAGGAGGAGGAGGAGAGAGGGGGATTGGGGGAGAGAGAGAAAAAAAGAGGAGAGGAGAGGAGAGGGAGAAAAAGGGGGAAGGAGAATCGGAGGACGGGAGGAGTAAAAAGGAGAAAGGGGGAGAGAAAGAGAAGGGGGAGATAAGAAGGAAGAGGGGAAGAAAAGGGGAGAGGGGGTGAGAGAAAAAGGACACAGAAAGAGGGGGGGGGAGGGGGGAAGGGGGGCGAGGAGGAGAAAGCCCAAACAGGAAAGTAAGTAAGGGCAGTAAGAAATTTTACCAAACAGTCATAAAACAATCTTTACCTGCTTATTTTTTAAAACGGGGGAAAGGGGAAAAATTTAAGAAAGGCATACGTCGAAAAAAATCTGGTTTTCTGACAAATTTTTCAACATTGGGATAGGGAAAACCCCCTTTTCCAGGGGGTTTTGGTTTAAATTCTGCTCATGTCCCAGCCCCAGCCGGGGAGCCCCCTCTTTAGGGCCAGTGAAGTGAGTTCAAAAAAACGGATAAAATGCATTTTAAAAGTAGTTTTCACATACAAACTTTTTTTATCAGAACAAATTAATTTTTCAGAATAAAAAAGGGGGCTCACAAAAAAAACAGGGTCGCGTTTTGTGGTAGAAGGGGTTTAATGTTGAGGGGTAAAATTTTTTCCCCTTTAATCAGAGGCCATCGGGTAGCCATCTGGCATTTCCACGGAAAAATCAAGTTGGCGAATGCCAGGGGAACGCTTTTTTACCCCCAATGCATAGTACCAACTGAAAATTTTTTGGGGGAAAGGGGGAATAATGGTCTGGGGCTTTTTTTTCTGATTCGGGCCCTTATTTTCCGGGTGGGGGGAAATTTTAAAAACCCCTACACCCTTGATAATTTTCTAGAAAAATTTTTGGGTGGGAACCCTTTTGGGGAAAGGCCTTTTCCCCTTTTTTTCCCCAGCTGACAATGCCCCCTTCCCACAAAGGGGGGTTTTCCCATAGAAAAAGGGGTTTGTTGGGGGAGGGGGGGGAAAAGGGAACTTGATTGGCCTGCACGACCCCTTTGACCTAAAACCCCATGAAAAACCTTTGGGAGAATTTTGGAACGTCGCCTGGGCCCGGGGCCTTGTAACCCCCAAAATCAGTGGCCCGGGACCTCACAAAATTGTTCTTGGACGGGAATGGAAGAAAGGCCCCTTTGCAGCAATGTCCAAAATCTAGTGGAAACCCTTCCCCGAAAGTGGGGGGCTGTTAAGCAGCAAAGGGGGGACAATTTCCAAAATAATTTGCCCCATGTTTTTGGAATGAGATTTTCGACGAGAAGGGGGCCCATATTTTTGGGAAAATGTATTATAATTTCCCCCTTTGGGTCGATTTTCCCGAAGTTAAAGTTTTACTTTGGCAAAAGACAGGGTCTTTCGTAGTGTGTTTTCCGACAGCTTTCTTTAAAAGTTCACCCCCCGCCTGTTTCAGGGAGCAGCAAAGTAACCAAGTGGGAGAATTTTCCCCCCTTTGTCTCAGGGGGGAAACTGTGCCTAAATGGGTATCTGATGAACTTAAAAAATTTTAAAAACCCCTGTTTATAAAAAAAAGAAAAAACAACGAATTGGTTTTAAAAAGAAAGGGAAACGTTTTGTAAAAACCACCGAGATGAACCCCCCTTTTGTTTTTAGGGGGGGGATCCATCCATGGGTTTATACACACACGGGGGGCGGGTTTTAAAGGGGGAGGATCCACCCAGGGGAAATTAAAAAAACACACAAAAGGGGGGTTTTGTTTAAAAGGGGTGGAGGTCTCACCTATTAGTGGGGACAACGGGGCGGGGTAAAGTGGTGGAGGTCTCCCTTTTTATTGGGGGGGGAACACACAGGGCTGTAAAGTGGGGGAGGTTTTCTCACCTTTTTATTTGGGGACACACGGGCAAATTTGGTGGAGGTCTCCCCTTATTGGGGGGAAACAACGGGGCCCTGTAAAGGGGGGGGAGGTCTCACCCTTAAATTATTTTGGGGAAAACCAGGGCTGTAAAAGTGGTGGGGGTCTCACCTTTTAAATTTGGGGACACACGGGGCTGAAAGGGTGGGGCCCTAAACCTTTTTAGGGGGGAAAACACGGGGGGCCCAAAAAATTTGGGTGGGGGTCCAACCTTTAGTGGGGACCCCCAGGGCTGAAAGGGTGGGGGAAGGTCTCACCCTTTTTGGGGGGGGAAAAACAGGCTTTTAAAGTGGGGGGGGAATCCCTTTTTTAGTGGGGACCAGGGGGCTGAAAAAGGGTGGGGGTCTCCCCATTAGGGGGGGGGACCCCACAGGGCTGTTTAAAATTTGGGGGAGGCCTCCCTTTTTATTGGGGGGGGACACACAGGGGTTTGTAAAGTGGTGGAGGTCTCACCTTATTAGTGGGGACACAGGGGGCTGTAAAGTGGTGGAGGTCTCACCTTATTAGTGGGGACACACAGGGCTGTAAAGTGGTGGAGGTCTCACCTTATTAGTGGGGACACACAGGGCTGTAAAGTGGTGGAGGTCTCACCTTATTAGTGGGGACACACAGGGCTGTAAAGTGGTGGAGGTCTCACCTTATTAGTGGGGACACACAGGGCTGTAAGTGGTGGAGGTCTCACCTTATAGTGGGGGGACACAGGGCTGTAAAGTGGTGGAGGTCTCACCTTATTAGTGGGGACACACAGGGCTTGTAAAGTGGTGGAGGTCTCACCTTATTAGTGGGGACACACAGGGCTGTAAAGTGGTGGAGGTCTCACCTTATAGTGGGGACACACAGGGCTGTAAAGGGGTGGAGGTCTCACCTTATTAGTGGGGACACACAGGGCTGTAAAGTGGTGGAGGTCTCACCTTATTAGTGGGGACACACAGGGCTGTAAAGTGGTGGAGGTCTCACCTTATTAGTGGGGACACACAGGGCTGTAAAGTGGTGGAGGTCTCACCTTATTAGTGGGGACACACAGGGCTGTAAAGTGGTGGAGGTCTCACCTTATTAGTGGGGACACACAGGGGGCTGTAAAGGGGTGGAGGTCTCACCTTATTAGTGGGGACACACAGGGGGCTGTAAAGTGGTGGAGGTCTCACCTTATTAGTGGGGACACACAGGGCTGTAAAGTGGTGGAGGTCTCACCTTATTAGTGGGGACACACAGGGGGCTGTAAAGTGGTGGAGGTCTCACCTTATTAGTGGGGACTTTAATCTTGAGGAACTCTGCCTCTCTGCTCAGGACCGGCCAGGGGACATGGAGCCGAGTGAAGCTGGGCCCGAAGACCCTGACCTGGGGGAGAGGAGAGGCACAGGGGGTAGGAACCAACAGTCAGATAGCACACAGTTTAATACCAGGAGAGGGGGACAGGGGGTAGGAACCAACAGTCAGATAGCACACAGTTTAATACCAGGAGAGGAGGACAGGGGGTAGGAACCAACAGTCAGATAGCACACAGTTTAATACCAGGAGAGGAGGACAGGGGGTAGGAACCAACAGTCAGATAGCACACAGTTTAATACCAGGAGAGGAGGACAGGGGGTAGGAACCAACAGTCAGATAGCACACAGTTGGGTCAAGGGGGGGGGGGGGGGGGGGGGTGGTGAGAGTAGTAGAGGGATTGGCCAACAAGTGATATACAGCTGTGGAAAACATTAAGAGACCATTGCACATTCTTCTTAAATCAACATCTCTACATGTATGACAGCCATTCCATTCCAGTATCTGTTGAATTCCAACACAGGCACACCTCATTCTACTGAATTAGGTACTGATTAGGTGATCACCTGAATCAAATCTTATTTAACGAGGAAAAGTATAAAAACCACTGTTGTGGTCATCACTATCCTCTTGTAATACAACCTCTCCCTCAACTGGCAGCTTCATTAAATAGTACCCGCAAAACACCAGTCTCAACGTCAACATTGAAGAGGCGACTCCGGGATGCTGACCTAGGCAGAGTTGCAAAGAAAAAGCCATATCTCAGACTGGCCAATAAAAAGAAAAGATTAAGATGGGCAAAAGAACACAGACACTGGACTTTTTCTTTACAACTCTGCCTATGTCAGCATCCCGGTGTCGAAACAAAATTCTCTGGGCTGATGAAACCAAGATTGAACTCTTTGGCCTGAATGCCAAGCGTCACGTCTGGAGGAAACCTGGCACCTTGCCTAGGGTGAAGCATGGTGGTGGCAGCATCATGCTGTGAGGATATGTTTCAGCGGCAGGGACTGGGACACTAGTCAGGATCGAGGGAAAGATAAACGGAGCAAAGTACAGAGAGATCCTTGATGAAAACCTGCTCCAGAGTGCTCAGGACCTCAGACTGGGGTGAAGGTTCACCTTCCAACAGGACAACAACCCTAAGCACACAGCCAAGACAACGCAGGAGTGGTTTCGGGACAAGTCTCTGAATGTCCTTGAGTGGCCCAGCCAGAACCCGGACTTGAACCCGATCAAACATCTCTGGAGAGACCTGAAAATAGCTGTGCAGCGACGCTCCCCATCCAACCTGACAGAGCTTGAGGGGATCTGCAGAGAAAAATGGGAGAAACTCCCCAAATACAGGTGTGCCAAGCTTGTAGTGTCATACTCGAGGCTGTAATCGCTGCCGAAGGTGCTTTACAAAAAAGTACTGAGTAAAAGGGTCTGAATAATTATGCAAATATGATATCAGTTTTTAAATAAATTAGCACAAAAAAATACAAACCTGTTTTTGCTTTGTCATTATTGGGTATTGTGAAGATTGATGAGGATTTATTTTATTGTTGTTTATTCCCTCAATCTACACACAATAACCCATAATGACAAAGTAAACACAGGTTTTTATAAATTAACACAATTATTATTATATATAAAAAATAAAATAAAAGTATTCAGACCCTTTACTCAGTACTTTGTTGAAGCACCTTCGGCAGCGATTACAGCCTCGAGTCTTCTTGGGTATGACGCTACAAGCTTGGCACACCTGTATTTGGGAGTTTCTCCCATTCTTCTCTGCAGATCCTCTCAAGCTCTGTCAGGTTGGATGGGGAGCGTCGCTGCACAGCTATTTTCAGGTCTCTACATTTTAGAATAAGGCTGTAACCTAACAAAATGTGGAAAAAGTAAAAGGGTCCGAATACTTTCCGAATGCACTGAATATGACTATCTTATCAACGGTAAAATTGCATGTGATATGATTGCATTTTGGAACCCCGCTCCCCCAGTCTCCCCAAAATAAATGCTTTTTGCTCCACTGCTCTGATTGGTGCAGCTAGAAATACCAAGAGTCTATCCTTTAATGAAAAGGTGCCCACGAAAGAAGATTCCACAAACTTCTTTATATATTTTGTGATGTTGTTACATTTGTATTGGTGTTTTGTTTTGTGTCCGATGCTCTCAGGGTGTTACATTTGTATTGGTGTTTTGTTTAGTGTCCGATGCTCTCATGGTGTTACATTTGTATTGGTGTTTTGTTTCGTGTCCGATGGGTTTTGTTTTGTGTCCGATGCTCTCAGGGTGTGGTTACATTCGTATTGCTGTTTCGTGTCCGATGCGCTCAGGGTGTTACATTTGTATTGGTGTTTTGTTTCATGTCCGATGTGTTTTGTTTAGTGTCCGATGCTCTCAGGGTGTTACATTTGTATTGGTGTTTTGTGTCCGATGCTCTCAGGGTGTTACATTTGTATTGGTGTTTTGTGTCCGATGCTCTCAGGGTGTTACATTTGTATTGGTGTTTTGTGTCCAATGCTCTCAGGGTGTTACATTTGTATTGGTGTTTTGTTTCATGTCCGATGTGTTTTGTTTAGTGTCCGATGCTCTCAGGGTGTTACATTTGTATTGGTGTTTTGTGTCCGATGCTCTCAGGGTGTTACATTTGTATTGGTGTTTTGTGTCCGATGCTCTCAGGGTGCTACATTTGTATTGGTATTTTGTGTCCGATGCTCTCAGGGTGTGGTTACATTTTTATTGGTGTTTTGTGTCTGACTCTTTCAGGGTGTTACATTTGTATTGGTGTTTTGTGTCCGATGCTCTCAGGGTGTTACATTTGTATTGGTGTTTTGTGTCCGATGCTCTCAGGGTGTTACATTTGTATTGGTGTTTTGTGTCCAATGCTCTCAGGGTGTTACATTTGTATTGGTGTTTTGTGTCCGATGCTCTCAGGGTGTTACATTTTTATTGGTGTTTTGTGTCCGACTCTCTCAGGGGGTTACATTTGTATTGGTGTTTTGTGTCCGACTCTCTCAGGGTGTTACATTTGTATTGGTGTTTTGTGTCCGACTCTTTCAGGGTGTTACATTTGTATTGGTGTTTTGTGTCCGACTCTCTCAGGGTGCTACATTTGTATTGGTGTTTTGTGTCCGACTCTTTCAGGGTGTTACATTTGTATTGGTGTTTTGTGTCCGACTCTCTCAGGGTGTTACATTTGTATTGGTGTTTTGTGTCCGATACTCCCTATCCATCTGTGGTGAGGTTTCCCTAAAGATGCTGGTTCCCCCTATCCATCTGTGGTGAGGTTTCCCTAAAGATGCTGGTTCCCCCTATCCATCTGTGGTGAGGTTTCCCTAAAGATGCTGGTTTCCCCTATCCATCTGTGGCGAGGTTTCCCTAAAGATGCTGGTTCCCCCTATCCATCTGTGGAGAGGTTTCCCTAAAGATGCTGGTTTCCCCTATCCATCTGTGGTGAGGTTTCCCTAAAGATGCTGGTTCCCCCTATCCATCTGTGGTGAGGATTCCCTAAAGATGCTGGTTTCCCCTATCCATCTGTGGCGAGGTTTCCCTAAAGATGCTGGTTCCCCCTATCCATCTGTGGAGAGGTTTCCCTAAAGATGCTGGTTTCCCCTATCCATCTGTGGTGAGGTTTCCCTAAAGATGCTGGTTTCTCCTATCCATCTGTGGTGAGGTTTCCCTAAAGATGCTGGTTTCCCCTATCCATCTGTGGTGAGGTTTCCCTAAAGATGCTGGTTCCCCTATCCATCTGTGGTGAGGTTTCCCTAAAGATGCTGGTTCCCCCTATCCATCTGTGGTGAGGATTCCCTAAAGATGCTGGTTTCCCCTATCCATCTGTGGCGAGGTTTCCCTAAAGATGCTGGTTCCCCCTATCCATCTGTGGAGAGGTTTCCCTAAAGATGCTGGTTTCCCCTATCCATCTGTGGTGAGGTTTCCCTAAAGATGCTGGTTCCCCCTATCCATCTGTGGTGAGGTTTCCCTAAAGATGCTGGTTTCCCCTATCCATCTGTGGTGAGGTTTGCCTAAAGATGCTGGTTTCTCCTATCCATCTGTGGTGAGGTTTCCCTAAAGATGCTGGTTTCCCCTATCCATCTGTGGTGAGGTTTCCCTAAAGATGCTGGTTTCCCCCTATCCATCTGTGGCGAGGTTTCCCTAAAGATGCTGGTTTCCCCCTATCCATCTGTGGTGAGGTTTCCCTAAAGATGCTGGTTTCCCCTATCCATCTGTGGTGAGGTTTCCCTAAAGATGCTGTTTTCCCCCTATCCATCTGTGGAGAGGTTTCCCTAAAGATGCTGGTTTCCCCTATCCATCTGTGGTGAGGTTTCCCTAAAGATGCTGGTTTCTCCTATCCATCTGTGGTGAGGTTTCCCTAAAGATGCTGTTTTCCCCTATCCATCTGTGGTGAGGATTCCCTAAAGATGCTGGTTTCCCCTATCCATCTGTGGTGAGGATTCCCTAAAGATGCTGGTTTCCCCCATCCATCTGTGGTGAGGTTTCCCTAAAGATGCTGGTTTCCCCTATCCATCTGTGGCGAGGTTTCCCTAAAGATGCTGTTTTCCCCTATCCATCTGTGGCGAGGTTTCCCTAAAGATGCTGTTTTCCCCTATCCATCTGTGGCGAGGTTTCCCTAAAGATGCTGTTTTCCCCCTATCCATCTGTGGCGAGGTTTCCCTAAAGATGCTGGTTTCCCCTATCCATCTGTGGTGAGGTTTCCCGAAAGATGCTGGTTTCTCCTATCCATCTGTGGTGAGGTTTCCCTAAAGATGCTGGTTTCCCCTATCCATCTGTGGTGAGGTTTCCCTAAAGATGCTGGTTTCCCCTATCCATCTGTGGTGAGGTTTCCCTAAAGATGCTGGTTTCCCCTATCCATCTGTGGTGAGGTTTCCCTAAAGATGCTGGTTTCCCCTATCCATCTGTGGTGAGGTTTCCCTAAAGATGCTGGTTTTCCCCTATCCATCTGTGGTGAGGTTTCCCTAAAGATGCTGGTTTTCCCCTATCCATCTGTGGCGAGGTTTCCCTAAAGATGCTGTTTCCCCCTCTCCATCTGTGGTGAGGTTTCCCTAAAGATGCTGGTTTTACCCTATCCATCTGTGGTGAGGTTTCCCTAAAGATGCTGGTTTCCCCTACCCATCGGTGGTGAGGATTCCCTAAAGATGCTGGTTTCCCCCTATCCATCTGTGGCGAGGTTTCCCTAAAGATGCTGTTTCCCCCTATCCATCTGTGGTGAGGTTTCCCTAAAGATGCTGGTTTCCCCTATCCATCTGTGGTGAGGTTTCCCTAAAGATGCTGGTTTCCCCTATCCATCTGTGGTGAGGTTTCCCTAAAGATGCTGGTTTCCCCTATCCATCTGTGGTGAGGTTTCCCTAAAGATGCTGGTTTCCCCTATCCATCTGTGGTGAGGTTTCCCTAAAGATGCTGGTTTCCCCTATCCATCTGTGGTGAGGTTTCCCTAAAGATGCTGGTTTCTCCCTATCCATCTGTGGTGAGGTTTCCCTAAAGATGCTGGTTTCCCCTATCCATCTGTGACGAGGTTTCCCTAAAGATGCTGGTTTCCCCTATCCATCTGTGGTGAGGTTTCCCTAAAGATGCTGGTTTCCCCCTATCCATCTGTGGCGAGGATTCCCTAAAGATGCTGGTTTCCCCTATCCATCTGTGGTGAGGATTCCCTAAAGATGCTGGTTTCCCCTATCCATCTGTGGCGAGGTTTCCCTAAAGATGCTGGTTTCCCCCTATCCATCTGTGGCGAGGTTTCCATAAAGATGCTGGTTTCCCCTATCCATCTGTGGTGAGGTTTCCCTAAAGATGCTGGTTTCCCCTATCCATCTGTGGTGAGGTTTCCCTAAAGATGCTGGTTTCCCCTATCCATCTGTGGTGAGGTTTCCCTAAAGATGCTGGTTTCCCCCTATCCATCTGTGGTGAGGATTCCCTAAAGATGCTGGTTTCTCCTATCCATCTGTGGTGAGGTTTCCCTAAAGATGCTGTTTTCCCCTATCCATCTGTGGCGAGGTTTCCCTAAAGATGCTGGTTCCCCCTATCCATCTGTGGCGAGGTTTCCCTAAAGATGCTGGTTTCCCCCTATCCATCTGTGGTGAGGTTTCCCTAAAGATGCTGTTTTCCCCTATCCATCTGTGGTGAGGTTTCCCTAAAGATGCTGGTTTCCCCCTATCCATCTGTGGTGAGGTTTCCCTAAAGATGCTGGTTCCCCCTATCCATCTGTGGAGAGGTTTCCCTAAAGATGCTGGTTCCCCCTATCCATCTGTGGAGAGGTTTCCCTAAAGATGCTGGTTCCCCCTATCCATCTGTGGCGAGGTTTCCCTAAAGATGCTGTTTTCCCCTATCCATCTGTGGCGAGGTTTCCCTAAAGATGCTGGTTTCTCCTATCCATCTGTGGCGAGGTTTCCCTAAAGATGCTGGTTTCTCCTATCCATCTGTAGTGAGGTTTCCCTAAAGATGCTGGTTTCCCCCTATCCATCTGTGGTGAGGTTTCCCTAAAGATGCTGGTTTCCCCCTATCCATCTGTGGTGAGGTTTCCCTAAAGATGCTGGTTCCCCCTATCCATCTGTGGTGAGGTTTCCCTAAAGATGCTGGTTTCTCCTATCCATCTGTGGCGAAATTCTCCCTAAATTCTTATGACAAATCCTGCTCCGTAACCAGCCATAGCCTAGCCAATAGCTGTGTAGCAACAACAGATAACATTAGCTAGCTAGATAAGGTTAGCATGCTAGCTAGCTACACGGACAGCTGTCAGTGCCCTACTTGATATTTCTCCACTCCGTGTGGAAATCACCACAACGTTCCCACCCCCAGTTCCTGAATATGTATTAGCAGCCTGCGTCATTCTTCTGAGGTGGAACCTAAATGAGAATGTCTGCTATAGAATTATGTCGAAATAGGGGCAGCATTGCCCTATTATGGAGGCCTGTAAAGACACAGTCTGGAGTTTGTTTCAGCAAAGAGCAACCCTACCAATTAAAGGAGGATATCCCCCATTTTGACGTGTGTTCCTGTTTTCACAGTTACCCTATTCTGTTTGATATCCCAAGACATTTGCTGGTCCATATCTCACATATTTAGATACTCTATAGTTACAGTGCCTTGCAAAAGAGGATTCATCCCCTTTGGCGTTTTTTCCTATTTTGTTGCATTACAACCTGTAATTTAAATGGATTTTTATTTGGATTTCATGTAATGGACATACACAAAATAGTTCAAATTGGTGAAGTGAAATGAAAAAAAATTACTTATTTCAAAAAATTCAAAAAAATATATAACGGAAAAGTGGTGCGTGCATATGTATTCACCCCCTTTGCTATGAAGCCCCTAAATAAGATCTGGTGCAACCAATTACCTTCAGAAGTCTCAAAATTAGTTAAATAAAGTCCACCTGTGTGCAATCTAAGTGTCACATGATCTGTCACATGATCTCAGTATATATACACACCTGTTCTGAAAGGCCCCAGAGTCTGCAACACAACTAAGCAAGGGGTACCACCAAGCAAGCGGCACCATGAAGACCAAGGAGCTCTCCAAACAGGTCAGGGACAAAGTTGTGGAGACGTACAGATCAGGGTTGGGTTATAAAAAAATATCAGAAACTTTGAACATCCCAAGGAGCACCAATAAATCCATTATTAAAAAATTGAAAGAATATGGCACCACAACAAACCTGCCAAGAGAGGGCCGCCCACCAAAACTCACGGACCAGGCAAGGAGGGCATTAATCAGAGAGGCAACAAAGAGACCAAAGATAACCCTGAAGGAGCTGCAAAGCTCCACAGTTGAGATTGGAGTATCTGTCCATAGGACCACTTTAAGTCGTACACTCCACAGAGCTGGGCTTTACGGAAGAGTGGCCAGACTAAAATTGAGCTTTTTGGCCATCAAGGAAAACACTATGTCTGGCGCAAACCCAACACCTCTCATCACCCCAAGAACACCATCGGCAGGGACTGGGAAACTGGTCAGAATTTAAGGAATGATGGATGGCGCTAAATACAGGGAAATTCTTGGAATGGCCTAGTCAAAGCCCAGACCTCAATCCAATTGAGAATCTGTGGTAAAGATTGCTGTACACCAGCGGAACCCATCCAACTTGAAGGAGCTGGAGCAGTTTTGCCTTGAAGAATGGGCAAAAATCCCAGTGGCTAGATGTGCCAAGCTTATAGAGACATACCCCAAGAGACTTGCAGCTGTAAATGCTGCAAAAGGTGGCTCTACAAAGTATTGACTTTGGGGGGGTGAATAGTTATGCACGCTCAAGTTCTGTTTTTTTGTCTTATTTCTTGTTTGTTTCACAATAAAAAATATTTTCCATCTTCAAAAGTGGTAGGTATGTTGTGTAAATGAAATGATACAAACCCTCCAAAAATGCATTTTAATTCTAGGTTGTAAGGCAAAAAAATAGGAAAACTGCCAAGGAGGGGTGAATACTTTCGCAAATCACTGTATATTGTGTTATGCCATTTGCCCATAAGATCCCATTCAATCTATAAATGCATCTAAAATACCTTACAACCACTCATATCCACGTCCTAATACATCAATATTACCTGGAAACAACTGAGAAATTATTATAATTTTTGTCACTTTTACACTTAAGTCCACTTTTGAGAACACATCCACGTAATTACAGTATTTCTACTGTAATAAGGTGTATTTTAGTCAATTACATTAAGATCAGTGATTTCAGTATTATGCAAGTCATTTGGGATAACAAATGACAGTGTGATGATTTGTTGGATTACTGAATCTCTAATAGAGCTTCCACTTGTAATCCAGTGGTTTTGTTGTTTTCAGTGGTCCATAGTAAACTGGTAGGGCGCGTGAGATTGGAGTGGGCATGCAATAACCTTCCTTGGGTTTTGTCTGAGTTTAGAGTGATGGAAAGTAGCTAACCGCTAATGGTCATGGCTAGAAGGGATACAGCTTGTCAAATTCATTGATTCTTTTTTGCATTTTAGCTAACCCTTTTCCTAACCTTAAACTAATTATCCTAACCTGCTACGTACATTTTCCTAACCTGCTACGAAAAGTCAAATCTGACAAAAGCTGGATTCCGTCTAGTCAAAACCGCAGCTAACTGCCCTCTCATGTCTCGTCATTGAGCAGAGCAAGCGGAGCCGTTGCTACGGATACTCAGACACACACAGAGCCACCATGAGCAAAGCGCATGCAGAGGGAGGGAGACACACAGAGAGGAGCTGCTAACGGAGGAAGAGGGAGGGAGACACACAGAGAGGAGCTGCCAACGGATTGGTTAACGGAGGAAGAGAGAGGGAGACACACAGAGAGGAGCTGCCAACGGATTGGTTAACGGAGGAAGAGGGAGGGAGACACACAGAGAGGAGCTGCTAACGGAGGAGGAGGGAGGGAGACACACAGAGAGGAGCTGCCAACGGATTGGTTAACGGAGGAAGAGGGAGGGTGACACACAGAGAGGAGCTGCCAACGGATTGGTTAACGGAGGAAGAGGGAGGGTGACACACAGAGAGGAGCTGCCAACGGATTGGTTAACGGAGGAAGAGGGAGGGTGACACACAGAGAGGAGCTGCTAACGGATTGATTAACGGAGGAAGAGGGAGGGGGACACACAGAGAGGAGCTGCTAACGGAGGAGGAGGGAGGGAGACACACAGAGGAGGAGCTGCTAACGGAGGAAGAAGGGAGGGTGACACACAGAGCAGGAGCTGCCAACGGATTGGTTTAACGGGAAAGAGGGAGGGTGACACACAGAGAGGAGCTGCCAACGGATTGGTTAACGGAGGAGGAGGGAGGGAGACACACAGAGAGGAGCTGCTTAACGGAATTGATTAACGGAGGGAAGAGGGAGGGGTGACACACAAAGAGGAGCTGCCAACGGATTGGTTAACGGGAGGGAAGAGGGAGGGTGACCACACAGAGAGGGAGCTGCCAACGGATTGATTACCGGAGGAAGAGGGAGGGTGACACACAGAGAGGAAGCTGCCAACGGATTGATTACCGGAGGAAGAGGGGGAGGGTTGACACACAGAGGAGGAGCTGCCAACGGATTGGTTAACGGAGGAAAGGGGAGGGTGACCACACAGAGAGGGAAGCTGCTAACGGATTGATTAACGGAGGAAGAGGGAGGGTGACACACAGAGAGGAGCTGCTAACGGATTGATTAACGGAGGAAGAGGGAGGGTGACACACAGAGAGGAGCTGCTAACGGAGGAAGAGGGAGGGTGACACACAGAGAGGAGCTGCCAACGGAGGAAGAAAGGGGAGGGTGACACACAGAGAGGAGCTGCCAACGGAGGAAGAGGGAGGGTGAAACACAGAGAGGAGCTGCTAACGGATTGGTTAACGGAGGAAGAGGGAGGGAGACACACAGAGAGGAGCTGCTAACGGATTGATTAACGGAGGAAGAGGGAGGGAGACACACAGAGAGGAGCTGCTAACGGAGGAAGAGGGAGGGTGACACACAGAGAGGAGCTGCCAACGGATTGGTTAACGGAGGAAGAGGGAGGGTGACACACAGAGAGGAGCTGCCAACGGATTGGTTAACGGAGGAAGAGGGAGGGTGACACACAGAGAGGAGCTGCCAACGGATTGATTAACGGAGGAAGAGGGAGGGTGACACACAGAGAGGAGCTGCTAACGGATTGATTAACGGAGGAAGTCATTTCTAATTTTGGGTTTCAGGCAGGGCAATTGGGGCTGGGTAGGGTGGGGCCTGAACGTTGCGGGTATGGGTAGGAGTCGGGGTTAAAATGCATGCCCATGCTGGACCTTAGTAAACATTGGTCACAGAAGATCATTTGAACTGCACGCCCCACCGTGGGTTGAACAGCGCGAGAGGTGGAGTCAGCTAACGCCTGCTGCTTTCTGAGAATCACTGGCCTAGAAGGGCAGGGTGGAAGAACAAAGTCTCATATGGTGACCTCATATGGTGACCTCATATGGGGACCTCCTAGGACGTGGCTATGCGACTTTTAGAGAAACAGGGTGTTTCGATAGCTATGACGCAACCGTATGCTAAATGATGATATTCTGAGACCGTATGCATGGTGCATTGACTAGAATGAAATGTATTTAGGGCCAAATTCCCCTTACTCAGGCCTTTTCATTAGGTGAGCGATGTTACTAAATATTACAAATGGATTTGTTTATTACTTTTTTTTTACTTTTAAAACTGCTGCGATAATGATCATTACACCAGAAATAACACCAGACCAGCACACAAACCCACAAATCACACACAACGTGCACACACACACACAACGCGCACACACACACACACACAACGCGCACACACACACACACACAACGCGCACAACGCGCACACACACACACACAACGCGCACACACACACACACAACGCGCACAACGCGCACACACACACACAACGCGCACACACACACAACTCACAGCTCACACACACTCACACGCCGGTTGGTCTCTCACCTCTGTGTCTCTCTCCATCTCAAGCCCCGCCTTCAGCAGCCGGGCCTCAAACTCCTCCCTGATCAGCACCATATCTCCTTCAGCTGAGTCCGCCTCCAACTCCACCTCCACGGCCACTCCCACGCCCAGGTCCACACACACCTCCCCATCCCCCGCACTCCGCTGCCCGGCTGCACATCCCACCCCCCCCACACCCTCCTGCCCTACACCCCCCTGCCCTACACCCCCCACAGGGCCGGAGGGGGGGGAGGTACCATTAGAGATGACAGAGAGGCGATGAGGAGGGTGCGAGGGGGCGGAGAGACGGTGCGGCCGGTCGCCCCCCCTCACAGAGGTCTGTTTACGTTGGTAAAACACCAGGACATAGTCCACCTTCCTCCGGCCATCTGAAAAGAACTGGCCCCACCTCTGGCCATCACCTCCGCCCTAGAGGAGAGGAGACAGAAAGGGGACTGGTCAGTAACTAACTAACACCCTAACCTGCTGGCCCAACACCCCCTCCCTAGAGGAGAGGAGACAGACAGGGGACTGGTCAGTAACTAACTAACACCCTAACCTGCTGGCCCAACACCCCCTCCCTAGAGGAGAGGAGACAGGGGACTGGTCAGTAACTAACTAACACCCTAACCTGCTGGCCCATCACCCCCTCCCTAGAGGAGAGGAGACAGACAGGGGACTGGTCAGTAACTAACTAACACCCTAACCTGCTGGCCCAACACCCCCTCCCTAGAGGAGACAGACAGGGGACTGGTCAGTAACTAACTAACACCCTAACCTGCTGGCCCAACACCCCCTCCCTAGAGGAGACAGACAGGGGACTGGTCAGTAACTAAACTAACACCCTAACCTGCTGGCCCATCACCCCCTCCCTAGAGGAGACAGACAGGGGACTGGTCAGTAACTAACTAACACCCTAACCTGCTGGCCCATCACCCCCTCCCTAGAGGAGACAGACAGGGGACTGGTCAGTAACTAACTAACACCCTAACCTGCTGGCCCAACACCCCCTCCCTAGAGGAGACAGACAGGGGACTGGTCAGTAACTAACTAACACCCTAACCTGCTGGCCCATCACCCCCTCCCTAGAGGAGACAGACAGGGGACTGGTCAGTAACTAACTAACACCCTAACCTGCTGGCCCATCACCCCCTCCCTAGAGGAGACAGACAGGGGACTGGTCAGTAACTAACTAACACCCTAACCTGCTGGCCCAACACCCCCCCCCCCCTAGAGGAGACAGGACAGGGACTGGTCAGTAACTAACTAACACCCTAACCTGCTGGCCCAACACCCCCTCCCTAGAGGAGAGGAGACAGGGGACTGGTCAGTAACTAACTAACACCCTAACCTTGCTGGCCCATCACCCCCTCCCTAGAGGAGACAGACAGGGACTGGTCAGTAACTAACTAACAACCTAACCTGCTGGCCCATCACCCCTCCCTAGAGGAGACAGACAGGGGAGTGGTCAGTAAACTAACTAACACCCTAACCTTGCTGGCCCAACCACCCCCCTCCCTAGAGTGAGACAGACAGGGGACTGGTCAGTAACTAACTAACACCCTAACCTGCTGGCCCATCACCCCACTCCCTAGAGGAGACAGACAGGGGACTGGTCAGTAACTAACTAACACCCTAACCTGCTGGCCCATCACCCCCTCCCTAGAGGAGACAGACAGGGGGACTGGTCAGTAACTAACTAACGCCCTAACCTGCTGGCCCATCACCCCCTCCCTAGAGGAGAGGAGACAGGGGACTGGTCAGTAACTAACTAACACCCTAACCTGCTGGCCCATCACCCCCTCCCTAGAGGAGACAGACAGGGGACTGGTCAGTAACTAACTAACACCCTAACCTGCTGGCCCAACACCCCCTCCCTAGAGGAGACAGACAGGGGACTGGTCAGTAACTAACTAACACCCTAACCTGCTGGCCCATCACCCCCTCCCTAGAGGAGACAGACAGGGGACTGGTCAGTAACTAACTAACACCCTAACCTGCTGGCCCATCACCCCCTCCCTAGAGGAGAGGAGACAGGGGACTGGTCAGTAACTAACTAACACCCTAACCTGCTGGCCCATCACCCCCATCCCTAGAGGAGACAGACAGGGGACTGGTCAGTAACTAACTAACACCCTAACCTGCTGGCCCATCACCCCCTCCCTAGAGGAGACAGACAGGGGACTGGTCAGTAACTAACTAACACCCCTAACCTGCTGGCCCATCACCCCCTCCCTAGAGGAGACAGACAGGGGACTGGTCAGTAACTAACTAACACCCTAACCTGCTGGCCCATCACCCCCCTCCCTAGAGGAGGAGACAGACAGGGACTGGTCAGTAACTAACTAACACCCTAACCTGCTGGCCCATCACCCCCCTCCCTAGAGGAGACAGACAGGGGACTGGTCAGTAACTAACTAACACCCTAACCTGCTGGCCCATCACCCCCTCCCTAGAGGAGACAGACAGGGGACTGGTCAGTAACTAACTAACACCCTAACCTGCTGGCCCATCACCCCCTCCCTAGAGGAGACAGACAGGGGACTGGTCAGTAACTAACTAACACCCTAACCTGCTGGCCCATCACCCCCTCCCTAGAGGAGACAGACAGGGGAACTGGTCAGTAACTAACTAACACCCTAACCTGCTGGCCCATCACCCCCCTCCCTAGAGGAGACAGACAGGGGACTGGTCAGTAACTAACTAACACCCTAACCTGCTGGCCCATCACCCCTCCCTAGAGGAGACAGACAGGGGATGGTCAGTAAATAACTAACACCCTAACCTGCTGGCCCATCCACCCCCTCCCTAGAGGAGAGGGGACAGACAGGGGATGGTCAGTAACTAACTAAAACCCTAACCGCTGGCCCATCACCCCCTCCCTAGAGGAGGGCAGACAGGGGACGGTCAGTAACTAACTAACACCCAACCTGCTGGCCCATCACCCCCTCCCTAGAGGAGACAGACAGGGGACTGGTCAGTAACTAACTAACACCCAACCTGCTGGCCCATCACCCCTCCCTAGAGGAGAGGGGACAGGGGATGGTCAGTAAAATAACTAACACCCTAACTGCTGGCCCATCACCCCCTCCCTAGAGGAGACAGACAGGGGACTGGTCAGAACTAACTAACACCCTAACCTGCGGGCCCCAAAACCCCCTCCCCAGAGGAGACAGACAGGGGACTGGTCAGTAACTAACTAACACCCTAACCTGCTGGCCCAACACCCCCTCCCTAGAGGAGACAGACAGGGGACTGGTCAGTAACTAACTAACACCCTAACCTGCTGGCCCAACACCCCCCTCCCTAGAGGAGACAGACAGGGGACTGGTCAGTAACTAACTAACAACCAACCTGCTGGCCCATCACCCCCCTCCCTAGAGGAGACAGACAGGGGACTGGTCAGTAACTAAAACTAAACACCCTAACCTGCTGGCCCATCACCCCCTCCCTAGAGGAGACAGACAGGGGACTGGTCAGTAACTAACTAACACCCTAACCTGCTGGCCCAACCCCCCTCCCTAGAGGAGACAGACAGGGGACTGGTCAGTAACTAACTAACACCCTAACCTGCTGGCCCATCACCCCCCTCCCTAGAGGAGACAGACAGGGGACTGGTCAGTAACTAACTAACACCCTAACCTGCTGGCCCATCACCCCCTCCCTAGAGGAGACAGACAGGGGACTGGTCAGTAACTAACTAAACACCCTAACCTGCTGGCCCAACCCCCCCTCCCTAGAGGAGACAGACAGGGGACTGGTCAGTAACTAACTAACACCCTAACCTGCTGGCCCATCACCCCCTCCCTAGAGGAGACAGGACAGGGGACTGGTCAGTAACTAACTAACACCCTAACCTGCTGGCCCATCACCCCCTCCCTAGAGGAGACAGACAGGGGACTGGTCAGTAACTAACTAACACCCTAACCTGCTGGCCCATCACCCCCTCCCTAGAGGAGACAGACAGGGGACTGGTCAGTAACTAACTAACACCCTAACCTGCTGGCCCAACACCCCCTCCCTAGAGGAGACAGACAGGGGACTGGTCAGTAACTAACTAACACCCTAACCTGCTGGCCCAACACCGCCTCCCTAGAGGAGACAGACAGGGGACTGGTCAGTAACTAACTAACACCCTAACCTGCTGGCCCATCACCCCCTCCCTAGAGGAGACAGACAGGGGACTGGTCAGTAACTAACTAACACCCTAACCTGCTGGCCCATCACCCCCTCCCTAGAGGAGAGGAGACAGACAGGGGACTGGTCAGTAACTAACTAACACCCTAACCTGCTGGCCCATCACCCCCTACCTAGAGGAGACAGACAGGGGACTGGTCAGTAACTAACTAACACCCTAACCTGCTGGCCTATCACCCCCTCCCTAGAGGAGAGGAGACAGACAGGAGACTGGTCAGTAACTGTTCAGTAGGGCACAAGTAGCAAAATTCCTCAAACAAATGAACACACCCCTCCCTGGTTCTGAGGAGGGTGAATAGCAGGTCAACTTTATTGAAAGTTGCAGATGGAAAAGGTATATACAGTGGGGAAAAAAGTATTTAGTCAGCCACCAATTGTGCAAGTTCTCCCACTTAAAAAGATGAGAGAGGCCTGTAATTTTCATCATAGGTACACGTCAATTATGACAGACAAAATGAGAAAAAAAATCCAGAAAATCACATTGTAGGATTTTTTATGAATTTATTTGCAAATTATGGTGGAAAATAAGTATTTGGTCAATAACAAAAGTTTCTCAATACTTTGTTATATACCCTTTGTTAGCAATGACACAGGTCAAACGTTTTCTGTAAGTCTTCACAAGGTTTTCACACACTGTTGCTGGTATTTTGGCCCATTCCTCCATGCAGATCTCCTCTAGAGCAGTGATGTTTTGGGGCTGTTGCTGGGCAACACAGACTTTCAACTCCCTCCAAAGATTTTCTATGGGGTTGAGATCTGGAGACTGGCTAGGCCACTCCAGGACCTTGAAATGCTTCTTACGAAGCCACTCCTTCGTTGCCCGGGTGGTGTGTTTGGGATCATTGTCATGCTGAAAGACCCAGCCACGTTTCATCTTCAATGCCCTTGCTGATGGAAGGAGGTTTTTCACTCAAAATCTCACGATACATGGCCCCATTCATTCTTTCCTTTACACGGATCAGTCGTCCTGGTCCCTTTGCAGAAAAACAGCCCCAAAGCATGATGTTTCCACCCCCATGCTTCACAGTAGGTATGGTGTTCTTTGGATGCAACTCAGCATTCTTTGTCCTCCAAACACGACGAGTTGAGTTTTTACCAAAAAGTTCTATTTTGGTTTCATCTGACCATATGACATTCTCCCAATCCTCTTCTGGATCATCCAAATGCACTCTAGCAAACTTCAGACGGGCCTGGACATGTACTGGCTTAAGCAGGGGGACACGTCTGGCACTGCAGGATTTGAGTCCCTGGCGGCGTAGTGTATATACTGATGGTAGGCTTTGTTACTTTGATCCCAGCTCTCTGCAGGTCATTCACTAGGTCCCCCCGTGTGGTTCTGGGATTTTTGCTCACCGTTCTTGTGATCATTTTGACCCCACAGGGTGAGATCTTGCGTGGAGCCCCAGATCGAGGGAGATTATCAGTGGTCTTGTATGTCTTCCATTTCCTAATAATTGCTCCCACAGTTGATTTCTTCAAACCAAGCTGCTTACCTATTGCAGATTCAGTCTTCCCAGCCTGGTGCAGGTCTACAATTTTGTTTCTGGTGTCCTTTGACAGCTCTTTGGTCTTGGCCATAGTGGAGTTTGGAGTGTGACTGTTTGAGGTTGTGGACAGGTGTCTTTTTATACTGATAACACCGTTCCCCCCAGGGTTGGGGCCATTAATCCCAACGATTTGGAACAGGGGGAGCCTAAGAAGAATTACAGGGTTGGAGAAGAGAAACCCCTTTTTGTTTGGAGGGTTGGACCAAATACATTTTTTCCCCCAAAATTTGGGAAATAATAAAAAAATCCGCCCAAGGGTTGGGAAAAAGAATGTATTTAACGGGAAACCTGTGGAGACAATTACACCCTTATCTTTTAAGGGGGGTTGGAGAAACTTGCCCCCTGTCGGGCCCAAAATTTTTCCCACTGATGACCACATGTCCTATTCAAATTAACTGTACCACCTGTTTTTCCGGACCAGGGTTGGGACCACTAAATGAACCACCCTGTTTCTCCGGACCAGGGTGGAGACCACTGATGACCCACCCTGTTCTATACAGGACCAGGGTTGGGGACCACTGATGACCACCCTGTTTCTCCTGGACCAGGGTTGGGGACCACTGATGACCACCCTGTATCTCCAGGAACAGGGTTGGAGACCACTGATGACCACCCTGTATCTCCTGGACCAGGGTTGGAGACCACTGATGACCACCCTGTATCTATACAGGACCAGGGTTGGAGACCACTGATGACCACCCTGTATCTCCGGACCAGGGTTGGAGACCACTGATGACCACCCTGTATCTTGGACCAGGGTTGGAGACCACTGATGACCACCCTGTTCTATACGGGAAACCAGGGTTGGGGCCCAATGAGACCACCCTGTTCCCGGACCAGGGTTGGGGACCACTGATGACACCCTGTACCCTCGGACCAGGGTTGGGACACTGATGACCACCCTGTATCATACAGGACCAGGTGGAGACCAAACTGATGCCCACCCTGTATCTATACAGGACCAGGGTTGGAGACCAAACTGATACCACCCTGTATCTCCGGAAACCGGGGTTGGGGACCACTGATGACCACCCTGAAATTATACAGGACCAGGGTTGGAGACCACTGTTTGACCACCCTGTATCTCCGGGGACCAGGGTTGGGAGACCACTGATGCCACCCTGGTATCCCCTGGACCAGGGGGGGGAGACCACTGAGACCACCCGTATCTATCGGCCCCAGGGTTGGAGACCACTGATGACCACCCTGTATCTATACAGGACCAGGGTTGGAGACCACTGATGACCACCCTGTATTCCAGGACCAGGGTTGGAGACCACTGATGACCACCCTGTATCTCCAGGACCAGGGTTGGGACCACTGATGACCACCCTGTCTATAAGACCAGGGTTGGAGACCACTGATGACCACCCTGTATCTATACGGACCAGGGTTTGGAGACCACTGATGACCACCTGTTTTATCCGGACCAGGGTTGGAGACCACTGATGACCCCCCTGTTCTCAGGACCAGGGTTGGGGACCACGAGACCACCCGGTTCTATACGGGGACCAGGGTGGGACCATGATGCCCACCCTGTTTCTCCGGACCAGGGTTGGAGACCACTAAAGACCACCTGTTCTATCGGACGGGGTTTGGGACCATGAGACCACCCTGTGTCTCCGGGACCAGGGTTGGGACCACTGATGACCCCCCGGTTCTCCGGAAACAGGGTTGGGGACCACTGATGACCACCCTGTATCTCCTGGACCAGGGTTGGAGACCACTGATGACCACCCTGTATCTATACAGGACCAGGGTTGGAGACCACTGATGACCACCCTGTATCTCCTGGACCAGGGTTGGAGACCACTGATGACCACCCTGTATCTATACAGGACCAGGGTTGGAGACCACTGATGACCACCCTGTCTCTCCTGGACCAGGGTTGGAGACCACTGATGACCACCCGTATCTATACAGGACCAGGGTTGGAGACCACTGATGACCACCCTGTATCTATACAGGACCAGGGTTGGGGACCACTGATGACCACCCTGTATCTATACAGGACCAGGGTTGGAGACCACTGATGACCACCCTGTATCTATACAGGACCAGGGTTGGGGACCACTGATGACCAAACCTTTTTTTGTGGACAGGGTTGGGGACCACTGATGACCACCCTGTATCTATACAGGACCAGGGTTGGAGACCACTGATGACCACCCTGTATCTCCTGGACCAGGGTTGGAGACCACTGATGACCACCCTGTTTCTCCTGGACCAGGGTTGGGGACCACTGAAGAGGTTATATCAAGTCTAGTAATGTAGGGTTAAATAATTCCGCAAGACCGTTTAGATTAAACATACCTGGAGGACAAGCTCTACAGTAATAACCAGCCAGCAAGACGTTTAGATGAGATGTCTCCTTGGCAACATACCTGGAGGACAAGCTCTACAGTAATAACCAGCCAGCAAGACCGTTTAGATGAGATGTCTCCTTGGCAACATACCTGGAGGACAAGCTCTACAGTAATAACCAGCCAGCAAGACCGTTTAGATGAGATGTCTCCTTGGCAACATACCTGGAGGACAAGCTCTACAGTAATAACCAGCCAGGCGACATAAAATACTCTAACAAAAACATGTTTTCAGTTCACATGGAAAGTTTCGCAAACGTATGTACTGGGAGAGGATTTGACAGGTCACAACAAACAAATGTAGGAACAGAATCAACAGTTAGCAGAAAGTCAACCGTTTGTGGAGTTACTCACCGGTATCTTGTCTTGGCTGGCGGACTGATGCATTCTGTAGCGCTACAAACACAGACAGGAGAATAACGGGACGGTGTCGTTAGACCGGGAGGAGAATAATAACAGAATAGTAGCAGCAGCTGTACGCGCGGAGCTCATCATTATCTGCACGCGCATCTCGGTAATCCGTCAATTTGGGGGAGCAAAGCGACGCGCCTCTCACTTAGCAGGGGACTCAATATTAGTAAGCTATGACCTACACACATGTTTCATCTAGATGCCTATCAAACTGTCGTCTATCTGGAGCTCCCAGCGAGTTAATTGGGCTCTGTGTCTGTGGGCTACAGGTTGCGTCTATTCATCCGTTTGTTGATTCTGACTGCGCGCGTCCTCGGGAGTTTGGCACACGCCCAACTCAGGTTCACCCAGGTGCGTTGATTGGTCGACGCTCCTTGATAAATTACGGTAACGAGGAACCAGTGGGAACAACCGGGCTCCCAGGTGAGGTGATACTGATGGTTTCTACGGCGACGCGCTCAGGGAATTAAAGTGGAAAGCACTGTCGTGCATGAAGAACGCGTTTTAATAATTGTTGTTTTCATTAGAATGAGACCGAAAAATACTAGGATCTGTAAATAATGTAGGTATCCACGCCTCTTGTTGGTGTTTATTCTTCATTAAATGTATCCACGCCTCTTGTAGGTGTTCATTCTTCATACATGACAGCGCTTTCCATGTTCCTTCCCCGAGCGCGTCACCGTAGAAACGTTCAGTTCCAATTATCAACACACCTGACCGGCTCGAGTGCCAGTAACACTGGGTCAAATTAAATACGTTTTTTATAGTTGAGCTACTTGGTTTTAATGTCTCTCCAACACGGTAGTCAGAAAGGTTTTCAACATAATAAGACCGTTCAAACTGTTCCACTGAAATCATCTGATTAGACAAACATTTATATTGGTGAATTTAAAACACACACCACACACACACACACACACACACACACCACACACACACACATATATATATATATATTTCTGCCAACGTTTTTCTGTCCAAGTCAAGCACTGCTCCTAAATCATGTCCATACTGTGTGTGTCCGCTCCTGTAGGTAGTCTATGGCCCGGTCCAGACCATGACCTGTAGAGCCCAGAGAGATGTCCAGACCCAGACCAGGACCTGTAGAGCCCAGAGAGATGTCCCGACCCAGACCAGGACCTGTAGAGCCCAGAGAGATGTCCCGACCCAGACCAGGACCTGTAGAGCCCAGAGAGATGTCCAGACCCAGACCAGGACCTGTAGAGCCCAGAGAGATGTCCCGACCAGGACCTGTAGAGCCCAGAGAGATGTCCCGACCCAGACCAGGACCTGTAGAGCCCAGAGAGATGTCCCAGACCCAGACCAGTACCTGTAGAGCCCAGAGAGATGTCCCGACCCAGACCAGGACCTGTAGAGCCCAGAGAGATGTCCAGACCAGGACCTGTAGAGCCCAGAGAGATGTCCCGACCCAGACCAGGCCCTGTAGAGTCCAGAGAGATGTCCCGACCCAGACCAGGACCTGTAGAGCCCAGAGAGATGTCCCGACCCAGACCAGGACCAGGAGTACAAGGCCCCGGGCAGAACAGGGTATCACTGTGGATGGATGATGACTCACTGACAGCTGTGGCCACCCTGCAGCCACTCCATGGTCCTGCAGACACACACAAACACACACACACACACACACACACACAACACACACACACACACACACACCACACCACACCCACACCCCACAACAAAACCCCCCTTTATAAATTATCAATAACAGACACCCCAAAATGCATACACATACCACATTATGAGACAAAACACAGACAATTCATACATCATACCACATTATGGAACAAACAGACAATTCATACATCATACACATTATGGAACACACAGACAATTCATACATCATATCACATTATGAAACACACAGACAATTCATACATCATACCACATTATGGAACACATAGACAATTCATGCATCAAATCATATTATGGAACAAACAGACAATTCATACATCATACCACATTATGGAACACATAGACAATTCATACATCATACCACATTATGGAACACACAGACAATTCATACATCATACCACATTATGGAACACAAGACAATTCATACATCATACCATATTATGGAACAAACAGACAATTCATACATCATACCACATTATGGAACACACAGACCCAATTCATACATCATATCACATTATGGAACACATAGACAAGTCATACATCATACCACATTATGGAACACACAGAACCAATTCATACATCATACCACATTATGGAACAAACAGACAATTCATACACCATACCACATTATGGAACACCCCACAGACAATTCATACATCATACCACATTATGGAACACACAGACAATTCATACATCATACCACATTATGGAACACACAGACAATTCATACATCATACCACATTATGGAACACACAGACAATTCATAAATCATACCACATTATGGAACACACAGACAATTCATACATCATACCACATTATGGAACACACAGACAATTCATACATCATACCACATTAGGGAACAACCAGACATTCATCATCATACCCCCATTTGGAACCCCATAGCCAATTCATACATCATCCACATTATGGAAACCCACAAGACAATTCATACTCATACCACCATTTGGACCACACAGACAATTCTTTACTCATACCCCCATTTTTGGAACACACAGACAATTCATCATCATACCACATTATGGAAAACATAGAAAATTCATACATATGCCATTATGGAACACACAGACAATTCATACATCATACCACATTATGGAACACACAGACATTCATACATCATACCACATTATGGAACACATAGACAATTCATACATCATGCCACATTATGGAACACACAGACAATTCATACATCATACCACATTATGGAACACACAGACAATTCATACATCATACACATTAAGGAAACCCACACAGACAATTTCATACACATACCACATTGAACACACAACAATTCATACATCATAACCACTTAAGGACACACAGACACTTCATAATCATACACATTATGGAACCACACGGGACAATTCATACATCATACCACATTATGAACAACGACACTTCATACATCATCCCCAATTTGGAACACACAGACAAGTCATACATCATACCACATTATGGAACACACAGACCAATTCATACATCATACCACATTATGGAACAAAAAGACAATTCATACACATACCACATTATGGAACACACAGACAATTCATACATCATACCACATTATGGAACACACAGACAATTCATACATCATACCACATTATGGAACATACATACAATTCATACATCATACCACATTATGGAACACACAGACAATTCATACATCATACCACATTATGGAACACACAGACAATTCATACATCATACCACATTATGGAACACACAGACAATTCATACATCATACCACATTATGGAACACACAGACAATTCATACATCATACCACATTATGGAACACAAGACAATTCATACATCATGCCACATTATGGAACACACAGACAATTCATACATCATCCCACATTATGGAACACACAGACAATTCATACATCATACCACATTATGGAACACACAGACAATTCATACATCATACCACATTATGGAACACATAGACAATTCATACATCATGCCACATTATGGAACACACAGACAATTCATACATCATACCACATTATGGAACACACAGACAATTCATACATCATACCACATTATGGAACACATAGACAATTCATACATCATGCCACATTATGGAACACACAGACAATTCATACATCATACCACATTATGGAACACACAGACAATTCATACATCATACCACATTATGGAACACACAGACAATCCATACATCATACCACCATTATGGAACCCACAACAATTAAATACATATACCACATTATGGAAACCAACAGACACTTGATACATCATACCACTTTTGGGAACAAACAGAAATTCAACATCATACCCCATTAGGGGAACAAAAAGGGCCCCAATTTCCCATAAAATCAGCCAATTAGGAAACCAAAAGGACAATTCTTTACATAATACCAAATTAGGGGAACAAAACCCGGAAAATTCATAATAATCCCCAAAAATTTTAATGGAACAAAACAGAAAATTTTAAACACCCATTACCAATTAGGGAAAAACCCCGGGGAAAAATTCATACACATCCCCCTTTAGGAACAACAGAAAATTTTCTTTACTCATCCCCACATTGGAAGGGAAAAAACACACAAAACATTTATACATAATACCACTTTAGGGAAAAAAAAACCCAATTTTAAATCATCCAACTTTTGGGAAAACCACACGAAAATTCATACTTTCATAAAACTTTTTGGAACACCAGCCCAAAATTCATACTTTCTTTAACCACTTTAGGGAAACACACAGAAAATTTCAAAATTTCCAACCACTTTATGGAACCCACAAGCCAATTCATACATCATACCCCCTTTTTGGAAAACCAAAAGACTTCATAATAAACCACATTTTTTGGAAAAACCCCCAGACAATTCATTTAAAATTTTCCCAAATTAGGGGAAAACACAGAAATTCATCCCTAACCCAAATTTAGGGAAAACACCCCGGGAAATTCAATTACAAAATTCCCACATTAGGAAACCCACATAGAAAAAATTTTAAATCATCCCAAACCTTAATGGAAAAACAAAGAAAAATTCTTTAATTAAAACATTATGGAAACAAAAAAATTTTCATATTTCATACCCCCTAGGAACACACGGGCCCAATTCAAAAATTTCCCCCCCCCCCTTTTCCCCCCCAAAAATTTATTTAAACCCACAAACCCAATTCATAAAATTCATACCCCCCATTTTTTGGGGAACCCCACGGGGAAAAGTTTTTAAAATAACCCCCTTTAGGGAAAACACCAAGACAATTCTCCCACCCTCCAATTAGGGGAAACAACAGACTTCAAACATAACCATTATGGAAAAACAAAGAAAAATTAACATCATACCCCCCATTAGGAACACACAGAAAATTTCCATACAACATACCACATTAGGGGAAAAAAACAGCCCAAAATTCATACATATTCCACTTTATGGAAACACAAAACCCAATTAACATCTTTTAAAAAATTTTTTAGGAAAACAAAAGGACATTCATCCATTAATCCCAAACATTATGGAAAAAACACAGAAAATTTTCAAAATTTCATACCACTTTAGGGAAAACAAGACAATTCTTTACTTTATCCCAACATTTATGGAAAACACAAAAATTTCCTAAAAAAATCCCAAAACCATTATGGAAAAAAAAGGGCCAATTCAACAAATTAACCACATTAGGGAAACCCCAAAACAGGCCCCTTCTTTAAAATAAACCCCACTTATGGCCCCCACCACAGCCCAATTCATAATAATACCACTTTAGGGAAACAAAGGGGACAATTCATACATCAAAACCCCCATTAGGGAAACACCAGCAATTCTTTACATCCCCCCCTTTAAAAAACACACAGGCCCAATTCATAATCTCCCAACTTTAGGGGAAACCCACGAAAATTCCTTAACCCCTTTTGGGCCCCAAAACCATTCATACCCCTCCCCCCTTTTGGAACCCCCCGCAGGAAAAATTCTCCCTTAACCAAATTAAGGAACCACACAGACAATTCCTTACTTTTTAAACCACACGACAAAAACCCAACAATTAGGGAACCCCAGTTTTTTTTTTTTTCCCACATTATGGAAAAACACAAACCCAATATAAAATTTCCCAAACATTATGGAACCCACAGCCCCTTTTCATAAGCTACCACATTATGGAAACAAAAAAAGAAAATTCTTTTAACATCATACCCCATTGGGGGAACCCCCAACAAAACCCAACCCCCTAATCATACCAATTATGGAACACGACAATTTTTAAAATCCCTTGGGGGGAAACCCACCATTTATACCACAAGGAACCAAGAAAAACATACATAAAAATTAGGGAAAACCCCACAGGAAAATTCAAAATTTCATCCCTTTAGGGGAACCCCCACAGCCCATTAAACATCTAAACTTAGGGAACACACGCCCCTTTTCCTTAAACCCTACCCATATGGAACAAACAGAAAAATTTTAATACCCCATCCCCCACTTAGGGAAAAACACCCCAAAAACAATTTTACACCCATACCCCCTTTAAGGAACAAAAGGGCCCAAATTAAAATATACCCCCTTGGGGGAACCCAAAACAAAAAAATTCCCTACAAAACCCACTTAGGGAACACACAAAAATTCATACATAATCCCAACATAGGGAAAACACACAGGAAAAATTTCAAAAATCATACCACATTAGGGAAACCCCCCCGGGGGCCCTTTCTACACCCTACCACATAGGGGAACACACAGAAAAATTATCCCTAAACCCAATTAGGGAAAAACACAAGACATTATAATATCCACTTTAGGGAAAACCACACAGAAAATTTTAAAACCATCATACCACCTTGGGCCCCAACACACCCACTTCCCTCCTCATACCCAAATTTGGAAACACAAAAGACCAGGTTCATACACCCCTCCCACATTATGGAACAAAAGGGACAATTCATCCCTAATCCACATTTTTGGAAAACACACAGAAAATTTCATACATTTTTACCATTAGGGAAAACCCCCAAAGAAAATTCTTTACACAAAACCACATTAGGGAAAACCCCAACGGGAAAATTTTCATACATCATACCACATTAGGGAAAACACACAGAAAAACTTATCTTTACCAATTGGGAACAAAAGAAATTCTACATAACCACATTATGGGGAAAACCAAACAGACTTTCATACATCCCACCACATTTTTTGGAAACCCCAAAACAAAGAAATTAACTTTCATACCACTTTTAGGGAACACACGACCATTTTAACTCATACCCCCATTATGGGAACCCACGGGAAATTATACTTTCCGGGGGCCAAAATTGGGGGAAAACACGCCCTTTTCATACTCATACCAAAATTAGGGAAAACACACAGCCCAATTAAAAACATCATACCACATTTTTGGAACAACAGCCCAATTAAAAATCAACCAAAATTATGGAACACACAGCCCCAATTCATACATCAAACCCATAGGGAAACAAACAGCCCCAATTTTCATACTTATACCAATATGGAAAAAACGCCCAATTCTTTAATTTCATCCCCAAATTTGGAAAACACGGAAATTCCCTTTAAATCAGCACATTATGGAAACCACGCCCAATTCAAAACTTTCATACCACTATGGAAAAACACAGCCCAATTAAACATAATCCCCAATTAGGAAAAACCCACGGGAAAATTCCAAAACCACATTAGGGGAAAACAACAGACAATTTTTTACATCATACCAAATTATGGAACACACGGGGGGGGGGGGGGGGGGGGGGGGTTTGGGAAAAAAAACAAAAAATTCATACTTTCATCCCAACCCCTTTTATGGGGAAACAAAAGAAAATTCAACATCATACCAATTTGGAACACACAGAAAATTATCATCATCCCAAATTTTAGGGAAACAAAGCAAATTCCCTACATCATCCACTTTATGGAAAAACAGCCAATTCATACTTTCATACCACATTAAAAAAAACCAGAAAATTTCATACACCATCCCAAATTATGGAACACACAGACAACAACTCATAACCATTAGGGAAACCCCACGGGACCTTCAACATCATACCACTTTAGGGGAACCAAAAAAAATTTTTCAACTTTCCACCATTTTTAGGGAAACAACAAACAAATTCAACTCATACCACTTTAGGGAACACCAGACAATTCATACATAACCACTTTATGGAACACACGGGAAAATTTCATAAAATTCCATACCACTTTATGGAACACACAAAACATTATTCTTTAAATTACCACATTATAAAAACCCCCAAGACAATTCATAATCATCCCAACATTTTTGGAAAAACACAGAAAATTTCATACACCATCCAATTAGGAAAAACCCCAAAAATTTAATTAACCACAATCCCAAAAGGGAAAAACATCTACCACATTATTAAACAAAAACAATTCCCCATGAACTATAAACACGCCCAAACAAATCAAAATTAGGAAAACCCCCAAGCAACAGAAAAAACCCCAAATTAAATAAACTGCTTAAAAACCCCCAATTAGGGAAACACACAGAAAATTTCCCAACTTACCCAAAATTATGGAAACAAAAGCAATTAACAAAAAGGCCCACGGAAAAGTTAACCAAACCCCACATTTGGAAAAAAAACCAACAAACCAATTAAACCAAAAGAAAGAAACAATAATTATGGAAAAAAACCGGAAATTCATACATAAATCCCACATTATTGGAAACCCCACAGAACAAAATAACCAGGAGGGAACCCACGCCCAAAAACAATTTTTTTGGAACACACAGAAAAATTTATAAACCCTTTCCACTTTAGGCAAAGGACCCAAAACACAAAAAAAATTTCAAAGAAACCTCATCCCATTATGGGAAACAACGGCACCAACAATCCCCACTTTAGGGGAAACAACGGAAAAAGGGGGGGAAATTAAACCCTTTTTTTAACACCAGCCAATTTTCCCAAACCTTTGGCCAACAAAAATTCATACTTTTCTGGAGGCCAAAAAGAAAAAATTTAATTCAACCCGGAACACCCCGACCTTTCTTTAAATAAAACCACATTTGGGGAAACACACAGAAACAGTTATACATCATACCCACTTTGGTGGAAAAAACACAGCCCAATTCATACACCCCTTTACCCCCAAAATGGAACCCCCACAGCCCAAATTCATTACATCATCCCCCTTTTTAGGGGGAACCAAAAAGGGGAACAATTCATAATAATCCCCCCATTAGGGAAACCCACACAGACAATTATACATCATACCACTTTAAATGGAAACACGCCAAACACAAAAAGGAAAACACCAGGTTTTAGAATCATACCACTTAGGGGGAAAACACACAGACCATTTTCCCAATTAAAAACCACGGCAAATACCACATTAAAATTGGAACCCCCAACAGACAATTCAACATCAAAACCACATTAGGGAAAAAAAAAAGCCCAAGTAAACCCCCAAAAATTCCAAAAAAACTTTATGGAACAAAGAAAATTTTTTAATTATACCACTTTATGGAACAAAACAGAAAATTCAAAAATCATACCACTTAGGGAAAAAAACAAGCCCCAATTCATACACCATACCATTATGGAAAAAAAAACGGGACAATTCATAATCATACCCCCATTAGGGAAACCCCCAAAAAGGGAAATTCATAATCATCCCAACATTAGGGAAACACACAGCCCAATTTCAAAAACTTTATCCCACATTATGGAACAAAAGCCCCAATTTTCATACATCATACCACATTATGGAAACACAAGCCCAATTCAACATTTTTTACCACTTATGGAACACCCCGAAAATTTCATACAAACAAAACCCTTTAGGGAAACACACAGAAAATTCTTTTACTTTCATACCACTTTATGGAAACAAGCCCAATTCAACATCTTTACCAAATTAGGGAAACACACAGACAATTCTACATCAAAAACCAAACCCATTATGGAAACACAGGAAATTTCATCCCATAATAACCACTTTATGGAACACGGGGGAAAAATTATAAAATCATACCACATTAATGGAAAACCCCAGACAAAATTCAACACCTTTCCCCAAATTAGGGAAAACACCCCGGGAAACAATTTCATAACCACAATTTGGGAAAACAAAAGGGGAAAATTTTCATACCCCCATACCACCTTATGGAAACAAAAGGGGCCCTTTCCCATACAAAATCCCACATTTTTGGGAAAACCACAGAAAATTCAACTTTCCATACCCCCTAGGGGAACACACAGAAAAAATTCATACATCATCCCCCAAAAATTAGGGGAAAAACACGGGAAAATTAAATCCCCACCCATACCCCCTAGGGAAAAAACCCCAGAAAATTCATACACCCTCCCAACTTATGGAACACAAAAAGACAATTCTTTACACAACCCAAATTTAGGGGAACACACAGACATTCCTACATCAACCACATTATGGAACCCACCAAAATTTTTCTACTTTCTACCAATTTTTTGGAAAAACACCCCAGAAAATTTCCTCCCTCATCCACTTTTAGGGGAACAAAAACCCAATTCATACATCATACCACTTTATGGAACAAAACGGCCCAATTCATAACAAAACCAAAATTTGGGGGAAAACACCCCGAAAAATTTCAAAACCATCTACCACATTATGGAAAACCACAGAAAATTCAAAAATTTATACCAAAAATTAGGGGGAACACACAGAAAATTTTATACATTCCACATTATGGAACCCCACAGCCCAAAATTCATACACAAAACCACATTATGGAACACACGGGAAAATTCAAAATCATCCCCCACATTTTTGGAAAACACGGGCCCAATTCATACATCATAACCACATTTTTGGGAACAAAAAGCCCAATTTACATTACCCCCTTTTATGGAACCCCACAGCCCAAATTCATACTTTAAACCCAATTTATGGAACACACGGGAAAATTTATACTTTTCATCCCACATTTTTGGGGAAACACACGGGCCCTTTCATACTCATACCCCCTTTATGGAAAAAAAAAGCCCCAAATTTATAAATCATCCCCACTTTAGGGGGAAACCCACACGGGGAACCTTATACTTTCCTCCCCACTTTTAGGGAAACCCCGGGACAATTCAACATAATCCCCAAATTTAGGAACACCCCAGACAATTCAAAAATTTTCAACCACATTAGGGGAAACCCCCCACAGGACCAATTCAAAACATCTTTAAAGGGCAACGGAAAATTTTTTTTGGGAACACACGGGAAGAAAAATTTTTTACATAACCCACTTAGGAACCCCAAGACAATTAACATCTTTCCCCCACCTTTATGGAACACACAGACAAATTTCCCTTAAATCATCCCAAACCTTTAGGGAACACACAAAACCAATTCAACATAAACCCATTATGGAACCCCACGGGCCCAATTTATCCCCAATACCCAAAATTAAATTGGAACACCCCGAAAATTTTTTTTCATAATCAATGACAATTATACAAAACCAAAAGGAACCAAAATTTTAAAATTAACATCATCCCAAATTTTAGGGAAACCCACCCCGGGGGGTTAACAATTAATCCCTATCCCAAATTTATGGAAACACAAAAAATTTCCTACATCATACCCCATTATGGAACACACAGACACTTTTTTACATCAACCAAATTATGGAACCCCACAGAAAATTAAAAAATTTCTTTACCCCCCTTATGGAAACAACAGAAATTCATACAAAAAACCACATTAGGGGGAACACACAGCCCTTTTTCAAAACAAAGACCCCACATTAGGGAAAAACACAGAAAATTTTTTTACTTTCTTTTACCACATTGGGAACACACACCCAAAAATTCCAAATTTGGGAACCACAAAAATTATAAAAAGGGAACCACGACAATTAAATACATCATCCCAAATTTTGGGAAAAACCAGACAATTCATACATCTTTACCCCTTTATGGAACCCCAAGGGAAATTTTTCCCACCATACCAAATTATGGAACCCCAAGACAATTCATACACTTTCCACATTATGGAACCCACAGAAATTCTTTTAACCCATCCCAACATTATGGAACACACAGACAATTAATACACCCTCCCACTTTGGGGGGAAACACCCCAACCGCCAATTTAATATCCACTTTGGGGGGAAACACCCCGGCCCCAAATTTCCCAATCCATTCATCCCACTTTAGGGGAAACCCCCAGAAAATTTTTTTAACTCATACCAATAAGGGGGAAAACACACAAAAATTTATACATCATGCCACATTAGGGGGAACACACGGGAAAAATTCTTTACACCCCTCCCCATTAGGGGGAAAAAACCCCAGCCCTTATCCCATCATCCACATTTGGGAAACCCACACAGACAATTCTTTACTATCCCACATTATGGAACCCCAAGCAATTAAATTACACCATCCCCACTTTTGGGAAAACACACGAAAATTTTAATTCATCATACCACATTAGGGAAACCCACACAAAATTTCATACCCAAAAACCAAATTAGGGGAACCCCAAAGCCCAATTTTTACTTTCCCCCATTAGGGAAAAACACACAGACCTTTTAATCTTTAAACCAAACTTTGGGGGGGGAACAAAAGCCCTTTTCATTAATCATACCACATTATGGAACACACCAGCCCAATTATCCCCATTACCAATTATGGAACACAAAAGCAATTAATACATCATACCAATTATGGAACCCACAGACAATTATACTTTCTTTAACCACATTATGGAACACTAGAAAATTCATAAATATAAATTAGGGAAAACAAACGGGGAAAATTCATACATCATCCCATTTTTTGGAAAAACACACAGAAAATTATAAAATCATACCACTTTGGAAAACAAAGGGAAAATTCATCCCTAAAAACCAAAATTAGGGAAAACAAAACAAAAAATTTCATCCCAAAATACCACATTATGGAAACACAAGACAATTTACATCTTTCCCACATTAGGAACACACAAAAATTCATACTCATCCACTTTTCCCCTTTGGGAAAAAAAAGGAAAATTTTATACTTTAACCACATTAGGGAAAAAACCCCCAAAAAATTAAAAATTTATACCATTATGGAACCACAGCCCAATTCATACATCAACCAATTAGGGAAAAAAAGCCCTTTCCCAAATCATACCACTTTTTGGGGAAACCCCAAAAACCAGACAAATTCTTTCCCACCCCATCCCAAAAATTAGGAAACAAAAGACAATTCATACATAACCCCCAAAAGGGAAAAACAAAAGGGGGACAATTCTTTAATCAACCCCCTTATGGAACACAAAGACAATTCATACATCAACCCAAAATTTATGGAACCACAGAAAATTAAAATATCCCAAATTTAGGGAACACCGGGAACCAAATTCAACTTTTCAACCCCCTTTATGGAACCCCAACAGACAATTTCATACTTTCATACCACATTAGGAAAACACACAGAAAAAAATTTATAATCTACCCCCTTTTAGGAAAAAACACAAAAAAAATTTTTTTCAACATCATCCCACTTTTAGGGAAAAAACACGGGACCATTATAAAATCTATCCCACATTATGGAAACCACAGCCCATTCATACATCATACCACATTTTTGGAAAACCACAGACAATTCAAACATCCCCAACTTTTATGGGGAAACCACAAAACCCAATTTTAAAAAAGAAATTAAATACCCCTTATGGAACACACAGAAAATTTTCATACATAAAACCCAAATTATGGGAAACACCCCAGAAAAATTCAACATCATACCAAATTAGGGAAAACACAAAAGAAAATTTTCCCCCATCCTCCACATTAGGGAAAAAACCCAAAGGCCCAATTCAAATCATACCACTTAGGGAAAAACACACGGGACCATTATAATCATACCACTTTGGGGGGAACACACAGACCATTCCTTTAAAAAGGAACCCCCCCCTTAAACATTATGGAACACCCAAAAAATTCCCTAATTTTTCCCCACTTTAGGGAAAAAACAAAAAAATTAAAAAAGGAAAATTTCATACACCATACCAAAATTAGGGAACAACAGAAATTTCATAAATCAAAACCACTTGGGGAAAAACACAGAAATTCTTTACATCATACAATTATGGAACAACAAAAAATTCATACATATACCACTTTAAGGGAAAACACAAGAAAAATTCATACATCTTTTACCACTTTGGGGGAAACACAAAACAATTCAACACATACAACATTAGGAAAAAACAGACAATTAATCCCTCTACCACGATGGAAACCCACACAAAAAATTTCAACATAAAAACCACATTTTTGGAAACCCAAAACAGCCCAATTCTCCATATACCAAATTAGGAACCCCAGGAAAACCCTACTTCTACCCCATTATGGAACAAAACAAAAAAAATTCCCATACATCATACCACTTAGGGAAAAACCCCAGAAAATTATACATCATCCACTTTAGGGGAACCAAACAATTCAACATCAACCCCCATTAGGGAAACCCCCACGGGAAATTTCCATACTCTTTACCATTTTTGGGAAACCCCACACAGCCCAATTCAACATCATACCACTTTTAGGGAAAACACACGGGAAAAAAATTCATACATCAAAACCAACATTATGGAACACACAGAAAATTTATAAAAAAATATCCCAAAACCACTTAAAACACACAGAAAAATTTCCCATACTTTCATCCCACATTTTTGGAACACAAGAAAATTTTCCAAATCATACCACATTTTTGGAACACAAGACAATTCATAATAACCCAAACATTATGGAACCCCAAGAAATTATCCTCTTTCCCAACATTATGGAACACACAAAACCAATTTAAAATAAAAAAGGAACCGGCCCCTTTTTGGTTTTTAAAAGGGCCCAATTCATAAATCATCCCAAACATTAGGGGAACACAAAAAACCTTTTTTACATAAAACCCACATTAGGGGAAAAACAAAAAAGGAGCCCAATTCAAAATTTCTTTTGCCACATTATGGAACACCCGACAATTCATAATCAACCACTTTATGGAAACACAAAAAATTTTATACATCATCCCAAACTTTTAAAACCCACAGCCCAATTCTTAAAAATTCATCCACTTTGGGGGGGGAAACCACCACAATTCTTTCCCATCAAAACCAATTTGGAAAAACCCCGAAAATTCATAAATTCAACCACTTTATGGAACACAAAGAACATTTTATACATCATCCCAAATTTAGGGAAACCCAAACAGAAAAGTCATAAATAAAACCAATTAGGGAAACCACCCGGGAACCAAATTTCATACTTTCATACCAAATTTGGAACAAACAGGACAATTCTACACCATACCACATTATGGAAAACACGACAATTAAAAATCATCCCACATTAGGGAAAAACCCCGAAAAGACCCAATTTAAAAAATTAAAATTAAACCCCCCAAAATTAGGGAAAACAAACAACAATTATACTTTGCATCCCAATTATAAAAACCCCACAGAAAATTTCATACATAATCCCACATTAGGGAAACCAAAAGGGCCAATTCATACATCATCCCAACAAGGGAAACACACAGCCCATTCATCCCATCATACCCAAGGGAAACAAACAGACAAATTCTTTTACATCTACCACATTATGGAACCCCAACAGAAAAATTTAAAACATACCAAAATTTTTTGGAAACAAACAGACAACAACTTTCATACCACATTAGGGAAAAACACACAAAAAATTTCATAATCATCCCCATTATGGACACCAAAACAATTTAATACATATACCCCATTGGGGGAAAACACACAGCCCTTCAACATTACCAAATTAGGGAAACACACAGCCCTTTCTTTACATCATACCACATTATGGAAACACAAAAAATTTAAACTTTAACCACTTTAGGGGAAACACGAAAATTAAAATTTCTCATACCCCCATTATGGAAACAAAAAACCAATTCTAATCTACCACTTTTAGGAAAACACACGGGACAATTCATACTTTCCTTTGCCACTTAGGGAAAACAAAGGGCCAAATTGCTTTACTTTTCTTTACACATTAGGAACACACAGCCCAATCTTTAATATACCACATTTGGAACACACAGAAAATTCAGCCCATCATACCCTTAGGAAACACAAAAGGAAAATTTTCATACCCCCTTACCAATTAGGAAACCCACACAGAAAATTTCCAACATCCAACACATTAGGGGAAAAACCAAAGGGAAAAAAATTTTCCCTCATCCCAAACATAGGAACACCCCGCCCAATTTCCCATACACCATCCACATTAGGGAAAACACACAGCCCAAATTATAATCAACCACATTAGGGAAACCCCACGGGAAAATTCTTCCTAAACCAAATTATGGAAACACACAGCCCAAATTATACTCTTACCACATTAGGGAACCCACAGACAATTCATACTATACCAAACATTAGGGACACCCCAGACTTTTTCTAAATCTTTTCCAATTAGGAACAAAAAGCCCAATTCATACTTTAAAACCACATTATGGAAAAAACACGGCCCAATTCCCATACCCCCACCACATTATGGAACACACAGACAATTCAACATCACCCCCCTTTATGGAAAACACAGACAATTCATACATTCCAAAATTAGGGGAAAAACACACGGGAAAAATTTTCAACATCATACCCATTTTTGGGAACACACAGGACAATTCATAAATCTTTACCACTTTTGGGAAAACCACAAGAAATTCTTTCATCATGCCCAATTAGGGAACACACAGCCCATTCATAATCTTTCCCACTTTTAGGGAAACACAAAAAAGAAAATTTTCTAAATCATCCACTTTAGGGAACCCCACGGGAAAATTTCAAATCTTTACCCCATTAGGGAAAAACACAAACTTTTTTCAACATCATACCAAAATTATGGAACACAAGACAATTCAACCTCATCCCAAATTTAGGGGAAAACAAGAAAATTTAATACATCTTTCCCACATTAGGGGGAACAAAAAAATTCCCATACATCATCCAATTGGGGGAAAACCCAAGACAATTTTAACATCTTTCCCAAAACTTTAGGGAAACCCACGGGAAAAAATTCATACATCATACACATTAGGAAAACCCCACTAAAAATTTCATACTTTCATCCCCCCTATGGAACACCCCAAAACATTTCCATACATAAAACCACATTATGGAAACCAAGGACAATTCTTTACATCATACCACTTTAGGGAACACACGAAAATTTCCTACACTAACCCACTTTTTAAAACAAAAGAAAATTCAAAATCATACCACATTTTTTGGAAACCCAGAAAATTTCATCCCATCATACCCATTAGGGAAAAACAGGGGAAAATTTCCCATACATCATACCACATTTTTTGGAAAACACACAGAAAATTTCATACTTTCATCCCACAGGGGGGAAAACCAAAGAAAATTAAAATCATACCAATTAGGGAAAACACACAGACAACATACTTTCATACCCCCCCTTAGGGAAAAACACACAGGCCCTTTTAAACCCAATCATCCCCACATTAGGGAAAACACGGGAAAAATTCCCCTACATCAAAACCCACATTATGAACACACGGGGAAAATTTCCCAACATATCCCCAAAATTAGGGGAACAAAACCAATTCATACATCTCCCACATTAGGGGCACAACGGGGCGGGGGGTTTTAAAAAGGCCAGGGGGGGGGTGGGGGGTGGGGGGGTCTAAAAGGGTGGGGTTTTGTGGGGTTTTTAAATTTAAAAGGCGCGTCCCCAATAGGGACACGTTTTCGGGAACCAGGGCCCAGATCCCCAGTGTTTTTTAAATATCTAAGGGTTTTTCTACGGGGGGGTTTTTTTTAACTGGAATATAAGAAATAGAACCCCCCCCCCCCCCCTCCCAAAACAACCCCCCCCCCCCTAAACAACTTTCAGAAGGGGAAAGGGGAAAAGCCCGGAGGTCGGGAAAAAAAACAATGGTTTTTTGAAGGGAGTTTGCCCGGGGGATTTTTTTGGAAAATTTGTTTTAAGGGACATTTAGTATGAAAAATTTTTTAATTTTTTTTTTGGTTTGGGCCCCCAAAAAAATTTTAAAAAAATTTTAAAATTTTTTTTTACAAACCCCCCGGAAATGGCCCCCTTCAAAACAAGCCCCCCTAAAACACTTGGGAAAAAACCATGTTCCATTAAATTTTTTTTTAAGGGGTGGTTAAACGGGGGGTTTTTAAGAAAAAAAATTGCCCCGGGACGGGGGATTTTTAGGGGGGTAAAAGTTTCGTGGGGAAAAACCCCATGTTGGGAATGGAAAGGTTCGGGTGGGGTTTTAAAAAAAAAAGGGGGAAAAAAAAGGGGGGGGAAGGGAAATGGCCCGGGGGGGGGGGAGGGGGGAGGGGCCCAAAACCCCAAAATTTTTTCCAGGTTAAACCCCGGGCGGGATTGGGGAAAATGTGGGGAAATTGGGAAAAACCCCAGAATTCTCCCTTTAACTGCAGGGGTTGGATGGGAGAAAACCCAAAGGGCTTCCAAAATTAAAAACTGGGGGTTTTTTTTTTTGGATTGGCCCCCCCACAGATATTTAAGGTTTTAAAACTGGCGGATTTGGATGGCCCCAAAAAACACCGATATCCCAGCTTTAAAACGGGGGGGTTTTTGGAGGGGCCAAAACAACAGTTTATCTTTTGTTAAAACTGGCGTTTTGGGGAGGGCCCAAAAAAACAACAGTTTATTCCCCCCCCAAAGTTTAAAACCCTGGCGGTTTTGGGTGGCCAAAAAAAACCATTTTCAAACCCAAAAAACAGTTTTGGTAAAAAAAACAGTTTATCTCCAGCTTAAACTGGGGGGGAATTTTTTGGGATGGGCCAAAAACAAAAAAAGAAAATTCCCCCAGCTAAAACGGGGGAGGATTTGGAGGGCCCCAAAAAAAAAGAAAATTTTCCAAACTTGTTAAAAATGGGGGATTTGAGGGGCCCAAAAAAACGGGATATCAGTTGGGGGAGGCCAAACCCCCAAAAACAAACAGAATCTCCAGTTTTAAAAGGGGCGGTTTTGGGAAAGGGGGCCCCAAAAAAAAAACAGAAAGAATTTTGGGGTTTTTAAATGGCAGATTTGGATGGCCAAAACAACAGATATCTCCAGCTTAAACTGGCGGATTTGGATGGCCAAAACAACAGATATCTCCAGCTTAAACTGGCGGATTTGGATGGCCAAAACAACAGATATCTCTAGGTTAAACTGGCAGATTTGGATGGGGATCTTTTTATCATGTTACTTATGTCCACTCTAGGGGTCAGTGTATAGGATGTATTATACAAGAGACTAAATTCACTAGTTCTACAACACAACATGTATTTTATTCGATCCAGTTGATAAAGGAAGGTAGAGTTGAGAGTTCCCATTGGTTCAGACAGTCACATGGTCAGTACAGAACCATGTAGAGAGTTCCCATTGGTTCAGACAGTCACATGGTCAGTACAGAACCATGTAGAGAGTTCCCATCAGTTCAGACAGTCACATGGTCAGTACAGAACCATGTAGAGAGTTCCCATTGGTTCAGACAGTCACATGGTCAGTACAGAACCATGTAGAGAGTTCCCATCAGTTCAGACAGTCACATGGTCAGTACAGAACCATGTAGAGAGTTCCCATCAGTTCACACAGTCACATGGTCAGTACAGAACCATGTAATCAAACTAAACTGATCCTGAGAACAACAGTTGTCTGCACACGCTGAGTTTTCTCATTAAGAACCATGTGGCTCACACACACACACACACACACACACACACACACACACACACACACACACACACACACACACACACTGAAGGGACTGGACACTGGTTCTTACCTGTACAGGAGGGGGGCTTTCGAGTTGCCATGGTGAGACAGACAGAGTTGTTGGTTTAGACTAGAGTGAAGCGTCCTGTGTGTTGTGTTCAGAAGATAGTGTCCAGGCTTAGTGCTGTAGCTAGCAGCAGTTAGGGTTAGAGGGTGTTAGGTTGAGGTCTGGGGCTAATTCCCTGCCAGGAGATTAATGACTGTCCTTCTGTTCTGTTCTGTTCTGTTCTGTTGAGGTTTAGGGGATCTAAACGCCTGCAATGGCTGCTTCATAATATGGCCCCTAACTAGGTTCTATATAGAACCATTCTAACGGTCAGAATGGGCCATCAAAACTGGTTTCATCACTAACAGACACATTATTTTTTTCTCAATTTTTTCTGTCATTTAGCGACTCTCCCCA